>VZSV01000004.1:8816325-8830337 GCA_013398735.1 Nothocercus julius
GCGTTTTATACCAGTAAGTCTGACCTTCACTGCAGAAAAACTAAGCTCTAGAAGGCAGATCTTCCAACAGTCAAATCCAGAGACACCTCAGCACTTTACAGCTCACGACAACCTCCATCCTGCAGTAACCCCATCATCTGGGCCGCAAGTCAAACAACATCCTGTGGCCAATTCAAATGAGGGAGTTGGCCATTAAAGATGGTACTTATCAGCATTTGAATACAAAATCCTTCATTTACCTTCCGCAATACCTACCCCATCCACCCTTCCTAGCAAAGCGCTTCCTCCATCATTTTTCCCACATTCCTTCCTTCTCGCCTGGTGCAGTTAAACAGCCAGACCTCTCTACATCTCCCATCCACTCCCCTTGCAGTTCAACTGACTCATGCTGAGATGGTCTCCTCTCCCTTTCCATTAAAGTTATCTCCAGACACTTTTTCTTTCCCCTTCCTTGGCTGATGCGTGGCTGGGAAGTGGCTGTGTCAGTTGGCTGCAGAGCCGGCATGAAACTGCAGCTGGGAGCTGCCTCACCGAGTGCAAGTGTCCCCAGTGACCAGCCGCTCGCCAGTGCGCCCCAATGCTGCCACGCTCTACGTTTGCACTGACAGACAGAACTCTGCCCCATGAGGAAGGTTGCTTTTCCATAACAGGTGGTTTTCACGTTAAGAGACACATGAATTCTCTGAGCCTCAAAGCCACAGCAAACACATGCTATGGCTAAATTCAAGAGCGAAAAAAGCCCCACGAACTGCCTCTTCAGCCTTGTACAGCAGAGCTCTGCATAAGTTACTTCCCAAAAGTTTCATGCAACAGGCAACCAGGTTAACAACCCTGCACATTTATACTGCTGATCTATATCACATGATTTGTGAACAATCATATTCATGCTGTGCCAACTTCAATGTAACTTTCCATCACTATTTCCAGAATATTAAAAAGTGTTTAATCACATTTATTTTGACAGAGCTATAAGACACAAGCTTATTGCTATAAGACAGCAATACTGCAGATCACACTATACTGAAAACAAAACAAAACCCAAGCGAGTTCTTTGATACATTTTGGCAAACTATAAGAAATGATGATAAGGAGTACCCTTGCACCAATAATTACATGAAACATAAGGACTTTTTGAGCTAAGTTTGGATTGTCAACATCCACGTACCAATCAGTGCGCAATATATATATTTCCATACTGAATATGTAAGTTAGGGCTTAGTGAATTTTGGAAGCTAAAAGTACAGTTTTTTATTTCTTCCAATCAACTGGTTCTTTACCAAATTCTAACAGCTTTGTGTTTTCCTGACTTAGCTAGATCACCAAGCAGGCAAAAAAAAAAGTTTGAATTCACACTGTAATCATGGATAACCAAATCTTGCTGTTTTGTAAGGAATTTTAAAACTTTTGTCTGCAGCTTTTACTTACATGCACATAGATGAGACAAGGAAAACCAAAGAAATGAACATTATTCAGTTTACACTAATTTTGGTAACTTTTTAATTATATCTTTATTGTTCTTACTTTTTAATTTTTTACTCCTGCTAAGGCAGACATGGTCCAGATCACATACATTTGGCTTTACAAACAGACTCCAGGACAGACCCAGAATAACACCAGTTTCAGTCCAACTCTGAACAGGGCTAATACTCTCCTTAGGAAGAACCAAAGACAATTCCATATGGGCAACTTCCAGGCCTACACAGGCCTCAAGTCTTAACTAACTGTAAATTTCTGCTTTCCATTGAGCATATATATCTTCAGACAATTACACATCAAACTACACTGCACATAAAATATCCATCCATACATGTATCCATACATAGATGTATCCATACATTAGGGGAAGCCAGGTGTTTGTGGTTACACATAGAACTAAGATTAATTTTTAAGTCAGCTTTGTGTTTAACCTTACTTAATGCCCACTTTCTTCAACAGCTGCACCTTCTGTAAAATAGAACTAAAGTGTTTATTAGGGGAATGAAAGCTGCTATAGAATAGTAAATTTTTTTCACTGATAATGTAAAAATAATAGTCCTAAATAGAAAAGCATCTTGTATTATTTAAGAAACCACTTTTCTAGAAATGCAGTTACATTTTGGTAATAACATATTGACTAGAAGACATATTAATGAAACAGCTCTGAATATGAAAAAACTGCTGTCACTTAGTATGGTATTTTGCTTTTATTAACTTGCACACTCTTATTATGATTCTGTATGCACTGATTAATCTGATGTCTTTCTAATAAATTACTTCATGGTATACAGAGAAGCACATGGTGGTGCTAGGCAGGCTAACAAGTTTAGCTAAGTTTGAAGAAAACTCTGGTGCATTTGAAGAAATATGCTTAGTAAAAATATTCCAAGCTTTATGATAGTTCTTCAAATCCAACTAAACACAATATGCTTTGCTACAATATTCAGCCTTTGCATAGCATTGTCGTGAGAAACAAAAATCACTGGGAAAAAAAGAAAAATTATATGTAGTTATATTCATTAGAGCTGAAAAAAAATGACCTTGGAAGAAGAAACCAAATGCACATCAGGGCTGCAATGCCTGGCTGGGTCTGTGGAGTACTCAAAAGCACATTTTTCAGATGTGTGAAATACCCATCAGATATTGGTCTGTTTCCTGTGAATCCTACAGTTCTACAGCTGCAGAATTCTTTTAGATACCATGGAATCCGTTACCATTTGACTGTAAAATTCTTTTATTTATTTATTTTTTATTTTTTTTTTTTTTTTTTAAAAAAAACTGTTCCTAAGCACCCAATATTTAGTGCTTTGCCCTCTTGTCCTCTGGCCATTTTATCAGAATATACTTTTTTTTTTTGTTTTTAAACAACTAGAAACTTATTTGATTACAGTAAACATTTCTTGTGCCATCTATGCACACCGACATCAAGGTGTCGAGGAACAACAGGTGAATTCCAGCTTGTATCAAATCCTAAGGCGAAGATGATGATTACCAAGGAACCAGAGACAGAAAGACATGAGCCAGGCAACCAGGGTGAACAGCAGAGCAAAAAGGAATTCCCCTTAGTTCCCATATACACAGGAAAGGGTTTTCTGACTGATCCAAGTGGGGAACACCACAGAAACCAAAGCAGGGGGAAAGGATACCCAGAAAGCACATCCAAAAATTCTTCACAAATAACCAATATTAAGAATAATCAATTACCACATTAAACTATTAGCCAAAACCATGTCTATTTCTATGAGAAAGAAGAGCATCTCACAGCAATACAACAGATTAATACTGCTCTGGAACTTACTCCCATTTACCACAGCAAGTACAAGGCTCTGTTATAAAGTATATACTCTAGAGACTAAGATAAGGTTGCACATTTAGACTTAAATTAGGTCAGTCCCGACTTTTTCAGGTATTTGCAACTGTAGCATTTAAAATAAACAGTCTGTGTTCGTATATGTAAATTTCCCTGTACTCTACCCTGGTACTGGGGAAAGAAAAGTATTCAAGAACTAGCTCTACAATCTCCAGTGTTCCAAAGCTCCACTGTCTTCCCTCAAAATTATAAAGAGCAGATGCCAATTCTGTAACACAGGCCTGTAACTGGCTACTGCCTGGATCCTACAACATTTAAACAAGGTCATTAGAACACAGATACTCTTGAGCAAATGAACTCTGTAAAGGAAGTCCTGCTCTGAAGGGGTTGTTTTGTTTTGTTTTCCCCCATTGTTTTGTTTAACGTTAATATAGTTAAAAAGAGAACACAGTGTAAACCCATATTCTATATCATAATCATGGCTGACATACCTAGAACATACTAAATTAACTCCCCCCACCAATTAAATTATCGTCATTTCACTTAAATCCTTGGCAGGTATCTTAGAAAAAATGGTTACTCCAACACTCCATGTCTCAAGAACTCACGTTATTGTAACATTACTACAAAAAAAACTTTTCGAAAGAACTTGGAAAGAGTTGCTCCCTTAGTTGGTCTTATGACATGGTGACTTAGAGCTGAGAATCTCTACACATGGATTATCAAGGAAGCCCAGCAACCTTTGGACTGGAAGGCACAGGCCACCCAGCAGACATCACAGCATGTAAAAAAGAAGAAATACATACAGGCCCTAAGGGCGATCCATCTAAACTTAAAGCAAGCAAATATACAAAAACTCTAGCAAACACTGTGGTAGAAAAGGTCCCTCTGAACCAGGATGATCATGTTACTAAATAGCATTTGTGTGTATTTGAGGAAGCTACGGTCTGACAACTAAGGCTGTAAATTATTCTAAAGAACTAACCCAATAGTTACTCCTCCCACAGCAATAAAAAAAGGAGGGGGGGGGGGGCACACAAACACAGTTCACTGCTGCAGAGTAACATGCTCCAGCGCATCATTCACCAGACCTCCATTCTGCTGTAATTACAATGGCACACAGTCCCTCTTGCAGCATAGCTGGCTCGTTCCAAATTACCTTGAGCTAAAAGGAACTCACACACACTCAGTTTAAACGTATGAAAAGTAGAAAACTCAGTTTCACAACTGTTGCTGGAAATCTCATCCATGTCTACTTAGACTTGAACTCATTGCTCCAAGGAGACTGTATTTTAGATTGGATGCGTGGCTCACTAACCTAGTACCTCAGGCAATGCCTAAGCTCACTTATTCTGGGTACCATCTTGCTGGTTTATTATCCTTCGTCAAGATAAGCGTCTTTCTTCCAACCATTCCAATATTTCTCTCCTTAGGTATCCCAGGTTTACCTATTCCCTAAGGAATAAAGATTGTTCTTCCTCTAATCTATGGTACTTTTTCTGCTTCTCAACACTGCAGAGGGCAAACGGATTATGAATAGTTTTATTTTTCTCCTATATTCTTAATTTATATTCATTTTCAAATATTTAAGATATGACATAGAAGCACGGACATGGAAGCACAGACAGACACAATCCTTGCATTAAAAAGCTTACAGTCTCACACTTCTCTGAGGTAGGTAAACAAACATCAGTATACCCACTTTATAAATATGAATAAAAATACGGCAAATGATTTAACTTAGGCCACAAAATAAATATGTATCAGACTGATAACCAGGAACAAGCTTTTTATGGGATCTCTGGCCTATACCCAATTCCCTCTGTGAACTATGTAAACTTCTAGCAATGCAGACTGGTATTTCAGCTTAAATGAGACTGCTTGGAGTAGCTGTAGGACACTGCTTTGACAGTCTAAACCAGCATTTCAAGAACAAAACAAAGTGCAACAAGACACAAACAATCCATCCTCATACTTTGTCACATACTTTGTTTGTACAGTTTTATAAATCACAAATCACAAAACTATCCTCTCCCTCCCAGCATCTCTCCCTCCCTACAAACAGTGTTTCCTCAACTATTTATTAAAGAGGTATTTTAAAAGATGGCACGTAGCAATACCCCCTTGTATGGATGCTTTAACTAAGCTCAGGAAGAGGAGAAAATTTCTCTGATGGAACTGGATTCTAACATTATAAAAAGAAGGCTTTACTGCATTTGGGTCTCACTCCCATTTGACATATACTCTCACGGTCTGCATCTCTAATACTTCATCTCTTAAAATAATAAATTATATTTGCAGTTATACAGAAGTTTAATTGCAAATAAACAATTCAGTAGCTGCAAAATAAAGAAGGCTAAAACTCCTCTCAGCACAGGCTTATTCCACTTTACTAGGGAAGCAGCAATCCCCTTGCACTCCACGCACTTTCTTGATCTGTAACATGCTGTCCATTTTTTTCAAACTGAAGAGGTTACCACAGCCATTAATATTTAAAAAGTACAAATTAATTTCGATATTGTTCCAGTTCAAGATTAGAAAATGGTCTTAACATAAACTTTGCACTGATGATTAGAAGATTCAGTAGGTCTTAAAGCCATCAACAATTATTATAGTGCTTCCAGAAACCTATTATTCTAAGTTTATTAGCTCTGACACCTATCTAGGTACCACTTACAACATACACTTTTGCGTTAAACAATTATGTACACCACTTCCTGCCTCCTCTCCCATCCCTCAAATACACCCATATATTTCGGCTTAGCAGCAGAGATCTAGGTCACGATTTCTAACAAAAGACCTGCAGGAAAATAATCAGGAGGAGAAAGTGTTAACATACACCTCACTAATTCTTCACTAAATTTTTTGTCATTAGGAGTTTATCCTCAGAATGAAAAGCTCAGAAACTTGGTAGAGGCCAAACTCATCTGCATGGTATTGCCACATAATTTTAAGAAAGAGTAATTTTATGGTAGCTGTGTTCCCTTTCACCTGCTGCTCTCTTTAGAAAAGGCCTAATGCAAATTTCATAGCATAAAAGTTGCATTAACTTTTGAGTAGATTCCCAGCCACTCTGGCAGGAAGACAACATCCATCCAAACAAATAACCCATATTGAGAGACATTCTGAGATTTTTAACAACGAACATATTTAATGCCCCAAAATAAACATTTATAGCATGAACATTAACTAGCCTTGATTGCAAATATGTCAACTATATTATTACTGCATAACTAAAACACATTTCCCCAACTATGTAAATATCACTTAAACCTTAAAAATGAGGTCTCAGATGGGTCTGAAACATGTGTTGTAATTCTTGAGGGGGAAAAAATAATTTTAAAAAGATATAATACAAGTGTCATCTGTACATTTGTTTCCTGCCCTGCCAATGATTGAAGAATTTGTGACAAAATTAAGTGCAACAGTTTTCTAAGGTAAAGTCTGTCATATCACAGTAAACATCTGTAGCACTGAAGATGAAAGCTTCATTACAGTGTCATTCAAGGACTGACGGATCTTGTCAGGTCACCGGGTCCATTGCTCTGCCAGTCCTGGCTCGTTACCTGTTGCATGTGTATTAACGTCCTAACCAGGCTAATTTTGAATGATCCATGGGGTGGGCTGCCCCCACTCTGCTTCACATACTGTTCAGTAGGTACGTAAGTACAGCTTAATCTTAGCTTTTCTTGTACTGCTACCTGCTTTGAATTTGCTCCCTCACTTTCATCTCAACTTACACTTTAATTCAACCCCTTATTTTATTTAAATTCATCTCCCTTTTAAGTACTCAGACCCTTAAAAATGCTTATCATGACCATTTTTTAACTCAAAATATTCATGTAGCCAAGCAAAACATACTTCTTTTTCTCCCTTTGTTTTTTGTTTAACAAGTCAATCTCTTCAGCCTATTAAAGATTTTGTTGCTCTTCTCTAAACTTACCTGAAGCTGTTCCACTTGTTGCAAAGGTGCTGAAAGTAAGACAGTACTCCAGGTACAGTTACGCAGTCTTATAAAAAAATTAATCTTCACTTTTTTTCAACACCTGTGTGGATGCAACCTAAACTAATTCTGGCTTTTATAAAGTCTACAGCATATTGCAAATTGGGGCCTGTTCTTCCTGTCAGAAGCATGCACAAATACTTTTCATATGGAAGAGTTTGGTGCACACAACTGACAGGATTATCAGGCCCATGGTATCACTCCTAGCCCTTTTCAGCAATACTGCTTTTCAGGTTATTCCCTCACAGTGAATACCTGTTTTGGATTACTGTCCCTCAAATGTTGTAGCTTGCATTTTCTATACTAAATCTCATTTGTATCCTCCAACAATGTGTCTAATTTCTTTAGATAACCATTCTTTATTTTTCTGCCCTCACTTCTGTTTCCAACTCTTCCCGGTTTATCATCATCCACTAATGTCATTAGGGTGCTATTCACTTTCTCACAAAGTTCATCAATACAGACATTAAGTATGCCTAAAACAGCTAAACTTGTATCGCTACATGCGTATGTAAGCACTGATGTTATTCTTTTAGACCTTAAAACTGCAGTGACTCACCAAATGTATTCTACATACTGTCCTCTATTTTTGATTATGGTTCTTCATCCTGTTTTTGACTCACATGATCACCCAAATACATAGTATGATAATGAAAAATGTAAAGACGTATTCGAATTTTAGTAAAATATGTAAAATACTAATACAGCTAGGGAAGCTAAGCTTTCTCCTTAGGGAAAGTTGTAGTCCACTAGGGCCTTGACCCTGCAATCAGACCTGATGGACAAGTCAGTCCTGCGCTCCTCCACACGCTCACAGAGCTACGTGCAGATGTTGTTGCAGTATCAGATCCTAATTTTAAACAATAAACAAGAACAAAGACTTTTTTTTTTTTTAAGTAGTTTTGTTTGGAAAATTCCAAGCTGCTTATTCTTGTTTCTTCAATATATGGTCCATTTTAATAGAAACAGTATTTAGAACCCCCACAAAATTACCTAATTCTTCAGCTCATGCTTCTTTTTTAGTAACCAGTACTATTACGCTATTTCCTACTGGCATCTTAGAGATCAAATGACTTACAAATATCTTCATATGTTTCCAAGTACCCTCTCTATTTCTTGTCAGTAACTATTTCATATTGTCCTGATTTTTAACTGCTCACACTTTATCATCCTATTACATATGTAATTTTAGGAAGCTAAGCATAATAGCCTTCTTTATAATAACTTTATTCTCCTTCTTATTTATAAACTGGCCTGTTTACTCTCTAATTCCGCTTTCCATTGGCGCCCAAATATTTAACACCTTCTTACTCACTTTTAACTAGCATTAACTCATTCCTGCTGCCTTTACCAGCTTACAATGCACACCTGCTTCCTATCTTTCAGAAATTCTTCGCAAAAAACAGAATTAAACATATGCCACCTGAAACTAAGTCTATTATTCCTTTCACATAATTTATCTTAATGCATATAAATATAATCTAAAAGCAAACTGATTTTTTGTTCTCTTAGGCATACTTAACTTGCACATTTAGTTTATAAAATCCTTCATCCCCACAGAATAGATGAAGACCCATAAAAGAAATAAATGCATCTCTTAGGCTTACATGAGAACTAGTAGAACCTTATACACACACACACACACACATATACACACACACACACATATATATATGCACACATATATCTTTGGTTTACAGTCCTACGAAAAATTGGTTTGATGTGACCTCAATCAGCCATTAACATGAAAAACAAAGATTTCATGTTAACTTCCCTTTCACCTACTGTATGTTTACCAACTAACAGAAAGCTAAAAGCATGCCTGCATTACCAATATTCACATTTATTACCCCACACTAAAGTATTTTCATAACATTGTAAAATAATCTTTAGAGAAACATTTGGAAAATGCTTGACTAACTCACCTCAGTTGAGATGAAACATCTAATTTGCACTACATTCAAGGGAATTACCTACAGAACTACATTAACTACTACAGTCTATCAATGGTTATCGGCACTGTGGCTTTTGACTGCTCACTAAGAACCACAGTGCATAAATTACATCACCTGTCAGCCAGCTCAAAGCAAGGCAAGCACAAAGTTTCAATAGTTGAGACTTTCCCTATTACAGACAACTTTTTCCAGGGGGAGAAGGAAAAAGAGGGCAGTGCAACAGAGAAAGGATAGATGAGACTTGCTTATCACAAATTCAATTATCATCTATGCATAACCTATTAGAATTATATCAGAAATTTAAGACTCACATCTTTAATGAAGACTAACATGCCAAAGAGATGCAGAAAATTCCACTGCAATCAAAATGAAAGTTACTTAAACAAAAGGCACACTTCACAACTGTCCAGAGGAGAAAAAAAAAAAAAGTTTTCCACAACTTTCTAACTGATTTAGCCAAGAAGACTACTAACATGATACAACTAATTCAACTTTCTAAACTACTTAATGAGGAATTTTAAGTCAAAACGACTGTGTTACTAGATAACATAGCAAAACAAGAAAGTGGTCCATGTAGTTTGACCATCTTATCTTAGCCAACATGGTATGCTGGATGTTTCATGGAAAGAAGCAATTTTCTATCATCACAAATCATCACAGATTCAAATTTGGAAATGTATTTGTGCAGGTGCACATAACTCAATCCATCTGAATTCAACAGGACTTCATCTGCCATTCAGGTCCCTAACTTTATAAGCAAAGATACAATGTATGATTGGATAAAAATTTATTTTAAAGTTAATAGGCCTCAATTTCTTTGGCTTTGCTTGCAAATTCACTACAAGAGTGAGGCTGAGACTATAGTCACACTTCCTCCCCCCTCCCCAAAGGTCAATAGTTCACTAAAATCTAGTCCTATAAGGAACCTCAGTTTATGTTCTCCAACAAACACAGATACATAAAATTCTTTAACAAAACCATAATTAGAGCATTTTTTCCTCTTTTCCTATAACCAACCCCCAACATACCCTCTATATTAAAGCTAAATGAAGATTAACCTAGCAGATATGTAAGTACAGAGAGAGAGAGAGAGAGAGAGAGAGAGAGAGAGAGAATGTCTCATCATTGCATATGGATGGGGGTGAACTCATCTAGGAAACACTTCACATAAAACTTATATTAGAAGCAATAGTGAGTAAAGCAGTAATTCAAAAAAGCCCAACAACAGCAACAACAAAAAAATACAAACAACCTTGACAGTTCGTTTCAGAATAGCCTGCATAAATCAGAGATTATAAAAAGCAGGCTTTTTAAAAATACTCACTTTAACTGTTTATGTTTTCTTTCTAAATTCCACATAAACTTTTAAAATTTTTTTTTGTATGTCACCATTTATACATGCTTTTAGCAACTGTATTTTTAAGAATCTGTCAATAGCAGCATGTTAAGAATAAAAATAAACTTTTGCAGGTTCAGTCCAAAATTTAAAAGTAATATCTTATTTAAAATAGTGGCCATTGTATGACTAAATTACCATTATTTTAATTGTGTTAAGCATCACAACGTATAAGCATATTCAAAATATATATGCAACACAAACAACATATAAGCTTCTACTGCAGAAAATAGTAAATATTTCTAAAATATGTAAGTAAAGGTAGAATAAACTATCATTTTGCAAATGACATGTAAAATCTAGTCAAGTTCCAGAATATATGGTCCAACAACAAAAACTCAAAATACTCCAAAAAAAAAAAAAAAAAAAAAAAAAAAAACCTCTTTCCACAATCCAACATATCTTTTGCAACACTCTTCCAATACTACATATTACCAAAAGAAAATAAACAGCAAATCCTAAGGCATCCTAAAGTAAGCTTCCCCCTTCAATCCTAGGCCTACTAGCAATCACAAGCTTTGCTAAAGCTACTAACTATGGTAATTTTGTTTCTTGCTCTGGATATTAAAGAAACTGTACCTCATCACGCAAGAAGAAAAATTCAGTAACTACAGGTATGTGACTGACTTCATTGTAACTCAAGAGCTGCTCTACAGTGCTGTGAACTCTACAGCTTCATGCTGGAAGTCAATCTAGGACAACCAATAGAAAGTGCACCTGTACAATTACTGCATTTCCTAATTCAGAAGGCCAAATCTGAGACAGATAAAGCTTGTGTGCACTCACATCACCAAAACACAAGTCCAAAAGCCCATGAATATTTTGTACAAACCACACACCTATTTTATCATTAACTGCAAAGAAAAAATACCACATATGTAATCCAAAAACATAAAACTGGATTTCAGAACTTATGTACATAAAGCTTCATTCTAAATTAAATTATTCATGTAGGGCATCTGAAAAAAATGTATATACGACATTTAATTTTAAAATCTTTCACAGAAAAATCACCAAAAGTTAACTGAAATTAATTTCTAAAAATAATTTTTAAAAAAAATCTAGTAAATTAACAGTAACAGAGCTGTTTTAAGTATTCAATATAAACTACATGCTGCCTTAAGAAATAACCTGTATCACCTTAAGGAATGTAATCTTACTTTTAAAAATCACACAAACCTGGTATTTTTCCAGGACCAGAAAAAATATATATATTATTTAGTTCCTTGTACTCCCCAAATAAAAGTAATATATGCTACCAATAATTGATAACAACATGATTTATCCAAAGCAGCCTATCTTCCTGTAGATTCATTTTCATTCAATGTGTAACCTTTCAGAGTAGTAAACAAGTTTACATATATGCACACATTTCACTGCTCCAAAATTAAACTAAGTTTCAGTAACTACATTAATATGACCTCCTAGTAACTGTCCTTTAGTAGTGCCATTTGAAAATAATCAGCAAAAAATGGTTCTGACATATATGGCTTATATACTTGGGATCCCTTGAGAGTTTAAGGTTTACAAATGTAAAATACAAATATAACAATTGTAAAAGACAATTACTTTTCACTGATCACTGCACCAGACCAATAAGAAATTATAAGTTATTTCTGTTTCATTTTATTGCATTTTTCAAGAGCTTGGGTATTTTTATTGTTGCACNCACTCAATAATACTAGTGCAAGAGTTTGGTGGCACTTACCGCAAGTAATACTGTTTTAAAGCGAAGGCAGCGTTAGAACAACTTCTGGGAAAGTTAAACTCGTCTACAATTTCTCCCCACTGATTCTTCTCAGATACCTGTCAAAAAAACAACACACAGACCAAGATACACAACGTACACATAAAAACATCCTCGATGGTGTACATCACACGAAGAAACACACACTTCCATGAAGCAAATAGATAAAAATATTTAAAAAAAAAAGAAAAAAAAAACATGTAGGTATGTGGGATATAGGGCTGTATTTCTTATTGACAGTCGCTAATATTTTTCCTCCAGGTAACATCCTGCTTCCCAGCGGTATTAAAAATATAAAAAAAATAAAAAATAATAAAAAAAAAACACAAATAAATCGAGGGGGGACGGCTGGGAGGGCCGTATTGTTTGGGGGTTTGTTTGTTTTTGTTTTTACTGCCTGGACAATAACCAATCGGGAGTCCCTCTGTCGCCCCCTTTTAAATCCTAACGCGGTCCGTTAAAAAAAAGAAAAAAAATAGGCCCGAAGAAGTTTAAAATAGGGCCCGGGAGGCGCGGCGGGGGCGGCCGCGGGCCCCCGGGCCGCGGGGGTGCCGTCCAGGCGAGCCCCCCAAGACACAAGCACGGGCACAGAGAGGCCTTTCTTTTGAGGCCTACATTTCTGTCCCCAGCCTTGAAGCCTAAAGATGGCTATTTGATTACACACCGTCTTGGGTGCCCCTTTTGTTATTTTTCTCGGGGAAAGGCCCGGAGGGCAGCGCCGGGCCCCCCCCCGGCGGCGAGGATCGCTTCCTAGCCCACGCTCCGTGCCGATTATCGATGTTAAACATGCCCGCTAATTTTGAGTTGCACTAAAACTGCGCTCAGACTCGCTGCCCGGCTGCGCGAGCGAGGGAGACACCACATACACACGCAGGCAGCCGCCACCGCGAGCGGAACAAACTGCCTCCGAGCGACCCAGGCACTCGGCTCTGCCCTCGCCTCCCCCCGGCCGGGGCGGCGCAGGGGGAAGGGGGCTCCGGAGCGGGGAAGGGAGCCCCAACGGCCCCGCGGATCCCCCCCTGGAGCGCTCCGCCGACAAGGCCGAGCCACCAACCTGCCTGCCTGCTTCCTCCTTCCACCCCCCACCTTCCCTTCCCGGCTTTAAATAGCACCGTTCCCGGCCGGCCCGGCTCCCCCCGCCGCCCCCGGGGGTCACAGGAGACTTTTGGGAAGAGGTTAGTGGGAGGGAAACCCAAATTAAAACTTCCACTCACCTTCCCAAATCCGCCTAAAGTGGTGACTCTGGTGTAGAGAGCGTGAAGATCCAGCTCCTTCCCACCCACCACAGGGATCTTCTTAAAAGGAGACCTGCCAAAGGAGATACACACAAAACACCACAACTTGTCAGCTCTGCCCCCTTTTCTCCCCTCGCTGGGGCTGCCGTGTCCTTCAGGGAAGGGGCTGGAAGTTGGATCCAGTCGGTTTAAAAGCCTCCCCCCCTCCCGGTCCATCTCCCCATTTTCCTCACCCTCTGCTGTGGTGAAACTGCCGCAGCTCGTCCAGGAAAGCGAGTCCCTTTCTCCGCTGGTCTGCGTGGTTTTTACCCGTCGAATTTGCCATTTTTGTAGTAAAAAAGGTGTTCTTGAAAAAAAAAAAAAAAAGTTTATTTCTTTTGACCACTGCAT
>VZSV01000004.1:8833158-8877184 GCA_013398735.1 Nothocercus julius
TGCCGCCGCGGCGCGGGGGAGGGGACGGGGCGGCAGCGCGGGGCGAAGCCGGCGGCTCCCTGCGTTCCGCTCCGCGGAGGAGGAAGAGGCCGCCTGGAAGCTCCGCGGCGGGCGGAGCGGCCCTGCGGGATCCCGGGCGCGCCCGTCCCGCTGGAGCTAAGTGGGTCACCGGCGGCGCCTAATTACTGTTTGTGTCGTTTCAGTGCGTGCCGGCGAGCGAGGCGGCTCTCGGGCTGATGCTTCCCGTAACGCTACCCGGCGGCCAGGTACAAAATGTCTGTGTGGGGCTCTGGTCGCGTGATGCCGGCGTGGCGGCATCTGCGGCTTTACGTTAACCGTGCCGCGGCGCCCGCCGCTCGGCCCCGCGGCTCCCGGTGCCGAGACTTTGGACCCATGTCCGTGTTGCGCTTTTGTTATTTTTGTGGCGGAGAGGGCCGCCTCCCCTCCGGGGTAGACGAAGGACTAGGGAACCAGGACTTTTTTATTATTATTATTTTTCCTCCTGATTTATCAGCCTTAATCAGCATGCTTTTTACGGCTTCTGAATAAAGGTGATGACCTATTTAAGGTAGAAGTGAAAATTATGATTTTAACATGCCAAAAATGCAGTGATAATAAAGTTTTACGGAATATCTCTTCTTATTACATGTTAACGAGCAATAGATTAAATGTAGGTTAAAAAGCAGGGGAAAAACATTGATGTAAAAAAATCTGTTATTGATCTCTGTATAGTACCTGTAATTGCCGATTGAATTTTTTTAAATGTAAAATAAAACCTGTTTGACTATAAGCTGTTTATAAAGTTAATGTATGCAATGAATTTTGTTGTGTAAATGTTATGTGTGGAGTCACCATTCCTGCAGACAGTGCAGATGCAGTAATTGAATTGCCACTATTTGGCACTTAAAAAAAAAAAAAAAGGCATAATTGTGCGATTAATTTTCCTTCCTAATAGCTGTATCTCTCTGTTGTAGTTTCATTTTTTTTTCCCCTATATCTTCAATATCAATTTTATACTTACTACCTATTTGTGCAACTGCTGCTATCCAGAGGGCAGGCCACAGTTGCTCTTTTCAGTGTACTACTATCTTTGCTTTTGCTTTCTCAAGGGTGAAATATTCCAGCTCATCTCCATTTTCATTTCTGTTTGTTCCTCTTGAATTGTGGCAACGTTACACTTTGACCAGAGTAACTAGTATCACTAGCGGAATGTGACTTACGTTAAATAATAAACAGTAAATCCTTGGAAACTGCAGTCACTGTTATCTGGTGTATGTGTGTTTTAGAAAATGCATTCTTTTAAATGAGCTAGAGAAGAAAGTAAATACACTTTTGTTGTTGTTGTTTTGTTAAGAATGCAAGTAGTAGTATATAATTTAGGGGTAATCTGAAAATAAACACCAGAATTACAGGATGAGCATTTGATAGAGAAGCAGAAGCCAGAAACCTAGTGGTGAGTTTTGGTGACAGTCATCTGAACCTTTTTTAATAACAAATGTTAGAAGCGTTGGAGTTAACTGTATATTTTGGGCTAGAGGCTTCACTGTTTGCACAGCTTGCTGTGACAAATGTACTGTTCAGCAAGAGATATTTACTCAGCAAGGTAGTAGTCCTACCTCTACTCACTACATACTAGTAACTAAAATTCTTTTATCGCTCTTCAGTGTGCTAGTTGTATTTAAAGAGGCTATCCCTTGGTATAGATCATGCATGAGTGGCTAATCATCAATTCTACAGTATTTAATCATAAATTAAAGATCTTGCATGTTTAAAAAAAAAAAAAAAACAGGCAGTACAGCAAGGGCAGCAAAGCAAATGCACATTTGTACAAATTTTTCCCTGCGGTTAGTGGAACTTATTCCATTGCAGGCTTGTTCTAGATAATCCCTTTTAAAAAAATCAAAGAATGCTTTTATATTGAAAATAACAGACTAAAATGATGATTAATTGACCACATTTTCCTCCTAGATTGTTTTGTGCTGTATGCCTTCCTTATTTTAAATTATTTTTCTATTATTACTTCTCAGGAATTAAAAATAGATGGAAAAATGGGCTATATAATCATGCTTATAAATATCTAAGTAGACTGATTAAATGATTTCTGAAGTGTTACATGTAACTATTATAATTTTGTTGTAGTTTTCCAATACTGTTGTTTTTTGGTGTTTTGGTGTTTTTCCACAAAGATCCAGCTATTCCATTGAGGAATGTTATGATCATCTAGGCTGTAAATTAAAAACACTTCAAAAACTGAGAGTTTTTCAGTTATGCCATGAAGTATGAAACATAAAGCAGGAAAACCCTAAATGCAGCTGAAGGAAAAGTAAAAATAAATACATAAATGTACTCTCCCTAGATTTCAAAATTGCACTGCTTTTGAAGTCATAATTCTTTTGTAGGTCCTGACACAGGAGTAGTAAACACTTGGGCTTGACAGTACTTCAGCAATAAGTTTAGAGAGACTATTAAAGTCACATCTTTTCCTTACAGGTAATGGGGCCAAAAATACTTGCCTCATTTCCTAGGGTATCACACCTGTAACACAGATCAGGGCCTGAACAATGGAAAATATTTGGAAGTCCTAACAAGTACTGGTCTGCAGCATGGTAAAAGTAGTGGATGTCCTGATGGAAAACTAGTGCAAGTTTTTTTTTTTTTTTTTAAAGGAAAGCATACTTGCACTCAAAAAATAACCCGACTGAGGCATTGGTTTGTGATTATCTGAGTATTTTTGTGATCTTGTAGATGTTGCACCATCCCTGCCACTATAGCTGTACTTGTTCCCTGAAATAGCACTCGGGTGATTCATGTTTCTGGTTGGATGTGTGAAAGTTTGATTGAAATGCAAAACTGAGAGAGTTCTTTTGAATGTTAAAAAGGAACTGTGCTCAGAAATAGGGAAACCAGCAAGTTAAATTTGGCTCAAACTTTAAAAGCTTTTATAGAGTAAGAATGGCCGTGTTACACTGGGTGGGGGGAGGTCTAGTTACTTAAAAACTATAAACCTAATAACTTCATAATATTTTTAGAAGTGTAAGTGATACAATGCCCCTACTAAGAATTCTCAATATAGGTCATCTACCAGAAATATTTGCTCATTATGCAGCGCTGTGTTGTCTTGGCTTTTTATTTTAACCAATTTAAGTGGCAGTCAGAGGTAGCTAAACACAAGAGAAATTTCTCTTAAGTGAGCAATTGCTTTAGTTAACCTTTTGTATTGGAATACAAGAAAAGGGAGTTCAAGCAGCAGTAAGTATGTGGACAGATGATACCTATGGCAAATTATGCATTTCAATATAATATATTTTGTAAAAAAAAAAAAAAATACAAAATTTAAATAGTAATGAAAGTGCTGATCTAAGAACACTTTAACTTGGGTGAAATCACCCAACTTAAGTATTTTAAAACAAGAAAAACATGACTACCCCCAGATAAACATCAAGATTTTTTTATACTTTGAAAGTGTAATTGTGACTCTCAGTCTATCTTTTGATGTTTTCCTTATGGAATCTGCCATACAGACCTGGGATGAATGAACAACATGGCATTGAATGCTGTTCTGTTGCATGGATTAAAGGAAGTTCTCATTTTCAGATGAACTGAAAGAGGGAAAAAAGCTCGAAAAAAAAGAGGAAGAAAGCTTACTGGCTTTGTTAAGTGCTGATGAAACACCTGACTTGAAAATCACGCTTAAAACATTGGTCTTATGTTTAACTGCAGTAGCATCTAACATAATTGAATAAAGCCAATGAGAAACAGTTTTTGAAACTTGTGTGTAAAAAGCTATTAAATTTAGTCAAGTATCGGTTCCTGTTGCCTGCAGTAACATGATGGTGTTTCAAGCTATGAGAGAGACCTGTGAGTCTTCTAATGTCTAGGTACTATAAAAATGCTTTTTAGGCTGAGCAGCTGCTGTCTCTGAATTTTGAATCCTAACATTAGATGTGTATTGCAAGCACAGGGTAAACAAGGATGTTTAGGGAAAAAAAATAAGGTATCTTGTATGTATCTTCCATCACCTGTTGGTCTCAGGCCTTCAAGAGCTTATACCAGGATCACTACGTGAGAGCCACTAATGCACTTTGCTGGGAGAATGTCAAATATGTCTGAGCTGAGATGTGCTTAGTGCTCTTTAGAGGAGTGAGAACATAAAATCTCTGAAACTTTCTAACCCCTGAATATTAGAGCTAGCGCTGTTAAAATGCATTACACGGAATAGTCTGTTTAGCTTTGTTCTTCTTTAACTTTCGCGCAGAGCTGAAAAACTTTGCAAGCCAGGGAAGGGTTTCTGCTCGCTGTGAGGTTCCTTTGCATGTATCCAAGAGCAGTACAGAGGCTGGAAAAATTTCTTCAGTCCTGGTGAAGGAGAGGAGGACGAAAGAAGATGTGGATCTAGGCAAGGGAATGAGGAAAGTTTCTGACAAGGTTTTAAGTGGGGCAGACTCTCTAAGGGGCTCTGAACGCTGTACTGGGTGACTTCTACTTGAGCTATAACTCCGTAGGTGCAGTTAATGCACAATTTATATTTCTTTCTTCTGCTGATTCAGTAATATAGCAATGCATAACAGTTATTCACACTCGATTTGTATTCTTAAGGTCGTCTTCATAGTTCTAGGTATTTTATTTTAGATACTTCAGCACCAATTTCCAGTGACCCAAGTCATGTGCTGCACAGAGAACTGCGTGTAGTATGTGACCCAATGCAAATAGTAGCGCTGGATACATTTTTTTGGTACCCCTGAGCTTGCAGCGAGGTCTCTCTGAATGAAACTTCCTGTGTCAGTTCATCTTTGATTAAGTTACCATAATGTTAGTTTACAAGGTCAGGATGGATTTTGTTTTTAATGCTGCAAGTTTAGCTAGGTTTATAAGACAATAAAAGTGAGGTAAGCCTGTCTGTGAATGAGCACCTTCGAATATTGTGCTTGATCTGCTACCTGCATTTTAATAAGTGTGGGCTCATGCCTTGCTTTGCTTTAACTCAAAGAAAGTGAAATAATATGGATCATAGTTTTTCCTTCAAGAGATTGCCAAGCTATTACAGACCCCCCATTGCGTTCCTTTGGAATTAGTTGTGCTTAGCATGTAGGAAAATGGAGCTGCATGTCCTTAATCTAGGTGTTTGTGTCACGTTTGCAACACTGTTCAAAAATTACAGTACATATTGGAAAATGCAATTTTCATGTGTTGTTTAAACATTGTGGTAAGGAATCCTGTCCTTTGGCCAAAATATGCCAGGTAAGCTTTCAGAGAGGGTTTCTTAACTTCATTTTTAAATATTGGGTACCTGTGGCTGAAGCCAAATTCATATCAGGATCGATTTCTTTATTCGTATAAAAAATCCATCTCCTAGATAATTTCATTTGTCAATAACCTCTTGAGTTTAAATAAAAGTCAAATAGTCTCTAGCTGCAACTGAACATTAAAATTATATATAATTACGTGCAAGCAGTATAAGAATACTAAGATTGAAAACTTCAGTGCTCGTTTCTTACCACCTTTCCATCAGCTTGACGTCAGGCATGTGTGTTATGAGACACCGATTATATGGTGTCACACTGCCCCCTTCCCCCCAGCCACTGGATTCTTCCTTCAGTTTGAGCTGCCTACTGCTCCCTGGATTAACAGAAGCAGAGGATGTGCCTCTTTGTCTGCATGATGCTAAACCTTGATCTGAATACTTGTGCATTTCCTTACAGCTTTTCTAGAATAATCATTAGTAAAGTAGCTGAATGCTTTACATATATTAATGAGTTCTCAGCACTCTGAAATGGTGGCATTAGCATCACTTTAAAACTGAGAAAGCTGAGGCACAGCAAGGCATTTGATACAAAAATAGCTCCTAACTTTGGGTGCTCTTCATTTAATTGGTTATAATGGATATAATTTACAGGTTACTCAGGAGTAAGTTCAGAAGTGGAGGTGTTAGCCATAACTTTAGAACCACGTTAAATATAAGCTGTGATATTCCTGTTTTACTTGTGCATTTCTGCTGCCCTGGCTGCAATATTGGGGCTTTTCTATAGCAAGCCTGTTGCAAAGCTCTGTTTCTCGAAATGCCTGAAGTGCACAGAAGCTGCACTGGTGGAAGCAATATAAATATTCTAGATAACGCTTGGTATTTTTTATTTTAGTGTCTAGAGGATCAAATTTGGAATTTGGAGAATGAGAAGCACTTCCTTAAAGGACACCAGTTGGATATAAGACTTGCTACTCTGAGTAAATCCCTGAAAAACACAAGAATGGACTCCAAGTATACATCAGTATTAGGTATACATATAGCATTAGTTTCCTTTACCATCTATCCCAGCGTCACTCTTTTTTCCCCTTCCCAGCAAGGTCTACATTTTACTCCCTTGGTGTAGGCATCCATCCTTCCCACACCTGGATGCCAGAAGAGGGAGCACAGAGAACAGAGGAGCCCCAGCCTTAATTCCAGGCCCCCCCACCACCTCAGGTGTGACAGGACCTACCTGCAGCATTGCTTAATGACACCTATTAAAAAAAAAAAAAAAAAACTTCTGGCTTTTATGAAAGTTTTTCTTCTCCTTTTTGCTCTTCGTGTACAGGATGAAATTCAAAAGCTTAATGCTTTATCTTGATATTCAGTAGGAAAACTGCCAAAAAGGCATATCCCTGATTCAAAGTCTGTTGTCCCACTAAATTTCAAATCCTAGCTTCAAAGAAAAGAAATTGGAGGCCCTTTCGAGTACATTAAGAAGTTTTTTTCTTGTACTTGAGTAAAAATGAGAGATTTTCCTCCAATTTCAATTCTTAAATTCACCTGATCTCTTCTGCTTGAAAGTTTCTTTTGAAAACATCAGTTTGAGGCAGACATCTGGCCTGGAAAATGTCATTCCAAACAGGTGAAAGTTCAGACAAACATCTTCAGTTCCTCCTTATAATAAGGTGTCTTCAAAACCAAAGTCCTATGAAAGTTCAATCTGGGAATATTTTTTAGTAGCCATTTTGTTCCATTTGCATTTATAGCCACTGTATACAATCTGCAGTGTGATTGCAACATATCTGTGAGCTGTTCTGAAGTACAGGAATTCAGCTCTCCGGGCCTCTCCCTGTTGATTTGTCTTCTGCAGTTTCCAGTATCCTCTTTCCAGTACTACCCAGAAGCAGATACACATTGCAGTTTTGGAGTTTTGGATTTAGGTTAGTATGCACAGATCATCCCAACATAATCTTCTGACTAATCACTTGGAAGAACAGAGCTGTATGTATAGTCAGGACATGAAAGGAGTATAGCGGGTGCTGTACCTGTCATCAAAGTATTGAAAATATTCGGTGACTTTTGTGGTGACTTTTTCAAACAGGTGTAGGGCTACAAGCAGCTAAAGCAACTGTGTAGTGTTAGCAGGTTAAATGGGCTAGCTGAGCTTGTGTGCCTGAGTTTGCTCACTGTGCTTTGCAGAGCTGTGACCGTCACATTCACTGTTGCCTATGGTGTTGCTCTTGGAGAGGAGATTCACAAAGCAGAGGATGAGGCAGTTGTGGGGGGAACCATCCTCCATTCAACTGTGGTTACAGCGTCTTAGTCCAGAGCTCCCACAACACCTTGATTTACTAACCTGATGTCCTGGAAAAACTCTCAAATGACTAGTTTGATATTCTCTGCTCAAGAGGCTCTGGTGGCTTCACAGCCAACAAAGGCTTGGTGTAGGAAGTTCTACCCGCTATCTCCTTTTTGTTGTTTTTTAATTCTCAGCCCATTTCCTGAGCCCATTCTCAGGAAATATGCAGTATGTGTCTTGTAGCAATCACAGAATCACAGAATGGTTGAGGTTGGAAGTGAGCCCTAGAGATCATCTAGTCCAACCTCCTGCTCCAGCAGGGACACCCAGAGCACGGGGCACAGGGCGGCAGCCAGGCGGGTTTGGGAGATCTCCAGAGAAGGAGCCTGCACAGCCTCTCTGGGCAGCCTGTGCCAGGGCTCTGGCACCCTCACAGCAAAGAAGTTCTTCCTCACATGGAGATGGAACTTCCTGTGTTTCAACTTGTACCCACTACCCCTTGTCCTGTCACTGGCCACCACTGAGAAGAGCCAATGTAATTAGACCCCCTCGGCAAGGGCTACCCCATGGTCACAAAGCTCTTGATGTGTAAACATGAATGAAAACAGGGCTGGGGGGGAGGGAAAGTTTTCCATTTCTTTTTATATGGTCTTCATAAATACAGTTACTGCGAAATTAAAAGTTTTATGGCATAAAGCTAATAACATTGTTCTATAAAAATTCTCCATTAAGTGTTCCAGTAGGTATTGGAAAGTTATTACTGAGAAGGCTCACCAAAAGCCTACCTTTTGGTGCTATTTGGCCCTGGGGAAGACGCAGACAGGAAGACTTCCCTGTTGGTTTTGGCTGGTTTCAGTGAGAAGGTGCGTGAAGCACCCAGTGACGCTGGCTGGGCTGTTCGGCATTGCTGCAGTTGATCAGTGCCAGCTGGAGGAAGACAGAGGCAGTCTGCAAACAAGTGCTTGGAGCAGCTTCAGTATTCTTCAAGAAATTTTCCAGGAAGGTGAGAGGATGTGAAGTTTGCAAATTTTTGAAGGAAAAAAAAATGGCATTTCTTTTGTCTGGCCTTTTAGGTAGTTCAAGAATTCTTTCCCTGACAAAACACCATTTAACAATACAGGATTCCTCCTAAAAATGTGTCCTGCAAACTTCAAGGTCACAGCTCACCATGCCACCATTCCTGTTCAGGTGTCTCGAAAGCAAGTTGTCCTGGCTGTTAAAGGAGGTTCTTTACTGTTACACTGGCCAAAGAGACCACTTAAAGCACTGCTCACTGGCTATTAGGAACACACCGAAAATTAGCAAAAGCGAAGCCACCAGTAACAAAACTTATTTTGGTTTAATTTAGTATTACTTTGATAAAACCTTAAAGAGAGTGTAGCAACACACACTATAAACTTCAACTACAGCGTTGTAACATGCAAGTGAAGTTATTGGCCGTTTTATCTCTGACATTGAGAAAGGAGGCAGCAAATAGGCAGGTGCACCTGCCTGGGTGTGACAAGAGAGCAGGGCACTGCAGAGCAGCTATCTAGGGTGGCACATTTTGAGTGAGTGCAACCTATCGAATGCAGCACCGCGCAGGCCTTGCCGAACACCCCGGCCTCTGGGCTGGTGCCCTCCACATATCAGCAAGGGAACAGGAGCTCTTCGAGGCGCAGCTCCGGCAGCTTTTTCCTGGACCTGAACTCAAGTTCCTAAAGGGGGCTTGTGTCTACATGGAAGGCTGCTGGAATGGGAGTCCAGCTCTCAAGGGTAGTGCTCAGAAAAGGGTCATCTCAAAATTGGAGTCCTGGGATTCTGTGTGATGTCTTGTGGGTGATAAAAGTAGTCAGGGCTCGAGCACTGAGAAATAGGTGTCTCCGTCATGCTCGTTTCTCATGAAAGTTCTTTGGGCAAAGCTGCTGCCAATTCCCCAATCCAAGGAAGCAGATAAAGATACAGAGAAACTAGCTGGATTTATATTCCACCACGGTGTTGCCAATTATTTTTTTTCCTAAGGTTTAGATGTTCTAAAATACTTGTATTCTGTGTTCTTTAAAAATGACTTTTCAACCTTTTATGTGGGATGGAAGAAAAAAGTGGATTGTTAATACTGAAATACAGATTTTTCTCTGCTAGACTTAAATATAAGATACACAGCTTGGATATAGACTTCAATATAAGATACACAGTATACATTTGTAGCGTTTGATCAAGAATGTCAATATTCTAAACAGTCTCATTATATTCCTTGAGGCATCATTTACACAAGAAATAAGGGTGTGTGGAGAAGAGATGGGGAAATTGTAAGAAGCTGATACTTGCATTCTGCCTTCACATTTTGGTCTCGAAAGCACACTTCAACTTCAGTGCAACTTAGCAGTGACATGCACGGTGTTATATGATTTAAAAACACGTTATCATTTGCAGGGGTTATTTAACTTACAGACATGAACAATAAATAAAGTTTTGTTGTTTGAACTTCTGCCTGCCTAACTGTAATGAAAGCAGAAACATGAGCTATGCAAACATTTTATTAAAGCATAAAAGCACAGCCAGCAATTTATACAATCTATTGACATGACATTTTGTTAAACACAGAGTAGCTACCATAGGAGTCTGCCAAATTATATAATAACTTATGGTTCTGCTAACCTTAAAACATAAAGTTAATTGGGAACAAAATATTCCATGCAGTATAGGAGCCCCTTAAACCTTTTGAATGGGGAACAAAACTGTAACAGGCAGCTCCAAGTTCTATTACTAGAAAAGTTTTGAGATAAAAGCTTCTCAAAAATTTCCTCAAAATCTGGAAAATAATATAGCTTAGGTGGCAGTAGTTCCATGAGAGCACCTCTTGAGTCACAAACACGTGCACATTCACCCCATCCATAGCTTGGTCTTGGGTGCTATCTAGTTCTGGGAACAGCTAGGATTTCAGACAAATCCCTGATGTTGAAAACCTGCAGGTAAATAATTTACATAAGAGCATCACCGATCTAATATAATAGTTGACTTGCCAAACTAGTTACCCGTGAATTGCTAATAGTCTGAGTAGCTAGTTTCTGAACAGCAAAAATAGCTTGACTCTGCAGCAAAATGGATTTTTATAGTTTTGCACTAACTAAGTTTTGGAGCCAGTGCTAGTAATAAGTTATTCATAAATAGCCCCACAATTAGTTCAATAAAGCTTAAATGGTGCTGCTTCTAAAAAGGAGGGTTTCATCCACCTTCATCCTCTCCTTCCTTCATGTTGGCATTAGCATTCCTGCAGCTGTACCACAACCTTAATCAAGACCAATCCAGCTGAAAATTTAAAGGGAAAAAAAAAATTATTTTAAATGAAATGGTTACCTAACGAGATCCACTGTGGGAAGGGCAGTGTCAGTGCAAGATAGGGTAGAAAAGAGCTGTGTGGGGAAGACAGGACTCCCTCTTTTAGTGCCTGATTAAACTGAGCACAGAACCATGGTCAGTGTGTCAGCCTGTATCTGCAACGTGATGTAGCACCAGCTCTTGTACTCCAGAGCACTTACAGCATGACATGAACTGCAGATGTCTAGATCTGCAATATCTGAGTCTGTGTGTCTGCCTGTCTCTATGGTCACAGGTCTGTGTCCCTCCTAGAAACTCATCCATCATTTCTTTTAAAATGAAACAACTGATTTATAGATTTTTGAATAAAGGAATTCTACTCTTAGAAGTTTTGCTTTTAAAAATCTTAGCTACTTTAGTAACACAGAAGTAGCCTGGGGTTTCTTATTCCAGAAAAGAGAACTAATCAAGGCACACATTCCTCACCACATATAATGTGAATCCATTTAGCTGTTCGGCAGCATGTACTACAGTTTCTGAGACTGAGGGTGAATAAAAAACTCCGAAGTCTTCAGTGAAATTATCCATAGCTATATCATCTATGAATACAAATAAGAAACTTTTAACTTCACACTGTTAACAAATGAGGGCCTGAATTTACTTAATTATAGCTGTAATTGTAAAATTGTGACTTCAAATTTGCAATAGCAATGGCATTGGTTCGATGTGAAGTTTCTTTCTAGATTTCTTAGTATCTCCATACCATACGGGTTGTATTTTCTATTGGTGTATTCATCTGTGGTGTTTTTTTTTTCTTTTTTTTTATTCTTTTTTTTCTTTTTTTTTTTTTTTTCTGATCTGTTGTAGGAATGCAGAAGCCAGTTTTCCGAATGAAAAAGAGGGCTTGGGAATTCAAACTTTATCACCACATTAGAAAGGTGAAAAGAAAAGTATGTTTTGCAGTCTGGTGGATAGGGTGAGTCTTTGGATTTTGAAAGAGTTGGAGCATAGCTGTGTGGTTGTATAACCAAGTGGTGTAGCCAAAGCTGAATTTGTCTTAATGCTCTATATGTAGTTAATCTCAAGTACATATGTCTTTTTGGACATGTTAGTGTTTTTCCTGCTTCAGTTAACTTTTTATCTATCTCTTTTTATTTTTCCATTATTTTCCCTTCTGCGTAATGTTCTTTCACTTCATGTTCTTGTTTAGAGGAAGGGAGACTATAACTCTTGTTCCATTTTCCTTTTCCTTTTCGCTTTCCATGGAAGCCTCAACTTCTCCTATGCTCAAGGCCATCTCCAAGGCCAATACTTAATTTCTTTTCCACATTTGAAAGCTCTACCATTCAGATAACAGCAGGACCAAGCAGCATCCCTTTGGGGCACACTGATTAGGAAGTTCAAGAAGGCTGAAATCAAGGCAATCAAGTGCTTCTACTGTTTCCATCCTTGTGGCTATTTAAAAGGAAAAGAGGAAAAAGAGATGTTGTGTCTTCTGCTAGTTTTTTTCCCTCTAGTTCAGTTTGCTGAGTTGATACATGCATTTTAAAGGGGATGCACCTGGCTGAATAGTTAACTGTGCTTTTTATTTCTCTTTCAGGGCAGTTGGGGCACAACTGTCATCCTGTGCTATTTGCAATGAAATGGAAATAGAAAACTAACTTTCGTTTTAATGCAGCCTGTCCCTGTGGAATGGACATAAACTATATAGAAAGTAGGTTTGAAAAAGCATTTTGGCTATGAAAACCTACCCTTTTATGTTTTCCTTCTCTTTCAGACTGTATACCACAGAATGTTGCACTGCTATTGAAGACCTAAAATTTACAGGTCTGTAGTCCTCAGGTTTGGAGAGAGGTTGAGCCTAAAGAGAAGCTACCATGTTTGCTGGATATGTTGAAAGACTGGGATTTGGAAATAAGTTTTTCTCCTCAGTCATTAAGAATGACAAGAAAGTAATATAGGACATCTATATGTAGATATAGACGTATATATGTCTATATACATTTCTATTTTTCTATAAATTTTCTATGCATAAGTTTTAACATATACCTATATATCTACATATATATATATATGAAATTAATTTCATGTCTAAAGCAGTGCAAATGGGGGATGTTGCTGGAGTGGCTGTCCTTTCCATCTTCACACAGATGAGAGATGAAACCGTTACCAGAGACCTGAGTCTGGAAAAATTATTGCTTTCAAGGAACCTGTTCTTCAGTGCAGAACCTTATCTACCACAATAAGAAATTATAAAAGAAAAAAATCTTTATTTATTATGTGAGCTAGAGAACTGGATATGGGAAGTCAGGAATGGAAATAAGGAGGAAAAAAAAAAAAACTCATTTATCCCTCTTTTAAATAGTAAAATTTCCAGATTTTAGCTACAGAGAAAAAGTTCGTAGTCTTCCAGCCCAGCTGCTATATTTCTCTGGGAATAGAAAACACTATATAAATAGCTTGGTGTTGTGATTGAATTTTTCTGTCATTCAATTTCAGTTTCCATTTAAAACATCTTCCAGTTCAGCATTTCATGTAAAATCAAAGAAGCCAGGTGCTTCAGAATTGCTGTGGCTGACCTGTGAGAAGTATATCATGTTTTTCTCTTAAATGTAATCAGTAAGGCCTCAGAAGCTGACATCCTTTTACATTTTTTATTTCACTTAAAATGGTAAAAATACCTTCAATTTTCTTATCTCAAAGAGTTTCTTAAACTTTTATCTGTCTACAATTCTAAAAAAATCTGAAACAGCTGAATTGTGTATATCATGCTCTTTTTTTCACATATGTTGCTTTCCTATTCACATTGAACCTCCCACTTTGTATCCATGATACAAATACTTCCCTTTAGAGACTGCATTTGTTACATATGGAACATATGATGTTTAATACAATATGATGTTCTGATTGTGAGATCTAAATATTCCTGCATATTCATTTATTTATTTATTTATTTATTTATTTATTTATTTATTTGGAGTTGCAAGTTCAGTGATGAAATGAAGCTTTACGGAAATTGTAGTACCTGCGCAAGTGGTTGAAGAGAGACCACTTGCTTTAAGGAGAAATTGGTCCTTTTCTCCTTAAGAGAGAAAGGAGAAAAAAATTCATTTTAAAATGGCCTTTCTCATGAACCTGGCTGTGTTTTTCAGTGTCAGGGCCGTAAAGGAGTCTGCTTTCTCACTTCTTGCTACAAGTTCCAAATTTGATATCCTTTAGCATTCACAGTGTAATATTTGTCAAGGAAGAGAGCAAAAGGATCATTCTGCGCTTGAAAAGCAACCCAGTGTCTGAAGGAATAGGAATTGTACTCTGAAGGAAAAGGAAAATCTGAGCTCAGATGAAGAAGTGAACCTGAGCTCTATATAGTATCCGACTTGTGGGTGACGCAACTTAAATACACTATCCTGCTTAAATATTCCTGAAGTTGGCTGTAATGCTTGAAAAAGCTTTCTGAAGTCAGGAGGAGAATTGACAAGTTTAAGGAAGATATCTAACCTACCTTGCACCCAGGCATAAGATAGTTACCATGGAATAGCTGAGAAAGGAGTGAGTGGGACAGCTTAATCTAGCTACAAAGGACTTTTGCTAATGAGAGACTTGGATCTGTATAAAGCTATTAGAGAGTGCCTATTTTACCTGGTATTTACAGCCTAGAATACTCTCCTGATTGGTGTCTATGTCCTTTCACACAAAATATGACAAGGAGTCATGGAATTTTTTAAGAAAGATAACAGGAGGAAGAATTGTCATGTCCATATCTGATAAATCACCAGGGATGTTACAGCCTTCACCAAAGAAAATCCAGATTCTCTTTCCAGTGATAGACTGTATCTGCATTCCCCTTGTAGGTCGCAGGCAGGGCCTGTTACTCAAGATCAGAGAATTCTTTTCCCCCTTTGCAGAGGATATAAGGCAGGGAATACTTTAAACCAATTTCTCTCAGTGATGCTGCCAAGATGGAGTGGACTCTTGCAGTGAATTTCAGTAGATATGAAGTTGTTTTCTGTTTATTAAATACTGAAGAGTTGTATGTGCCTCTACAGCGCTTCTGCAAAGACTTCTTTCACTCAGCAAAGCTTATAAAAGGCTGGCTCCTATCATCTCCTGTGCAAATGAGGGGCCTTATCTGCCTTAGAAGATGATGTATTTCTGATAAATGCTCAGTGCTCAATCTGTCATTATTTTAGAGCAAGTGAAGATCAGGAACAATGTTATATAGTTTCAGAAGACTATGGTCAGAGTGCACTATGGGCAGAAAAGCTGTGTACTGGCAAAAGCCCTTGGCTCTGAATCAGTTAGACACCATTCTGGAAAGTCTTCCCTACCAAGAGCAACTTGTACCCTCACTATATCAAGACTTCTTGGGCACATGAGAAGCCTCCCACGTTACCAGGAAGGTTCAATGGGAAGTACCTCACCAGCTGGTCATCTCATGCACCGGTTCATCTGATAAAAGCCCTTTTGAAGTGGTTTCAAGCATATATTATCCTTTTCATCTTTGGCACTGAACAGTCCTAGAGCAGTCTGTGTTTCTGTGACACTGGTGAATCATTATTCAGCGTGGGTAGAACTGCTCTGGTCATCTCCATAGTTAGCCCAATGATCTGAGAAAGCCTCCTACTCTCCCTCTCCACTCCTAGTTGTGTTAGAGATGCTGCAGGTAGAGCCTGGGGCAGCAGGCCTTGGCAGCAAGGTATGTTTCAAGCCTCCTTCTACGCATATCCCGTTTCTCTTCAGGACATGTTGTGGACCCTTAACATGAGAGGCTCAGAATTTCTCAGTGCTACAGCTGTATTAAAGGAGGCCTTCTTCCTGGGTTCCTCTGTGGTAGGTGATAAAGATATTCAGATCTTGAAGGCCTAGCAAGATTTCTGCTACCAAGACAGTAGCAATCTCTCTTCTTATGCTAGGGGACACTGTGTTCCCAACACATGGCAGCACCTGAAGCATGAACTAAGTGCAAAAAAGTCAGGAGATTTCTGGAATGTGTTGATGACAATTTTTTGACACAAGTGGTTGATGAGTCAACTAGGGGAAGTGCTCTGCTGGATTTGTTACTCATGAACCAGGACAGCCAGCCTGGTTGGGGAGTGAAGGTTGAGGTCAGCTTTGGCTGCAATGACCATTAGGCTGTGTGGTTTAAAATCCTGGGACAAGTGAGCAAAACAAACAGAAGAATTCAACTCTGAACTTCTGGAGAGCAGATTTTGGCTTGTTCAGAAATCTGCTTGGAAGGATCCCATGGGAGACTGCCCTGGGGGGCAAGGAGTTCTAGGACAGTTTGTTGATCTTCAGGACAGCTTCCTCAAAGTGCAGAAATGATGCATCCAAATCACAGAAAGTTGAGCAATGTGAGAAGGCCAGTGGGGATGAGCAGGAACGTCTTGGCTGAGCTCAGAGAGAAAAGCAAAGTACACAGAAGGTGGAAGTAGGAACAGGCTAGCTGGGTGGAATATAGAGAATTTGCCCAAGCCTAGAGAGAGAGGGTTGGGGAAGCCAAAGTTCAGCTGGTGCTGAAACTAGCAGGGGCAGATGAACTAGTAAAGGGCATAAAATGTGATTCAAGGTCTCAGTGTTGCAGTGGACCTGGTGACAAAAGATATGGAGAAGGATGATGTGCTCAATGCCTTTTATTTTCCTCTCTATTTTTTTTTTTTTTTTCAGCTGGTAAGCTTTGCCCTCAGGCCTGTGTCTAGTAGCAGAGTCTGTAGGAGTGAAACTCTTAAGCAGAGAAAAATTGAGCACTTAAGCTTTTTGAACATACTCACATCCATGGGGCTAGGTGGGATGCATCTAAGGGTGCTGTGGAAGCTGACTTGTGTCGTTGTGAGGTTACTGTCTATCAGCTTTGACAAGCCATGGTGATTGGGAAAGTCCCTGAAGTCTGGAGAAAGACGAATGTTGTAGCCATTTTCAAGAAGGGCAAGAAAGAAAATCCAGGGAACTGCAGTCTTACCAGCCTAACCGCAATCTTTTGGAAGATCATAGAGCATGTCCTTCCAGAAGCTCCTTCTTAGCCTATGAGGGCAAGAAGATAATTAGAAACAGGCAGCTTGGATTCACCAAGAGCAAACTGTCCCTAACCAAGCTGGCTGACTTCTAGGATGACTGGCTCTGTGAACAAGGATACGGTAGTGGATTTTGTGTACCTTGATTTTAGCAAAGCCTTTGCTGAGGTCTTTTTGTCTTTATAAATGAGATATGGACAGTGTAAGTTAACAATAAAGTGAATGGAAAATTGGCTGGACTGCCAGGCTGAGAGTAGTCCAACTGACAGCTCGACACTAGTAGAGTTCCCCTGAAGGGATTGATTCTGAGGCCAGTAGTGTTTAATGTCTGCACTGTTAATGATCTGGACTCTCATGGCAGAGAGTTCATTCTCATCAAGTTTGTGCATGATGCCAAATTTTAAGGGAGCTGTTGTTATGCTGGAGCTGCTATTCAGAGGAACCTGGGCAGGCTGGAAGAATGGGCTGGCAGGAGCTTCATCAAGCTCAGCAATGGCAAACACAAAGTCCTGAGTCTGAGATTGAGTGACATCAAGAAACAGCACAGGCTGGGGTCAACTGCCTAGAGAGCAGCTTTGCAGAAAGAGACCTGGGGTTCTGGTGGACAAGCTGAGTGTGAGCCACCATCTGGGACAGGGAAGGTCAACTGCATCCTGGACTATGCTACACTGCACTGGCAAGAGTATAGCCAGCAAGTCCAGGGAAGTAATAATTTTCCTCTATCTGGCTCATAGGAGACAGAATCTGGAGTACTATTCTGGGATGCCCCATACAAGAAAGACATTGACACACTGGTGTGGCTGCTGCAAAGTGTTGCTGAGATGACGTATGCTGGACTACAAGGCATATGAGGAGAAGTTGAGAAAACTGAGCTTATTCAGCTTGTAGAAGGCTTTAGGGTGTCTTACAGCTGTCTGCAACTACTTAATTGATGGGAATATAGAGTTATATAAGTTCCTGATTTTTCATGGAGATATACAGTGATAGGGCACAAGTTAATTGACACAAGTTGCAACACTAGAAATTCTAATTACATGTTTGGAAAAATCTTTTCTCCATGAGGGTGGTTAAGCACTAGAACAGGTTGTCTATAAATGTTGTGGAATTTTCACCCTTAAGAGATAAGCAAAGGCCAGCTGGGCATGTCTGTGAGCAACATGCAGTATTTGGACCCGTTTCAAATAAGAAGTTGATCTAGATGATCTCCACTCGCAACCTGTCTCTTGGAGGGGACAGTTTCTGCTCGCAAATACAAATTTGCATATTAAAGAGCTCAGGGGTCAGAGGTGAGGAATCTTCACATTTCAATGCCAAAAGATTTTGAGGACTGCAATTATTATTGTAGAACCCTAAAATCTTCTGAATCTGTTGTTGAATCTGGCTCTTAATGCTGTACTTTGAAAAGCCTGGCTCAATATTCAGAAAGTTCACACTTCTCCACTGAAAACCTTAAAGACCTAAGAGGATGATTAATCAGGATTACTGTGAGTGACATTTTCCTTCTTGTGGTCCTTAAAAGAGATTGGAGGTGGGTTTGGAGTGGCCCTGTTCTTTCAGGTAAGACCATACATGACTGCAAATTGCAGTTTTCCTCTGTGGGTTTCTTACCTATTTAATGGTTAATGTATACTTGTCCGTAGATGTACTAGCTAGTGTACATGACTGCAGGTGGCACCCATTTGGAGTAAGATCCTAATTGTCTTCTAACTGCTCTTAGTTTTCATGTGCCAACCATTCTGCTTAACTTCCTCATTAACAATGCTGTATGCGAATGCTACAATGCTGGCATCCGGATGTTGTGCAATTATACTCAGAGCTCCATAGTCCAAGAAGAATTATATAAAATGAAAAGCTGATTAGTATCTTTTTTAGTATTAGTATATTAGTATATTTTATTAGTATGTTACTATATTAGTATATTCTTTTTTTTTTTTTGTAAGAAACATGCACGTTCTAAACTGTGCTTGGAAAAATGCTAGCTCTGCTAGCTAACTCCTTATGACTGTGATCAAACTGTATGTTTTATAGGAAGACAGTATGAACCTATTTTATGTCCCACTTAAAATTTAATATCCATGATGTATATTTTAATGGAATATGTAACTTTTCTTTCTTCCAGTCATTCACCATTTGCAAAATAGATATGGATCTCTGATTTAGCAGCATTTTTCATGGGGACAGGTAACAGGACAAATGTGAGTGGGTATTCACAGCCTTTATCTTAAAGAAAAATGTTCAGCAGATTTTTAACTTTTGGTATTTAGGAAGCATTAGTAGGATTTTGTCTTAAATCTAGCATTTCATTATTAATTTGATTAAAAAATATCTTCTATTTTTATCGTAAAATGGAATATGAACACTCTTCTTTCTGCTGTAGTATGTTAATAAATTCACACACTGGCTTATTTTATTAGATACATTGGGAAGGGGAAAATTGGATTTCCCAAATGAGAAAAGAAAAAATATTTATCAGTTTTCAACACCTAGATTAAATTATATCATGCTCTGTAAGAAAAAAAATATGTGGCTCTTCAGTTTTATTTTAGAAGGCGTTTCATTATCCAAACATAACTCTTTCAGCATGTCTAGTAAATGTGTCACTTAAACATTGGTCACAAGAATAGGCTTCTACAAAAGAAGCTGTAGCTAATTAGTCTTTTTTTTTTTTTTCCACTGAGTTAAGAAAATAATTTCTATTTAAATATCTTTGAAAATTCAAGATTTTTTTCTGCACTTTTAAAAAGTTTGGAGTGTATGATGCAATCCGGAAATTATTAAACAATCTTTCCAACATAGCAGAACTTTGATTACACAAAATACTTTAGATGTTCATGGTTAATATTGATAAATGGTGCTCACTACATGCATAGTATTAAATATTATGGTAAAAAACAAAACAAAACACTATACCTATTGGAGATTAAAACAAACCCTTATCATTTCTTTCTACCTCCTTTTTTTTTCTGTTTTTACTCATTACCTGCTTTGGTCATGTTAGGTCAGTGTAATTTCTGCCATGTCTGTGTAGCACCATCAATAGTTCCTCTCACAAAGCGAACTGGAAGGTAGTCTATATTAACTACTAGTTTACTTGATCCTGTCCTGGAATATCCCTAGCCTTCAGTCAAACTCATTGACTTTCTCTCTTGTTTTAGAGTGGGTAGAGGCAGCTGATAGGCCTGGAGTCACAGTCAATGAGGATCTAGCCAAAACAGTCAATATTGTCCAGAAGGTGAGTCAACTCATCTAAAGCAGACATCTATGTTTAGTCAGATGAATCACTCTCTAGACTCCATTGATGAAGGTCTTGTCAGGTTAGATGACATGAATCCTACTCGACCATTCCCTAGATGTTTCTGCTCATCTGTCTGAGTGTGAATTGAAGCACTTAAAAGGAAGTTTTATGTTGCTGCTGCAGTTGTGACCTGCACAGTCTCAGCCTTACTATGATAGCTGTAATCACCAACTTAGCACTGCCAGTTGCATATGTGAACTGTCCAGCAGAATGTGAACTCTTCATATTCTATATGTGAGTCCCTGACACTATCAGCCTTTAAATGCAACAAGTTCCCATCCTTTGGTCATCTTCACTAAAAACTGGTCTACTAAGAGTCATATTTACACTTTAGAAAATTTATTTTTAAAGTATCTCCAGAATTTTTAAGCAGATTGACCGGCTGATTCTAAAAAAGCAATTAGATTAATCTTATTTCCGATTAGATGTAGCTAGGAAACAACTGAGTCTGAACCATTCCACTTCTAATATGAATACCTCTGACTGACTCACCAGCTGTGCCATTTTGGCTGCTCAGGGTATTGGCAGTTTTTGGAAACCTTCCAGAATGTCATGCTTCCAAATATTGTACCAGACCTGCACCAAGTAAGTATTAGCAACATATTCTGACTAAACTGTGTTATATAATTTTGTTTAGTAGAATTGTTGGATTTGTTTACTGACATACAAAAAGAGAAACTTATCTGGTAGTTCTGGACCTCCTACTCCTATTCCCCTTCTCAGGAACAGAGAGAAACATCTACAGACTGGGTCAGAAGTACAGATATGTTTTAGACAGATGAGAACAGAGATCAAGTCTGAAGGATTGACATGCATATAGGTTCTCTGAAAATAATTCTTTTTTTTTTATCCCTGTCCTTCATCTCATCTGGCCTTTTTGTCTAATGTCCACTTCCACATGTTCCCTCATGGGCTGTTAGCAAAAAGGAGGAGAAGGTGAAAGTCACCCAGGGCTGTGGCTGACGCTTTGTAGGCACTGAGAGCAAACATCACCACCATGTTTCATCACAGCTGGGGTAGACCTTAAAAACTTTACCTTGAAAATGAAAAATAGGAAAGTGCCATGGATTGTGGAGGAGGTATAAGCAGATATCTACACAGAGTAATGTTTACTTTGCGTGAATGAAGAATTGAGGAAGAAATTAGTAACATAATGAAATTTAAGGAAGTGCTATTCTGTAGGTTTTTATCGGTTGCTGTTGGAGTAGCATGACATCTGGAGAGGAACTGTGCTTTCCTCCTGAGACCTCTGAAGAGTCAGGTTATGACAGGGATGCTTCCATCCTCCTTTACTCCAAGACTGAAATAATCAAAACTAGTTATTTGCTGCTCGGTCTGTATTCATCTACCTAATTTTGGATGTCTTTTACCTGAAGGAAGCCACTGCCCAGCATTAGGTGCTGTGGTTTCCTTAACAATGTGGGCGTGGATTTCACAGAAACATCTGATCAGGAAGCTGCATAAACAAACGGCTATGGAATGGCTGCATTCCTGGGGAGTTTCCTAATTGCTGTGCCATGAAGGCAAGCTCCCTTGCACATCCTAGCTGGTGCCAAGCAACCTTGTCTGCAGCCGCCTTTGCTGAAGCACTGACTTAGACGTTGTGCTTGAAGAATGTTTACTGATCTGGCCCCTGTAGCTGAAACAGGGAGGGTACTTCCTATTTGGGGAATCTTGTTCTGTCTGCAGGTGTGAACTAGAACTTTCAAACTACATGAAAATAATAGGTTAGGTTATGTTTGCCTCATGGCAAAATCTTAGGTTCACAGGGGCATAAACATTTTGGTACCATTAACTTGTGACAGCTAATTTGGTGACAGCTGACCTGAGATGGTGAATCCCTGCAGCACCTTTGAACCTACCAAGGCCTTATGCCACATAAAAAAAAATGTATGGTATCTTAGCATTGTGACCAAAATAACAGGTTAATTCAGTTTTATGCTTTCAGGGATATTTTTTTTTACTTTGTGAACTCAATAATCTAGTTTTGCTCTTGTGACAAGCTTATGTGCCTCTTCCCTGGCCATTAACTAATTACAATTAGTAAAATATTGCTGTACAATATCCTTAACTTGGGTTTATAATAAATAAATTTTATATACTGTTTACACTATGACATTCAGTAAAAAACAAATAGTGATTATTTGTCCCACATATTGTTATTACATGCACTCAATGTATTTAAAGATAAGTTCAATAAAATTCCTTTTTTTTCTTTTTTTTTTTTTTTGTTGCTATGATTTGAGCAAAGTTGCACAGGTTCTTTATGCACAATTTGCTTACTTTGGGAATTTGTCCCACTCCCAGAATAGATCTTAAAGCTAGAAAAATGCCATGGAAGGTGCGTTCATATCTTCCTTGCTGACTGTCTATCTACATTCTTAAGGAATTCTCACTATCTGGAAAACAGAATTGTTACACAGAGTAAATAATTTAATGGGGAAAAATACTATATATGTAGAAAAAAAGAAAGGCATGATGTGCCGGTATTAGAAGAGTAAAGCCGAATTCAAATAGGAGAAGAGTAATCATTTTTATACAGTGTAACAGCAAGTAGTAGATCCTTCTTCAAATCAAGGTGTCAAAACATAAATCATCATATCTGCACTATGGAGTTCACATATCTGCACAGACTATGGAGTTTGTTAAATGTGAGACCAGGCTAGATGATCCAATAGTGGCTTTTAGCTCTAGAAACTTTACATATCCAACTAAAAATTAAAATTAAAATTATTTATTAAAATGAGAAATTAAAATTATTTATTAAAATGAGAAAATTCTCATAGCAAGCAAGCCTTGCTGTGCAGTGTGTGGGTACTCCACACTTAATGATAGCTGGGTCTGTTGGAATAACTGCTAGTGGTAGACTTAGCCTCTCAGGGCCAGTTTTTGTTTTGGTGAGACACACATTTTCTGACAACAGATAAATCTTGGAGATGAGATGCCATTTCTACCCTTTTCCCCAAGACATGTATTCATCTGTCCTATCTTTTCCATCTTTTGTCTGTGTCCTTTAATCCCTGCCCCTGGCTCTATACCCTGTTCCCATCTTCCTCAAACAGCCCATCCTAATTTAATTTATCAGGTTGTTCATCTTGTCTCTAATCTCCTTGCTTAGTAAATCCTAATCCTAGGAGCTCCTGGCTCCAGTCTTCTTTTCAAACAGTTCCATTTCCTCCTATAACATCCCAATTCATATTTCTGTTCTTGCCTAGCCAAACCAAGCTGACTGATTGATTCTTCTTTGCACCTTATCCTACCTATCTCTTTCCATCCACTCCAGCCTGTCTTCACAGGCTTGTTTCAGGTCTTGCCATAGCTTATTTATCAGGTCAGTCACTGTTTGCTCCACACTCTCTGTCTCTTCATGAGATCTTATACTTCTTCCTTTTTGTATCCTTTCTTTTACTCTTCACTGATCATTTTTTGTACTGTACTTTTAAGTATCTAACTCTACAGTGAAAGAAAGGTAGACTATATTAAATACCTGAAGTTTAGCAGTTGTTGGTAGGAATATCCTCTAAAGTTTCTGTTGAAAAAAAGAGTAGACTTCTTTAAAGGGATGGTTCATAATAACAAAGATAGCTTCTTGAAGTAGACAGTGTAAATACCCCCTTGTACAAAGTTATTGTTAATCAGAATAACTCTAAGTAAATGTGACATTTCCTCAATAAATTGAGGCAGCTTCCTACAGCTAGGGCATTGCTGAAGCTATACTCCATTGTTCCTGAAATTTTAAGTAGTTAAACTGCACATGAAACATGACACGCGTCTATGGAGAGTGATTGTACAAAATGTTATCTGATAAAGATGTTCATCAAATTTATGCAAATAAAAATACCACTACCATTTTATTTATTTAAGACTGAAACCCCAGAATCACAATCATAACCCTTTGCTGTGGATATCGTCATTGACAACACTAGTAAAAGACCTCTAAGAACATTAAAAGACACTTGACCTCGTATCTCATATAATAATATAAATAATTCTTGAGTGATTCCACTCAGGTATTATGGAATTTAGTTCTTGAATCAGTGCAGGAATTAAGTAAACGAGAGTATGTCAAATGTCAGGATCCAACTCCTAAAAGTATGATTTTTTTTTTCTCTTGGGAAAAGAGTAGAACATTCACATGGGGAGAACAGAAAAGAAGTAGACTAGACACATTTTCACCCGAGTGTGTCATTTAAATCTTTAATATGTTTTAATTAAGCGGGAGATCTAAAATCAATATAACAAGATAGTATGTAATAAAGCATTATTTATATACCTCGCAGGAGTAGTGATGAAACCATTTAGCCTGGTCCTTTAAGCAAAAAGGCTTATGAAAACATGCTGTTCAGCCAATCCCTGAAAGTATCATCTAGCCAGTTTCATTCACGCACAGGTAGAGAGGTCTCTCAGGTACTAAGTTTCCATAGGTTTTGTGGGAGCCGAAGATGAGGTAGTCTCATCCTGGAGGCTGTTTTGTCTAGTGCCACGTAGTTAGCTGTAACATCACAACCTATTCCTGCCTGAATCAGCAGTTAAATCCATACCAACGGCGCTTGGCTCAGCGGTTGTCTCCTCCTGCTGCTTCTTAGCTCATCTCCTCCAGTTCACATCCAGAGACTGCTGTTGGAGAACATCTCCTGCTCTTGTTTTTATGAGTTTGGAAATATAGTCAGATAACCCCACTGAGGGAAAGACTCCTGTGGGTTTATCTCTAACAGGACACCAGAAAATCCACATAAATACTATAACTGCAGAAGACTTGAATCAGAGTTTGTGCCTTCTTAGACATAAAGTGAATCAGGCTTAAGACACCAGTCCAAAGCAAAACAAGTTTTGTTAGATTGATATTCACTTAACTCCATATTAATTAGTCTTACTCTTAACTTTGGTTGTCAGGAGGACAATTACTATGCACTAGGATGATAGCTTTGGTATCCTCCTGTGAGATGCTCAGCTTCAAAAAGATTTAGATAATCAGATGAAATTTGGGACTGATTTAGAATACCATGTCCACTTTTAGATGACACACTTTAAGAAAGCAGTGAGTTAGCTGGAGAGAGTCCAGAGGAGAGTGACAAGAAAAATCTGAAGTATAGAAATTACAGCCTACAAAAAAAATGAGCATATTATGATAGTTTAGTCTGGCAAAGAAAAGATAAAGAGAAGACATTATAACACAAGAGGTTGCTCCAAGGAGGAAGTGAATAATCTATTTTCCTTCCCTATGTTTGATAGGACAAGAAGTAATAGGTTGCAATTACAGCAAGAAAGATTTATTTTAGAAATTACAGAAAAGTTTAATGTTGAGGATAGGGAATAGATTGCCTGGTGAGCTTTTGGAGTTTCCATCTCCATTGGAGATCTGTAGGAAAAGAGTGCTTGAATAACGGCTTCCAGCAGGCAGGAGGATGGATCTGGTGTCTTGTAGAAGTCCCTTCTAGCTCTGTTATATATTTTATTCTAGTATTAAGCTCTTGTTTAAAAGTTAGGCTTCATATATTCCTCTTATGCTCTCTCATTCTTGTTTTCGAGCAGTGAGAAAATCCTTCTGTAAAAAAAGAGAGCACACAATGCTATTACTCCTGTGATCTTCTTGTAATGAAAAATGGAAATATATCTTGAAATAAAGTACTTTTTGATATACCTTCATTTAGATAATTGTACCAAAGTACTTGGAAAGTTGGCTATAATATGGAAAAAACATATAATGTGATAAAATTCGTTTGTTTAAAATCACTTTTTCAGCACCTGTTACTGTTGTAATGAATGGTATCAGTGTAGATCACTCATGTGGGAACTTGAGCAATCAATTGAATAAAATTGCCCTAATTGCTTTCAGAATACTAAATATAGTTTTCGATTTTTATATTATCATTCCTTCTGCTTTAAAGTTTTCATTTAACTAGAAATATTAGAAGCAGCACTTTAGTTTTCCAAAATTATATGTATCATGGGAAATCCATTAAAAAAGAAAAAGATGAAATGTAGATGTTTTCAAGAGAACTTTTTAAATTCCTTCTACTATCTTCATGACTGAAGGCTCCACAATCAAATGGTTGGGTCTAGATTTATGAATCACAGTTCTTAGACACAATTCTCAGTCCCAATGGAGTTTTAAATCTAATTATTTGTTTAATTCTAGACATTCTTTATTCTTCACAATTTGCATTATAAGACCGTTTGTTTGTATTTCTTGGAATTTGATGAGGACATGTCACTTCTACTGTAGAATGTCACAAAACTTTTATTTGACTATTCCATTTCTTGAATATTAATTTCTAAATAATTTGGCCTGTTCAGCTTCAGAAGATCTTCTGTGGGGAAAAATGGGAGCAAAGAATTTGGGTTAAATTCAGCACAGCAATGTCCAAATTGAAGCACCTTGCCAGCTATATGGATCCTCTTTGCCATGCAGCCACTTCCAGCTCCGGAGAGCTTGTTCCCAAAGAAAGGCATTCTGAGCAACCAGAAGTGCCCTCGTTAGTCCTTTAGGGATGGATTCATGGGAAACACAGGCTTTCCCCAAGTTTCGCAGGTGCAGACCCTGGGAGACCACCTTACCAGTGACGTAGCATGGATACATGTATATGATGTGTACAGCCTTTCTGCCATTAAACTAGCTGTGGGGCCTAATTCAGTGCGTAAGGATTAACAAGGTTGCCTAAAGGGTAGGTGAGGGCAGATGAGCGCCTTTGGTACAAACTCTGCTCCAAATCAGGAAAAGATGCCATTAGAAAACAGATATCTTATTCTAAGTGTCCAATTTGCTGGGAAACACGTTCAGCTGGGACTGAAGGCAAAGGAAATGGGGAACATGCTTTTTAAGAATACCAGTGAGATTTATCATGACTTTGCGTTCAGCGGCATTAGAATTTAGGTGACTTTCCGAAGCTGTAGAAGTAGAAATTTATGCGCTGAAGAGATGTAGCCACTTATTTAATGGAGTGGAAACTGGACAAAGATTTTGCAGACTTCACTAGTTTGTAAATGTTGGGCTTGGATAGCTAAGCTCCTGCAGACAGGAGTTTGTCCTGCAGATTTCAGCACAGTATCGAGTTGTCTAAAGTTAATTTTAAATAAGATTGGTCAGGTGCTGGAAGCAGTCTGGCCTCAGTAGTAGGGAGCTCTGCCCATAAAATTATTAGCAAGAAGTTCTAACTTCTCCAGACTACATAACTTCTGTTGTCTAAAGTCGAATGCTTGAAGCTAGCCCAGTAGGACCTTACACTGGGAGTTTTCTGACTGTGACTCATAGCAAATTCCTTGAAATACACTAAAACGTAGAGTGTTTAGTAAGACAAAGGCTCATGGTAATGCATAGGAAAGGATCAACAGTGGGCCTCTGTACAACCACCTGTTGATGAACTTAAATCTCCTCATGGATCTAACTTTTAAGAACATTTGCTCATATAAAAAGCACGTGAAAAAGAAAAAAGAAAGGTAAATAAACAGTCATTTTCTATTTGAGAAGCTCAAAAGGAAACAGTTGTAGGAAGCAAGAATGCTGTCAGATTTTTCTCGTGTTTTTAAAACCATCACCACTCTACTGGGCATTCATGTTCTCTAATGGAGATCAGCTACATATTCAATGTGGTTTTACAGGTACATTTCCCTACATTCAATAGACACAATGGATTTTAAACAGTTTCATAGCAACAGATGGTTCGTGATGGCCATTAACCTAGATAAGTGAGTACCAGCTTGGGGCATCCATAGGGAGGTATGGGTAAAAAATTGTTTCTCTTTATTTGTATCTATATATGTTTGTAATCTTTTTTTTCTAGATTTGTTTTACAAAGCAATTTCATGTGAATTTTAGCGTTTAGAGAAAAAACAAAACAAGACAAAACAAACAACTTACAGTAAGATCATTTGCCACAAACATTTATGTTTATGTTTCTCTGGAATTTAGTAGCCACATTCTAGTGAATCCTAGCAGCTAATCAAAATTTTTTAAACTTGGATATGTATCTTGATATCACCTAAGCAAATATTCCTATATAGTAACACCTTTTAAATGCTTGTTACTCCACCTGTTGAAATGGAATCATTTGGGATTGCAAGAGGGAGTTTTATATTCTCTTTTTAATAGGCATTTATTTTATGCTGCTTGGAGAGATCATGCAACTTCTGAGTAAGTTGCAAGAAAAGTGAGAATATTCCCTGCACTTGAAATGCCGATAGTGAGAAAGTGGCAGGGACTGAGATACCTGAATGATGGTCATGGTTCAAAATGCCAGGAAGGGCAGAACCCCAGGAAAAGCAGAGCAGAGGTTTGGGGGTGAGTGTTGGGATGCTCTGCAGTCCAGAGCTGCGTGCGGCGCGGTGCCTGAATCACTGTGTCGGCAGAGACTCCTAGTGGAGATGCTGGGCTTGCCTCGAGAAGAAGAGCAATAAATCTGGGAGGAAGTTACACCACCTCACATCATGACATACGTTGGCAAAAGTACCTCACCCGCCCTGCTCGCAGTGAGAAAAACAGAAGCAGCTCCTGGCAGAGCCGCCCTGTCAGCACGGTACGTAGAGCAGGGCTGGCAATCTCCCCGCCGCCCACACGTGCCTCAGGTGACACAGGTATGTAAAGACCTTTGCAGTGTAAGCATGGGCTTGATTTTGTCTCTTGGGATCTCTTCGGATTTGCTACTTAATAATGTAAAACTGTATTCTAAAAATATAACCTCAGTATACGGCTATATGCTACATGATATCCTGGTCTGATTATATGTGCTGCATATTTGCATGAAACTTAATGAGACTTACAAAACTAACAGGCCAATTTTGAAGAAAATTGGATAAAATGGCTTAATTTTTCAGAGTTAAAGCCTTTAAATTTTACTCCAGTCTTGACTTTGAGAATAATAACTTTTAGTCTGGATGTTTAAAAATACAAATACTAAGTTGTATGTTTGTAATGTGCATTATCAGCCATGAGTTTGTGTAGAAGTAATTCCTAGAGATATATGCATTATATGACATTATATGACATATATGCATTTATATGACAAGTTAGCATAGACTTTTTCCAACACCTCAGGGTTTTGTAGTGTGTTTTTGTCTGGCTGTACCCAGGTTGATGTCCTGCACTGGTGCAAACCCAAATGCAGATGTGGAAACTTCTGCAAAACCCCGTGAATGAACCGTATTGGCCTGGTTCTTTCTCACAGTTATGGGGGATGTAATTTTAGCCTAGCTCAATGTAATTTTAAGCCTAGCTTACAGGCAAAAGTTTTTTTTTTCTTGATTTTCTAACTCATAGAGGTAACTTGTATTCCAGCCCGCTGTTCCTCTTGTCTGTTATTTCAATGCCTTCTGACCTCAGGGGTGTTCTAGACTTTCTAAATATTCCAAAGTTGGTGAATTTTGAAGTTCACATTGATTTGAGTTTTCCCCTCATGCCTCCTGAAGTTCTAAAGAACTTTGCATTAAACTTTCATTTATGAGCAGTGGGACTGAGGAAGCCCAGATCCCTCAGATAATTCCCACAGTAGTTTTGAGCTCCCTCTCACATCAGGTCCTTCCCACAGGTAGGGTCACCTGCCTTCTTGGGAAAGAGGTTGTTTTGGACCTGAATATACATTGTTCGACAAGGTGGTTTGGGTGGCAGGGGTTTGTTTTCTCATCTACTTCCTGGCCACTGTTCATACCTTCGGACAACACAACAGGTTTTGATAGTGGCAGTCTTATAGTTAAAAAGAGAGCTAACCTACCTGTACTAGAAATTTTGTTGTTTGTCATGAGGTAGTAAGAATTGGTCTTGGCCTAGGATAGTAGGAAAAATGGCAGCTAAACCTTGTGATGAGTTAATTTGTTGGATTTACATACATATTTAGAGGATCATGAAAACATTTCAACATTTTGAAGGCAACAAAATAAACTCCTAATAAGACAATTATGAGGTTATTCAATTTTGACTACACCAATTTTGTTAATTCATTATAATTCTAAAGGGAATTAATAACATATTTACAATTTTTGTGATCTTTATAACATCACTAATATAGTGTCATGTAAAAATGAATTAATTTATGCTTAATTAATGGAATATAGTATTCTTGAAGTGCTATGAAATACACAAATGTATAAGATAAGCAGTTTGAGTTTTCCTATGTTTAAGAAGTAATTGTTTGGACCTTTCCCCAAAATGTTACCTTTCCCCAAAATGTTTCTTTTGGTCACTTTGTCCTGTTAGGGCAAAGATTCTGTCTATATGAAACTTCTAGAAACAACTTTCACTCTGCTTTTCATGTTTCTTAGTATGACTAGTCAAAGTGGAGACTGGCAAAAGTAGCAATTGTCCACTGAACTTTATGAGTCTCAAGCCAAATCTGGTGCAAAAGCTTTACTACCCCTGAGCTGCTGAGGAAAAGGGTGTGGGGGAGAGACTGTTGAGTGAATAGTTGATGAGAGTGTGTAAACCTCATTTCCTCTGGACATTTTGCCACAAAGTTAGCAGTCTGCTGCATGTGGGCATCTTCGGTGCTCAATGGTACGGAGGTTTTGTTTCGATTGTTAATTTTACAGCCAGTTTGTGGGGAAAATTTTCCCTTTGCATAACAGAAAAATACCAATTAGTCTTCATCAAGCTTTGCTTTTTGTTAAGAAAACACGTCCAAGTTAAACAAAATGTGTTCCACGCTTCTCAGGTTAGGTGTAGTTAGCATTTCTGATCAGAACATCCAGTGCTTTCTTCTCTCTTTCCTTTTAAAAATATGTTTTTATTTCAATAGTACTTTCTACCAGCAGGCAAAGGTGCTGCTACACTCTTCCCAGCTGTGAAATCAATATGATTTTCATTACAAAGATAACAGAAACTCTCTTAGAAAGACTGTGAATTGCCAAAGGTCAAATAACAGTCAGTGGCAGAGCTTAGAATTTAGATGTCCTAATTAAAAATCTTGTAGTATAAATATATTAATGAAATGCACCCTGAGATCTGTCTGTATATAAGATAGCTCCAGGTTTATACTATTAGATTGTTTCTTTAATTACTGTAGTTCATGTAAGTCATGTCCAAATGTGAAGACCTCTTCCTCAGTTATATGAGCATTCGTTATAGGTATTTAGTTCTGGTTTCCTTTTTTTAATTCACAATTATTTGAGTGTGATTAGATTAGAAAGTGTAACGGCCACGGAATGGAGAACATGCCTACTAAGATTCCGGTCATATTGGTCTCTAAAAGTTACACATAAACCGAACGAATGAGTACATCAGTTATTTCAGTGATATATGACTTCATTAAAAACAAGAGGAAGTGCATAGTCAAACTGAAAGCAGTACTTGAATCTTTTAACCAGAGCAGCCAGCTCTATTTAAATTAAAATCAGCATTTTAAAATGTTATTTCCCTTCCTAAGATTTTTATCCTTGATCTTTTCTTATTAAACCTTAGTTTTTCCAGCAGTGAGTTAGATTTACCGTATCAATGACAGTAACAAGAAATCAATTATTTTGTAGCTTTCATTTGTTTGATATCTTCCTCTACTATCTTTCTGTTTTTATTTAAATTCCATCTTTTCTATTCCATATGCTAAAACTGTAAAATTACATTGCCAAATATTGTGGATTTTGATAGGAAATGTCCCTTACCTTATAGCTAAAGGGATTTTTCATTATTGTGCTCCCTCTGCTGGATAGTATCTATTAATTTTTTATTCCGTGGGCTGTACTAGTATCAATGTTCTCTGTAAACTAAGGAATCGTGCTGTCTTAATGAAAGAGGTCAGAAAAGTGGGAATGTCTGCTTGGTCTCAGGTGACAAGGAAGTTGTAGGCTAGGAAAATTTCTGTTACCAGGCAGATAAGTGCCATTGAAACCCCATCAGGGCAGCTGAAGAACAGGTATTTACTGTCTGCTGAACAAGAGACAGATGGATGTGAAATAACCTTCTTTCATTTGTATATCTTAGACAGGATGATGTTGATTCTTATACTCTGGTAAGTATCCTCAGATGTCCACATAATGTTACTAGAGTCTCCATCTTGGATGCGTGGTTCTCATAAGGTGGTTTCCTTCTAGAGGTGTTTGTGTTCTATCACTTTGTGTCCTTCTATTTAACGCGGTGCTCTGGATTTGCTCTCCTGCTTACCTTTCTCCCCCTGCTTTCACGCAGTGAACTTGGCTCCCTTTTGCTTCCTTTTCTTCCCTTCCCATGCGGACGTGGTGGCTGTGGGTACTCAACAGCTCTGCTGGCTGCGGGGCCACCCAGCAATTCGTCGGGCCCTGGGTCCAGCAGCATCCTGGCCCTTTTCTCCGTGGTGACTGACCTGATGGATCATGAGGAAAGGTATGGAAGGATGGAAAGTAAACATCCCCGTCAACTGCTTTGCAGGTTATGTGCCCATCTGAACTGCTGCTTCCCTGATTTTGTGCCATGGTTTTGTGAGGGAAGCTGGACACTGTGCTACGTTAGCTTTGCATTTTCCTGAAATTAAATATCACAATATAAGTTCCAGTGAGTATCAATGAAATGGAGGTGGAATTTATTCTCAACTTCAGTTTGCTTGCACTGATAAATTAACACTCTGGTATTTCATCATAGATTGCACTACAGCATATTATTGAAAAGAATATTCCAACTTATTTATAAAAATGGCAACCATTTGATGGCTACTTTAAATATGAGGCTCATTTTTGGAAGACTCATTTATTACAGATAAATTCTAGTTAAGAAAGTTCTTCTATAGTTGGTTTTAAATTTCAGTTTCTAGACACATAAAATAATATCCAAAGTCTTTAGCTCTCCCAAACAGTCATAGAGTAATCTGCATGATTTTCTTTTCTAAGAACAGTTCTAATAAATAAAAACTACTTCCATGTACCTGTGCATCTTGTTTCCAAAGGAGTTACTTTTTAAAATCCTTTCTAAAAGAGCAAAATCACTAAAAGAATAAGCATCCTATTCCTAAAGCTTTCATTTTTTTTCCTGTTCAGAAGGAAAGATAGGTGTTCAATACATTTGTCTCTTGTTAAAATAACAAACTCATCTGCCATTGCAGAAATACTTGATCTACATTTACGTGGGCCCAAGCAAAACAAGGGCATTTCATGAAGTGTACATTGCTACAATTATTCTATTTTTTTTCTGAAAAATGGCTGGAATTACTTTACATCAACATTGCCATATAATACTAGTTCAATTGCAAATGTATCTGTTGGTGAAGTTTTTGCACCAAATATGTAATCAGTTTATGGGAACAAAAATTCTGGAGATTTTAAAGGTGCTATGAATAAAGGAATGGCAATTCCTTTATTATGTGATGGCAATTTTTTATTTTTTCACTCCTATTCATTTTAACATCAGTCTTTTTCTTTCGGAAAAAAAAAATGTAGAACAGGATATATTGGGAATGAGAATGAATAAACTTACAAACTAACAAAAAGATACAAACAAACAAAAAGATACTCTTTCAAATGAATGTATTTCTGGTAGTGGGAGGGAAACAGACCATAAAAAAAAGAAAGACAAGAAAAGATTTACTTTGGATATACTGATGTGATAACAGCTGTTTTTACAGTATGAAGCTTTCTGAATTAAATGTTGATAGAAATAAATGAATAAATGAGTAAACTGAACTGTGTGTTCTGCCTTCCTAAGGCTTTTTTTTCAGCATCTTGAGTACCAGAATCAACACCCTTTTATACAATTAATAGTATTAAATAACTGTATCCACTGACAGGGAATAAGAAAGTTCCTATGGCAACTAAAAATAAGCCTGGGAGGAAAAATGCATCAAATGATACAGCGACAACATAAAAGGTGAATGTATGTTGATAACAGAACCGAAGAAATACACAGAAATCTTACCTGTAAACTCATGCATTTCAATAGCTTTCTCTGTTACTTTTGTTCTATTTTTTTTTCTTTTCATCCCCAAATAAGAATCCAGTAACTTGGTTACAGCTTCCGCTTGCCAATATCACAAACTATTTTGCCGAGATTGACAGGTTTACGGCCTGTGAAGCTGAAACCCCAGCTTTAGGCATGCATCCATATCCTCCCCACTCCGTTTCTTACACCATTTAGAAAACTCCAGCTTTGAGCACTTCAGACCTTGTGAACATCTGCCACATTCTCTCGAGGTTGAGCTTTGGTACCTGCAGGGAAACTGTTCAGGAGACGCTTTTTATAGGAGCAGAAGTGCAGACTGTCTGGAAGAACTGTGACTTCTGGTAGAAATAAAACTTTAAATCATGTCAATGCTACTTAAGCATGAAGCTGCATTTATCTGAAGTTATACTGAGTTTGAGAAGATGTAGATGATAAAATCCCTGGTGGAGAGGAAACCTGAGTCTACAGCTGCACTGGTGAAGCCACAGCTGGGCCATGTGTGAACTCTTCCTTTCATCTCAGTTGGAGAACTAGTTTTGAAGGCAATTTAATTGTTGAAATTCCTGGATTATCTGCTTTTCCTATCTGATCTTCCCGTCTTCATCTCCCTCATAAAAAGCAAAATCCCAAATCCCCAGGCCTCTGCAAGGCACAGAGCGCTGAATTGTTTTCCCTTTGCTCTCTGGCCTTGGAAGTGTCAATTGCCCCTGAAGATGCTACCAGCCCCCCTGTCCCAATTCATTTACATTCATGAGATGCCTCTGTGGACCTGAATAATCTCTCAGGGAGGAGAGATGCTGCCATTTTCACAGAAAAAACCCTCTTCTGATGGCCAGAGTGTCATGCCCACAAAGCCACCTTGCCCCCAGGGCTCTCTGTTCATCAGGTACCAGACGCCCTGTCAGGGGCCTGCTCTTCTCAGGTAACTTGCTTTCTGAGCAGGAGAACAGTCATCACCACAGATACCAATGATATTGATTTTCTATCCTGTTAATGATCTCGCTGATGTAGAACTATGAATCTACTGACGTGAACCTTCATGCAACTAGTCAAAAGGTGGCATGGAAGCAAGCTAAAGCAGGACCAAAATCAAGGCTTGGAAGCAATGTGATTAGGCGGCTCTGATGCCAGCAGAGAGTTTTAGCTTTACTCAAGACATTTATCATTTCTATTTTTTATGTGTTTTTTTTGTGTTGATCCAAATTTTGAATTCACTACTCCATCTGCAAAAGACATCAAACCTGTTCCTTCTCTCCCTGAAACTCTGTCCCTCTGAAACTTGTTTTATTTCCTATGTGTTTTATTTCCTATGTATTGTAATGAGCTTCAAGCAGTTACTGAGCCAACTCCATTGTTCCAAAGGAAAATTCATTTTCAGTTCTAAGACTTTATGACTAAAAGGACCTTCTGGGGCAAGAAGCCCCCTCCTCAGTTATGATAGGCAGCTATATCATTGCTTCCATAAAAATCCCTTTAAAGAATATGCACATTTTTACCCTTTCCGCTGTGGTGCCATGTTCACATGTCAGTGTATCACAGATGTAACCCATCATCATGTGATTCATGCTGCAAGCCAATGCATGTAATCACAGGCATGCAGAATAATGAATAGATATCAAGCACGGATACTCTTATAGCTTACTCAGCATTTTGGTTATATATATGATTTAATAAACAATATTCTGCCCCTCTGTGGCATACAAGGGCACTACCTACAAGTAACCACATGCACAACTCTACAGAAATTTAGGAACCAATCATTAGGCAGTCTACAGTAAAACAACAGCAGCTAAGTGATACAGTCAGTCAAAGGGAACTACTTTCTTAAACTGCCTGACAAGAACAAGCACAAACACGCTGTGTTTTGTGCTGACATAATTGGCACAGCTAAGAAATTAGCTGTCTTCTGATTGAGTAAATGTGTCTACAGCACGTCTGCACTCCAACAGACAAAATGGTTCTGAAATTATCGAAACCAGGATGTCACTGCAAAGAGAAATTGCACATTATATTCTGCAGAAATGCAGAGATTGGCAGCTGAGTGTTGGCAATTACCTCTCAATTCATAACAAACTCATCCTTAATCTTGTCTTTGCTAACAAAGCGCTGGAAGCTGGGAAAGCAGCTTGTGCTTGTAATGACTGCAGGTCTTGCATTAGGGAGCATTTCCTTTCTGTGCCTCAGGTTGCCCCTAGCAGTGTCACGCAGGTAGAGCCAGAAGCACAAAACAAAATGCATGGCATAACTGGTGCCACCCTTACTTCATGTCAGTGAATCTTCTGTTCTTTTTAAAGGGTAAAGGAACTTATTGACCGCTTCCCCAGTGCTGCTATGGAACTAGATAATTACAGTGATTACAATGATTAGATTGCAATGCAACTTTTCTTGCTCTGCCAGTGCAGCAATGTGGCTCATCCCACCTTTTAGTCATGGTGAATGGCAGATTTGCAGACTGTATGAATGAGTGTGGCAGGAGTGATCCAATTTTTTTCCACAATTAGGATATATTGTTCACCTTGTGGGAACTAATAGGACAGTAAGATAGACAGCACATTTGATACAATCAGCTAACTTGTCTAAGTCTCTTAACAGATTTTATTTACTCTCCCATATTGAGTAAGTTTCTCTGATAACTGAGTTGAAAAAAGACAACAAGCAGTGATAAGCAAACAGAGCACCAGCGACCTTGTAATTTTTGTTCCTGTGTCAATAGATATTCTTGATTTAATGAAGAATTTTAAGGCAAGGTTTATGAAACAACAATACAAGGAACTACGTATATGGTTTGAATGTCTGTGCTAAACATACTCTTAAAAAAAGATTTGGAGAGTAAAAAGTTCAAGAAAAGCATTTTTAAAAAAACATAAACTATTTTGGAGAAAGTATTTGTCGGTGTTTGACATCTCTTAAAAGAAAAAGAGCTTAGATATAACGCAGAGTGAGTATAGAATTGTATGCAGCACAAGGAGGACCTGTACCAAAGCCCGATTTTAACAGCTCTGAGCATGACTGCTGAAACACTGACTATTCAAGACGCTAAACTCCAGAGGGATTTTGATTTAAAAATATATGTAGAGTACAAAAAAAAAACCCCTCTTTTCATATGAAAATGCTTTGAGCAATGCAAATTCTCAAGAATTGCAGAAGTCCTGTTTGCAGAAGGGATAAGTAAAAGGTCATTCTTCTCTCCTATGACATTTATAACTTTTTGCTCTAATAAAATCCAGTCTCACAGAATCTGGGCTTTTGACAAAATACTTGCTTGACCCACTCTGAGGCAGAGATTCACCCTCTAGCAATAGTGGCAGCTGGATGCTCTCTTCCCTGCGCTATTGCAGTAAGTGCAACTCAGCTGTGAGGTTGGCTGACCCAACACTTGCCACTCATTGGGCCCAGAAGCTGCCAAGGAGAAGGTGTTGTTTATCATGATTTCAGAAACTGAGTTCTTGAAACTCTGTTTCTTATAGAATTGAGGAGACAGTGGCACTCACAACAGGGGAGAAATGTACAGATGTGAAGCTCAGGCAACCCATGCTGATCAAGTACACAGACAACCTACAGAAGAAAAACACTTTTCAGCTGGAGTGAGAAAGCAGAAGAGAAAACAAATACCTTTGCTTTATTACTATGTGATGTTATTTTTTTTTCCTTTATAGAGTGATCAGAATTCTACAAAGAACTCTCGTATAACAGATCTTTTTCTAAGATATCACTCCAGGATTACAGTTAACATTCTCTTTGGTTCACTGATAAATATGTCAATGAATGCATATAGAATAGAACTACATTAGTTGGCTGTGGGCATTATCCCTGCAATAAAATACTTTACAGTGTTCTTGCAAGGGCTTAGAACAATTTCAAGAAAACTTAAGAAACAAAAGAAAATTGGACAGTATACAAGAAGTGAGTCTATCTCTGTATGAAAGATTTCTCCCAGACTGGAAGAAGGTCTGGGATCAGAGGGTCAAATGCTTTCTTGGCATTGCTGCTTTATTTCTGTTGGAAATAACTTTTCACATTAAAAACAAATGTAAAAGTTGACATGAAGCTGTTTCTCAGCTAACTGAGAGTTTGCTCTTTCATGTGCTTATTCTTAAGCATTCTTGTCTTCCATTGAAATGCAAATGAACTTGTTTAGTACCTTGAGGGACTATGTCTTCATGAATCAAGACTGACTGCCCATTCCTGGGACGTCAAGGCTTTGCAGTAGCACAGTTTGCTCAATAACTTGCTATACTTAATAAATATAGCAATCCCATTGAAAACTCATTGCATTTTCCTGACCTGGAAGTAGTTAGAACATTTTATTGCATTAGCAAATTAAAAATATTAATTCATTGCCACTTCAAAATTTAGAGTGCATTTATTCTCACCTCTCACCTGTACATATTTTTGGGTTTTTTTCAACATGTTTCTGTTCCTTCAGTAAATGTTATCTGAAAGAGGAGAAGACTGATGCAATTGCTGTATTAAAATCAAATACATATGGTGGCAAATTTAGTATCCAAAAGTTCCTTGGAGATCTTGGGGAAAAAAAAAAAAAAAGGTCATGTAAGAATTTAGTATGATGATTAATACTCATTTGCTATTTTAAAGTCAGAAATATACCATAGCCTAATTTACTTCATGAGTGCAAGTGTCTGTTGATCTTACTGGCAAACTACACCACAGTTTTTGAGAAAACCAAGTAATCTTGCACATGCAGCCCATATATAAGAAGAGTTTATGATGCTCATAAAGCATTGTCAAGAGCCCAGTGTGCTGCATGAATAGCATCCATATAGCACAGAACTTAAATAGAAATATATGGTAATAGATAGTAAGGAAAATTTTCAGAAAAGTCTGAAAGTGTGAAATCTTATCACAATTCACAGGATTAATTTCTCAAGTGTGAGTTCTGGAAGAACAGGCTCCTCAAGAACAGACATGCTGGGGTGCGTAGTGTCCCGGGAATCATCCAATGACAAGGAACTCAATGTAGGAAAAGCTATCAGAGGCGTCCTTATTGCTGAAGACTGTGGTGGCAAGAAGGAAGGAAATCCTTCAAGATTGCTTTCGGGTTCAATTATGGACAACCTGAGCTGAGGAGAGGCAGGAGCGGAGCCTCCAAGGGTATTGGCTTACATTTCTTGGAAGAGGGCTCACTGGCACGGCCAAAAGAACTCTGGGAGACCCTGGAGCAATTAAATAGTGTGAATCTTCTCAGGTCCTCTTACTTACCAGGCTGGACAGTCGAAAGTGACTGCCTGGAGAGAGGCACTGCCTGAGCTCCATTCATGGAGCAGGCGCTGCAGGAAGGGACTGGGCTATGAAGCTGCGTCCAAGAGGGATTTTCACTGTTTGCCTTTGGATTTTTTTCTGTGCTGGAGCATATTGACACCAGAAAGTTGCCAGGAAAAAACTGAAAATGAGCCACGGCTCTCATTGTCCAAGTTTTGTTTACCTTTCTTTACATTAAAGCCCTGATTTCAGTAGGAGCTGTGAGGTTGATCTTGTTCTTGTCTCTTCTGGGTTTCAAGAGCAAATGCATTATGTTTACTTACTGTAAAATTGTATGGTCTAAGTGATGGTCTTTACCTAGAAAAATTTATCAGCATTTAAAGACGTAAATTTATACTCTTCAGTGCAGTCATCTTGCATTTTGCTATTATTTGCAGATGTTCACATTATGTACTAAAACAAATGCTAAGAGCACACAAGGCTTTGAAATTCAAGCAGTTAACCTTAATTCTGGTATTTCTTGGTTTTAATATGTGCAACTTTAACTTGCTTCCTTGGGGATTATGCATTGTGATCAGTGTTTGTGAGAACACATCCAGTTTTCTCTCTTCGCTGGTAGACTTCCTCTGCTGACGCTCTCTAAAATCAGACACCTGGCATAGAAACTTCTCATATTAATTAATTCAATATTTACTATTAATAATATAACATATATAATAATATATAATAATACAGCTATTAATTAATTCAATATTTGGTTTTATCCTTGTGTGCAGCAAGTGTCCAATGCCTTATTTATTTCATATTGTGCAAGCCTGCTCTAGCACAGTTATTTGCTTCTTTACAACAATTTCTTTTGTCATGACAGTATGTGAATGCTTCGCCAACAGTATCAAGCTTACTGTCATACTTCTTTGATGCAAAAAGTATATTATTAGCCCAATTTCTCAGATGATGCACTGAAGCAGAGAGATATAAATAATGAATGTAGCCATAAATTTTGGAGGCTAAAAGAGAAACATGGATAACTACTGCTCAGACTCGGTATGGGGCATGCTTTTTGCAGTACAGCCTCGCTGATGTGGCTGTGAGTGCTCAGCACTCCTGCAGGACAAACGTGGGAGCTTGAGTCGAGAACCTAGAAAATGAAGAAAGCTGCAAATCTGGGAGGTTTTGTGAAGGGAGCTGCCCAGCCTAACACCGCAGGTCCGTCAGGCGGGGGCAGTCCTTTCTCCAGGGCAGCATTAGGCTGCCTTAACTATGAAATCAATCTTTATTTCCCCACAGTTCTTTTCTCAACTATCATGTGAATTCCACCTTGAATGAGATAGGAATTTTTTTCCTGTTGTCTTGATTGTTTCTGAGGTTTTAGTGGTCGGCTTCACACCAGGCCGCTTGCTGAAAACCTTCAAGAATTTCCATGGAAAAAGTGGAGGAGCTCAGCCCAGCCTTGTGCACTGGGTAGTTTGCCTGCTGAAGCTCCGTGTCCCAGTCAGCAAAAAAATAAATGTAGTTTTGGCAGGGAGGATACTGTTGTAGGGTTAACTACTAAAATTGGCTTGAAAGGAGGCTGATTCTCCCCAGCTCCATTTTGTGCCATAAGGTAGGGGTGGTTAAGTCTGCTCCATCATCTTCTGCAACTTCAAACTTGCCTTGGTCTGGAGTTCCCATGCCAGTGCATCTGGGAAGAGTGATTGCAGGGAGTCTAGATTTAGCGTCCTTTTTCCTGGGGTCAAGAAGAAAAAATGCTTAGCATGGACAGAATCCTTGGAAACACTATCTATCAACCTCTACTAAGCATATGCAATCAGGTCTTTTCTCAATTATTTATAACTTGGCTGCATTTAAGCATTATACCCCTCCACACACAGAGATGCACAGCAAAATGCATATCCATCACCCAAAGACTCTACAGTGCTGGAGTTCACTCCCCTGCCTCAAGTCATCCTCCTGCCAGAGATTATTGACAAAACTGTTGCAATAATCACTGCTAAATAGTATGATTGGCAAATAATGTATTTTCTGCTGACTTTATTATTGCAAACAACTGGACAATTTATGCTGACATTCTTTTGGAAACCAGGCATGGAAAATTTCAGCCCCAACAGTTACATTTTGGAAGAGTTATGAACAGCTGAAATGAAGGGTTTCTAATGGGAAGTGTTTGGCAGCATTGACTACACAAAGCCTTAACCATTGAGTTTGTGATTGCTTTCCTCAGTTTGGGAGTTGCAAATCACCTCTGCCCCTAGTTCCCCCAAGAGTCCCTGTTCCTGGTGTGACCCAGGAATTTTTATCTTTTGAAATGAAACAGATGGTTAAAAAGGTTGAGCAGCTTTAGTCTATATTACAAAGACCACACAACAGAAAACATATATAGAAACATGAAAATAAAAGAAACACAAGTGCATTTTATATACATGTACATAGTCATGACTGTTATGAAATCTTCTGTTATGAATGCTTCTTTATATGGAAGCTTATTTATGTCTCTTGAATGAATAAGAAGAGCAAATAAATTTATTTTTCTTACTTTTCCATCATATGTAATTGAAATAGTTGATAACTATAGAATCAGTGTAAGGCATTTACAGTGATACACTTTAAAAAAAAATTTATGTGAGTCTGATGTAGGTCTGATGATACAATAATATTGTATTAACATCGGTCCTGTCCTCAAATGAAAATATGTTGGGGCAAATAATTTACAGAGACAGCATATGTGAAGTACTAGGCATTTATTGCACAAGTGCCATAATATCTTTGGCTTTCTTCAAAGAAATCTCAAGTGCATCAATATAACAACTTATTTTATAAACTTCTAATTCTGGTAAAATCTGCCAGAAATCCCAAAGGGTCCAGTCTTTTGAAGCGTTTCTTCAGCTTCAGGTAAAGGCAGTACTTTGTAGAATGGATCCAGAAAATCTTTTAACAGCATGAGGTTAAAAAATGTGCGTATTTTTACATCTTTGGGAATTGTCAGTCATTCGGTACCTGTTTATTTCACAGTCAGATTCCAATTACAACCTGCTGTTAGGAAACTTGGCAATAGAAGCTCGAAAATACAGCATGGAAGATGTTATTATATACGGAGGTATTATCAGAGTAGCTGGGGTGTGTATCTGGGGGGGGCGGAAAGAAAGGGGTTAAATAGGTCTTTTCCTTAGCACTTTGTAGGGATGACCCAGTGCATTCCTGTGACTGAGAATATTACCCCAGTGTGCTGCAGAAAACAGATTTTCACTATGAGCACATTCATTCTTTGACCGCATGTATCATGGTAAAATAAAAAATCAGCCTGCTACGATAGCACAGAATCGCTCGGACATGACATAACCGAGGGATGTTTCACCAATGAGCCATCCAAAAGCAGGTGATAACAATGTCCTTATGGCAGGATACAAAAAAGCTTGCATGTTAAAACAAAACCTTTTTTTTTTTCTCTCTCTCTTTTTCTCTCTGTGTTTTTTATTTTTAAGCCTTTTAGAGGACTTTTCCCTGCATTTCAGTAATTTTTATCTTTAGGAATTCAAAGAACATTTTTAGCCCAAAGGAGCAACTTTTAAGATAGCTGTTTTTTTGTAGCAAGACCACATCCACTCTAAAAAGAAACAGATTATCCAGAATTTAGAATGCAATATTGTTTCTCTGAGTCATAATAATGCATCCACATTAGTTTACGTTCAGTCCCAATACATTACCTAAATGATGTTAGGTAGTTCGTTTATCTGGATGTTAAGGTCTTAAAATGCTAAAGTCTTAAATAAGCTCCGCTGATATAGAACTTGAGTGGAAAAAATGGTCCTAAAAAACGAGTATTTGTTTATGAAGAGATTTATAATATCTTAGGGAACACATTAAAACACATTAAAACAAGTCTAGGATCATAGAGGCACACTGAAAATTTGTAAAGATCAGTATTTTTCAAGCTGTGTTGGAGCACCTCTGGTCTGCTCAGGTTCACGCACCCTTATTTAACACCCTGTCCTGTCCTGCAGAAGGAGAAATGGGCTGAGGGCCTAACGGAGCATTTTTCTTCTTTCCATAGTAGTCTAAGCAGTTGCTTCTGTAGTTATGTCCTTTATTGCCTAAGAAAATAATTGGTGCTGAAGGATTATTGCTGCTGTGACAACCCATGTATCTATAACTACATTACTGGAGTCTGGTGCATAATATCGTATATTCAGGGTAGTGTATCCTTGGATATATTCCAGATTTGTGGATATTAGCACGTTAGACTATATTTTTTTCCAAGACATTTTCAATATAGAACAAATAAACTGCAGATTTTATATTGATGTTTACCAACGTTTACCAACTTTAAAAAGCCATTTTTTATTTTCTTGAAGTTGGAAGTTTTGGGTTAAAATTAATAGATTTTTCTAATAAAATATAATTTAAATGTGAAACAATGACAGTTATAAGGCCCATATTTACTATAGTTATTTAAATAAAGATCATGCTACAAGAATGACCCTTGCTCATGTGTTCATGAATTGAAAAGTGATTTTTTTTTAAGTGGGAGAAACATCTTCTGTATCACTATGATAACTCTGATTACAATCATTTCATCTTAATACTCTATATTGCACTATGTAAGTCTACAATGGAACAAGAGCTTTTTCCTTGTTTGACTTAGGAGAATTTTCAGTTTCTGATGTGCAAGATGTTTTCTTGAATTGCTGTTGGCAAAAGTTTTAGCTGTGAGATGCAAACTGTGTATTTTCTTCTCTTGGGTTACTTCATTTAGAGCTGAGGAACTAAGAAGCTGAGTTAGAATAGCAGAAAAAAAAGTCTTTATCTTCCAATTTACAAAAAAAAAAGGGAAGGGAAGGGAAGGGAAGGGAAGGGAAGG
>VZSV01000004.1:8877469-8890319 GCA_013398735.1 Nothocercus julius
AAAGGAAAGGAAAGGAAAGGAAAGGAAAGGAAAGGAAAGGAAAGGAAAGGAAAGGAAAGGAAAGGAAAGGAAAGGAAAGGAAAGGAAAGGAAAGGTTGAGTATTAGGCCAATTTTTACTTTTTAACTTCAGGATGGACTTTATTTTAGGCAAACACACATAGTGCTGTGGGTTTTTTTAGTAATTTATTCTTAGTAATATCTCTTTTTAGGACAGAGAAAAGAAAATCAATTAAGTAGAAATAAACAGACATTTAGCTATTTGTAAAAATGTTCTCTCCCTGTTTCTCCTTCTTGTTCATAAAGAACAATTCTGAATGACAAATCACTATTCTCTAAGTCAGTTGCAGACAGACAACTTCCTCGACTACTTCCAAGAAACACCGAGACACGCACCAAAATATCAGAGTGTAATTACTTTCATTATGTATCACAATTAATCTGAAAACAATTGAGATGGTAAAGATCTCATCCTGCTGATTTTTACTGACATAAAACTCAATATTATTTCTAGAACTGGTTGTCCTCTGTTTACCTGATTAAACTATGGACTAATCAGACATCACTCTTCTAGAAATAATTTTTGACTAGGGTGATTTGCCATCTCTTGATGTTTTCTTTGTCAAAGCACAAGTATAAAAAGTAAATATTTTGATTTGTGTCAATATTTTAAACTTATGTTTGTTTTAGAACAAATGACTTAGTTAAAAAAGTTCCTAAAATATTTTTTTAACTAATGTCATATCAAAAATATGTAAACCTATGTTTGAGCCCAAGTTCAACTCTTGATATTCCCAAGGTGTCTTTGACTACAGACATAGTCCCAATAAGCATAAGCAATACCTCTAAGGTTAAAAGGATTCTGAAAATAAACCCGCCTTCACCTTTGACATTGCTTTGAGGAGGAAAGAATACACTGCAGTTGCACACAGACGACCACTGAAGACAGTGGGGTTTTGCTGTTGTGGGCCTGTTTGCAGGAGCAGCCCCAGGACTGCTTCTACGGAGAGAGGAAGAATAGAGCTCTCCTCTTAATCTCGCAGTTTCCCAAACAATTAATTATGCTTTTAATCACCTCTTTCTCCAACAGGTTAAGCCTTCTCTTCTCCTGACCTCTTTCTTCCCTCTTGGCCCCTTCTTGGTCCCTCGTGGCACCACGTTCCTCGGTCAGTGCCTAATTACTGCGCTTTGTGTTCCTGAGCTTGACGGCACTTTTTTGTTTTGTCGTTTTCTGGTAATGCGAATAATCCTCTTCCTTTGAAAGTATTTATATTCTCTGATCTTGTCTCCCCTGAGCTTTCTCTTTGGCAGAAGGCTGAAACTGAGTTTGTCCTGTCTAGCCTAACTCAATGGGTATCTTTTATTTCATTTTTTTCTGTGTATGTGTTTTCTGTAGTTTCACTGCACTTTCAAACTGTGGGAAGCAGAGAAGATTCAAACTGAGGTCACTGTGCATTTGCTCATCCAAAGCACTCTCATTACCTGTTTTAATCAGAGCCATGTGGGCTGAAGCCTCCGCGCACCTGGCACTCCTACAGGACTAGAATTGCGGATTGGAAGAGCAGTGCCTGCCATGATGTGCCTCTTCACTACTGCACATATTATCTAGTTTTATTAGAAGCTGTTTGTTAATGGCAGGTATCTTGCATCATCCAACATTTAACATCCCTCTAGGTCCACGATATCTCCTATTGCTAGTCATGCCACCAAAAGAAATAATAGAAACTGCATAGAAAGATAACCTCATATTATTTAGTAGAAAAAAAAATGAAAGCAATTATTCCTCTGGAATCCTTGTCGATCTCAAGATACTTATGCTACAATACCTTCTCTGTTTTAATATAGTGAGTGATAATTGCACCCCCTGAGTACTTCTTGGTTGATGCCTAAAACACTTCTAAAGTTGTTTTCATACTGCTATGAAAAATTGAAATGAGAGGCAACAAACACTTTAAAAGAGAACAAAAGGATCCATGAGCAAACTGCTATCTTTTAAAAAAACTAAGTGGTGCTGAGTTTTATTCAATAGCAAAGATAATTGGATTGGTATCCAAAATACCATAGTCCCATTTTATTGTGTTAAGAATAAATTTTTTAAAAAAGGAAAAAATACAAAAATTATGAGTTTTATGCATCTTGTACAGAAAAGATAATAGCACTGGTCACAGTGGCTCTCAAAATCTATCCTGGGCTGCAGCAAAGGCAGCATTACAGAATTTCCCCTAGAATCACCAGTAAAATAATGCTTAATGACTTCAGTTGGACTAGAATTTCTCCCTAAAGAGGTTACTTTTTCCTGCAGTTGCCATAAAGGAAGTCCAAACCGAGCAACATAGTTAAAACTATTTTGTGCTTTCTAGCACAAAGTTACCATATGTGGGCCTTTGTAGACTCCTCTGTAAGAGGCCAGCAGTGTCAATCCTGTCTAGCACTTGGATGAGAGACCACCTGGAAATCCTGCAAACTGTAGGTATATTGCCAGAAGTCACAGCTAGCCATTTGACAATGAAAGAATAAACAAAGTGATAAATAAATAAATAAACTGAAAAGTACCATTTGGTTCCAGGAAAACAGCGGAGGAAAAAGGTGAAGGGAACACAGTGGGTAAATTCATGTCTGTAAAATGATCCTCTTGCAAGTCTGGATCTCATTTCGGAAACTCGCACCACAGTCCAGGCTGTCCATGAGTGTCCCGCGGGCTTTGTGCCATGTGCCGGGTAGGGGTGAACTGCATTCAGTGTGAAGCAGGTACTGCAAATCACTGGTAACAATAAGCATCTTAAGTCCCTCTTCTAAAATGAAAGATGTTTATAACTGAGCAGGGTTGGAATTGTCTTTATACACTAGTCTAAATAATTTCGGATTTTCTATGGAAAAATGTACAGTAGCTTTTCTCTATGTATGAGACCCCCTGGATACCAAGACAATGGGATCAAATTCCGCAGCAGCAATCTGTTAATTTCAAGACAATTTATTAAAACATCTTGCAATGATCTTCCTTCCCATCCTCCCCAGGCCCAAGGAGAGTCACATCCAAGCAAAGTTCATAGCTAAATTTATTTGTTGACATGACATTTGTTACTGATTTTCCACCACGTTTCACTTTGAAGATAGTTTTTTGTTAATATTTCTCTAAAGCCTGGTGGTGCTTAGTAAGTTTCATCTTTCTGGCAATCAGGAAACTACTTTAATGTCACTAAACTGGGTAGCTCTGTCAAACCATAGCTGGCACTGTGCAAAAATGCTGAACTGCAGGGCTGCAATGGAGGGGGTCGCAGCTCTACAAACAACTGCTTCAGGTTATCTGGGGACAAAACGCTTGTTCGTGCTGCTCATGAGAGAGTGGAGCATGGACAAAAAAAACAACGATATCTGAGGGAAAGGCGGTAGTGTCACTAATATTGATGGCTTAAAGTTTCATAGAATCACAGGACAGTTCAGAATGGATCCCAGAAGGTCTCTAGTGGAACCTCCTGCTCGAAGCACCTCTCAGGTCAGACCACCTTGATCAGGGCTTTTGTTGGGTCTTGAAAACCTGCAAAGATGGAGACTGCGCAACCTCCCTGGGCAACCTGCTCCACAACCTGGCTGTTCTCATGGGAAAAAATGTATTTTGTTATACTTATCTAGCTTGGTGGCCCTTTGCTGAACTTGCTCCAGCTTAGCCATGTCCTTCTTGTGCTGAGGGGCCCAGAAGGGGCGTAATAGCTAGATGTAGTCCAGCAAGTGCCCAGAACTGGAGGATAATCACATCCCATGGTCTCCTGGCTCTGATTCTGCTAATGCAGCCCAGGACACTGTGGGCATTCCTCGTGGCCAGGGCAGGCTGCTGGGCTGCGCTCAGCTCGCTGCTCTCAGGGCCTCCAGGCCTTTCTGCCCAGAGCTGCTCCCTAGCTGTCTGTCCCCAGGGCAGGGGGCTCTTCTTTCTCTGGGCAGTGTCGTCCTCTTCTCCTTAAGTTTCACAATGATCCTGTTGGCCCATTCCTCCTGCCTGGATGACAACCTTGGCATTCTGTTTATCAGCCGGTCCCTTCAATTTGGTTTCATCAGAACCTTGATGAGAATGCCTTTCATCACCTCCTCCAGGTCATTGATAAAGATATTAAACAGGACACTTGTTCCAGGTAGAACCCACCAACCACTATTCTCCAAGCTTGACTGCACAATCATTTTTTTTTCATGTCACTGTACATCCATCCAGAGCGCAATGTACTAATTTGAAAGTCAAGGTAAATGGCACTCACCGCTCTCTCCTCACCCACAAATTATAAAAGGCACGGTCAGGTATGATTTACCCTTTGGTAAATCCCTGGTGACTGTTCCCATCATCTTTTTTTCCTCTATGTTCCCAGAAATGTGCCCCAAGAGGACTTGCTCCATGATTTCCCAAGGGACAAACTGACAAGTCTGGAGTTGACCTTTTTGCTTTTTTGTTGGCTGCAAACCTTTTGACTTTCCCCAACTCCTTGGGACCCTCAGAGATCTTCATGACCTTCCAAAGAGTGTCCTTGCAAGGACATCATCCAGTTCTCTCAGCATGCTTGGATGCAGCCAATCTGTTCCCATGGACATGACAGGCCAAGCTCTTGCAAGTTATCCCTGGTTTGATCCTCACAGCCCTGCTGGCTGTTCTCCTTCCTGAACCCTGGGAGACCTTGTCATCAAAGACTGGGGCAAAGAAAGCGCTGAGTACATCGCAATTATCTGTGTCCACAGTCACAGCTGACCAATCCCACTCGGCAACAGGCCTTCATTTTCCTTGCTTAGCCTTCTATCATTGACATAGTGCCTGAAGCTCTTCTTGTTGTCCTTGACATCTCTTGCAAATCTCAATTCCAGCTGAGCTTTGGCTTTCCTGATATCATTGTCTGGGCAATGTTTCTAAGCTCCTCCTTTGTAGCCTGTTCCTTCTTTCCCCTCCTGTATGTTGTCTTTTTACACTGGAGCTGTGCCATGGGTTTCCTGCTTAGCCAAGCTGGTCTCCTCCTATGTCCACCTGTCTTCCTGGATATTAAGATGCAGCACTCTTGTGCTTGGAAGATGCTGTCCTTAAAGGCTTGCCAGGTTTCCAGAGCTCCTTTGCCCTTTCAGAGCTGCCCCACAGGAACCCATCTACCAATTAAACCCTGAATAAGACTCAGTCTGCTCACCTGGAGCCCAGGGTCTGTGCTTTGCTGAGCTTCTTCCTCACTCCATTCCAGATCTTGAATCCCACTATTGCGTGATCACTAAGGCCAAGGCTGCCTCTGACATCCCCAGCCAGTTCCTCCTTGTTAGAAAATGGCAGATCCTGGAAAGCACCACCATGACTGGCCCATCCAGTGCCTGATTCAAGAAGATGAATCCCTCACTGCACGGCAAGACATTACAAGTAGAGATTGAAATGATAAAATATGAAGATGATTTACAAGTCAGCATTCAATGAACCATTTTCTGTATTTCAAGCCATCTTTGAGTTTGACCACAAGCCTATTCTACATATATATGGGAAAGAAAGAAGAAAAGAAACCTTTTAGTTTCTTCAAAAGAAACAGACTGGAAGGAATGGAGTAGAAGAACTGACTGCTTTAAACCTTAGCATTTTCCATGAGATTTACAGCTATGGGAAGGTCAGAAATAACCCATTAAGTTCTGTTTATTGTATTCTAGATTGTTAGAACAAGTGAGTTAGGTCCAACTAAAGCTCTGTCCCATAAACGGCAAATTTTACAGTTAAGAATACAGGATACAGAGGGTTCAAGCCTTATAAAGAAGACAGGTTAAGGATTTTCTTTCTGGAACCCCATCTGGTACCCCCAGCACCATCTCATCTTCCAGCAGTTAGCGGTTTTGAACTGATGGCTTCAGCTTGTGCCTAGACCATTGAGGTAAATTGTTCTGATGATCCGATCCTTTACAAACTCATCTAACTTCTTTTGGAGTTAATTTATAACTTTGGCATCCTCTAACTGAATTATACAATCAAACTACATGCCATGCGTTAGCATGCTTCCTTTGAGTTGTTTTAAACATACAGTCTACTAATGTCATTGGCTGTCCACTAGTTCCTGCATAATGAACAACAATAAATAATAATTCCCTATTTGTCTGCTTTCCACCTGGCATGGTTCTCATAACCCTCCCTCAAAGCAGCTCTCAGGCTTTTTCTTTCCTCTGAAGTTTCCTCAGGATACATTTTATAAGTCCATCTGTCTCAGCCCTTTCCCATGTGTCTCCCCCACAAATGAGGGTTTGAAAACTGTTTACAAGACGGTCCACAAATTTGGCAGACTCTTAAGCAAAATACAGTCTCCCGCCAAAGTCTGTGTTTTGGAAAATAGTTTTCTTTAGTAAGTATCATTTAATTTTTTTGTTATTATCTCCATTTGCTAAATGTGGTTAGCTAGCATTTTGCAACAGCTACATTTCATCAGCTGGAAAGAGAGGAGGGACCCTCATGTTGCCTTTGGAATGGGACTGGGGGAAGTGTCAGGACTGGCCTCCACCAAGATCATCTCTAGGCTTTAGGTATCCAGAGGACTCTGTACCGCAAGTCAAGGTGACTGTCCTGCGGCGGTCATCCCTGCAACTCAGGAATTTCGTCCTCTGGAGGAGAAAAAGAAAGTCTGGGGGAGAGAGGCAGCTGGAAGGGAAGCTCGCTCTGCTTGCATATCCGCACAGGCTGGAAAAGCAGGGCCACTAATATTTACAGCTTACTGCAGGAGTAACTGATCATTCGGTTCACATCATACACTCAAAATGAGATGTTCCTCTGCCTCTCCTTCTCTCTCCCACAAACGCAAAATCACAAATCCACCGAACAAAGAGGTTATTTTAAATCCAGCTGGGACAGCGATGTCTTTTCTTTTCCTTGGTCAGTATTTCCAGTGAATATTAAAACAGAAAGGCTAAACAGAAGAACAAACAAACAAGCAAAGGACTGTTGCTTCTTTTCTTGGTAAAGCATGGCTTTAATCTAAGTTTTGGAAGATGTAAATAAGTTTCTTCACATCCATCATATTTTATATCAAATTAACTTCTTTTTTGGTTGTGGATTTGAGAAGAAACCTTGGCTGCTGGATAAGCATCTGCAGTTTGTGAAGCGAGAGAACTGATGGGGAACTTGCCCAGATGCAGTCTGAATTTTCATTTTAAATAAATCACACATTAAAGTTTAAACTTTTTTCAAAGTAACTTAGTAAACCCATCTTTTCTCTGCCATGAGTAAAGCCTTCTGCCTTCTAGCAGCTCAGTTGCTTTACTACCATGTATATGTATAGCTTTTCTTTCTAATTGTTTTCAGACCATGGTAAAAGGAATAGCCCGAAGGTACTTTTCAAAGCTGATGAGTATTTCCTGTGGCAGTAGTGTCAATATTTTGGAGACTTTTCACTTTCCTTTGCTTTCACTATTTAGCACATTTGTTTCAGTTTTATTTAGTACCAAAAAGTGCTAGACTTTCTTCTCTTATCCTGCCAGATTTCTCTGCTATTATCAGCAGACCTTGATATGTGCAAAGTTAAAAGGAGAATATAGAGGATTAGTTTTGCCAATGCAGATAACATAAAGAAGATAGTAGTGCCATTTACCTATGACTTTCTTTGGTATAATCTGTTACAGAGCATACTGAAAATATGCAAGCAGGCAATCTGTGTAAGATTTGTGTAAGGAAATATTTGGAAAATATTTCTGACTAGCTCCTCCTCTCATCTGTGCTGGCATTGGTGTGTAGAGCACACTTTAAAATGATCGAAATGTGCACCAAAGTCTTTAGTTTATCTCAACTTTAAACAAAGTTTTAAGATGAATGGAGATCATAAGCTCTTGTGGCCAAGCTTCCATTTATTTTTGCTCAAGTGATAGAAGTGTCAAAATTCATTAAAGCATGACACAGCCATATGCTTTTCAGTGACCGAACTGAAGATAATGCTTCAGTATATCTTCAGTAGTGTAGTCTGTTTGGCACTTTGCCTAGAGATAATAGAGAAAAGAATCCAGAAGTTTTTAGGAAAAAAAAAATCCCACCATTTTTTTCCAGGGGATTCATGTGGAAAAGACTAGAAATGGTGGGCAAAAATATTTAAGATAAATTTTTATGTGAAACATTAAATTACAAAGTTAACAGTGAATGAATTTTTAGCTACAAGTTTAAAATGCACTTTGCATAGCCAGTATTTCAGATGCCAGTAGTTCCATATTTTATTTCAGAACTAATCAGTCTTAGTTACAATTCCAGTGGATCATGAACACATTTTGCTCTTAGTTTTCAGAGTGATTCTATTTTAATTACAATATAATAAATGCTTATAGGAATACCATGTGTATTTTGAAACTTTTTCTCTATAAATATATATTTATTCTATATTTATATTATAACTAAAGATCTTTATTTATATTCTGTTTCAAAATCCCACAGATTATCTTTTTTGTGCTTCAAAAATATCAGTGGTTTCTGTTTCCAAAATGTTCATTTTAGAGGTAAATCAATCAAATTTATGTAAATTGTATGCCTTAGTTTGTACATCTTCATCCCTAGTATTGTTTATAAATCATTAGCCAGAGGTAAGTAATGTACACATTCCTCTCTTAAACTATCTAGTTATACTTACTTTGTATTTTCCTAACTGCATGTGTTACATTTTTTTTGTTCTTCAAGAAATACAGAGCATTAAGTTCCAACCTGATTTAGTTTTGACTAGCAAGCAACTATCAGCAATTTTATTTCTTTACTCTTCTGTCTCTTGAGTGTGTGTATGAAGGTCCCCTCAAAAACCACCCAGCCATTTTTCCATGTGTAATTCTAGGTGAACATCTGCCTCTGGAGAAATGGGAAAAGCTGTGGTGTTCCCCTTCACTGGCCATCTTGGTGAACATACTTTATAGGACTTACAGGAAATGTGGGTATAATTTAGCAGGAAACATTCCATTTAGGATTTAAAATTTCAGTTAGACCTTGAAAAGAGTTTGCAAAAACGACAGTACTTCATCAAAGGGCTTGAAGAGCTTATTTCCTAAAGCAAGAGGAAAAAAATCAATATTTTATTAAATAAGCTGTTAAGCATAACGGCTTAGATCACCCGGCGTGTGTTTTGAACAAGGGAGAGACCAAAAACCAGATGCTGAGACATCTCGCTTTATGTCCCCGCGGAGGGGCCGGGTGAATTCCCCTGCACGTGCCGGCACGTCTCAGTGCCAGCCGCGGCGGCGCTGGGACTGGGGATGACGCTGCCCCCGCACGCCGTGTCCCCGTGAAGGCCAACGTGTGCCCGGGGCTCCTTGAGGAACACGGAGCTCACGCATCCTCCTAGCAAGGTGGACGGCAGCCTCCGCGTTTCTCCAAACTCTGCTGAGCGGTGTTGGAAACACACTATTTTACCCCAAATCAGGGCAGGACTGTTGATTATAGAGTCAGTTCTTTTTTTTCCAAAGCAGCACGGAATATAGTTTTCATTTTGAACAGTGAATAATGTTGCAATACCAGGACAAACCTTTTTTCTCCCTGCCCCGCACTGAGCTGTTATGCATCCATTGTGAAGGACATGCAGGAAGGTCTCTAGTTTTTTAAAATTTTCTTCTGCCGTTTCTCATAGTTTGATCTCTGTGTTTGGAAATTCTCCAAGACAGAAACTGTAAATTCACAATTTTCTGTTTCACATTATTGGATTTACAGTTTGATAGCTCTTAAGAATTGATTTTTGATCAGCAAGCTAGACGTTTTCCTGAATGCCTGTATTCGGACAAATTTAAAATATTATATAGTTATATAGCATATATAATATACCAAGTATAAACATATATAATTCAGTCCTGAACATTCTTTTCTGAGGTCACTTGCTCGGAAGGATCATCGTCCTGATAAATCTCTTAGCTCGGCTGCTTTACACGGCAGCATTTCAGCACTTGCTGCCCCCATCACAATTTTCCCTCTCATCGAGTATTAATAGGAGACTTTTAAATGCTGTCAGTTAAGTGAAGCTCCAGGAGATCCCTCACTGGCTTCGCACTAGCAACAACTCCTGGCCATCTTGCTGAAGTGACAGACCCCTCTTTCCCACATCAGTGGGTCAGGTCAATTTGATCTTTCCACTTTCAGGTGTTCCACCCTTTGGACCATCTCCCTTGTCCGTCTCCTACACCTTTATCTTTTCTCTCACGTTTTCTGAAACGATAAGACAAAACAGTCCTCTCTAAGATAGAGACTGATTCAGCACCATCTATACAATGCCATCATTTCATTTATGTTTGTTTATTTTTAAACACTTTACTAGTAATTTGACCAAGGCAGGAATCTTTCTAACTGATCATAGAATCACAGAATGCTTAAGGTTGGAAGGGACCTCTAGAGATCATCTAGTCCAACCCCCCTGCACACGCAGGGTCACCTACAGCATAACTGATGATGAACAGTGAACGGAGGTTTTCACAGACCTATCAGCAGAGCATCTTAGTTCTCTTTCTGAACGGCAACAGCCAATTTAAAATCCATTAAATTATACATGTATAGTTAACGTTGTTTCCCTCCGTATTCATTACTTTACATTTATTGACACTGAATTTCATTTTCTATTTAACTGCCTATAAACTCAGCACAGGTTCATCAGCCTAAATGTAGATAAACGGCATCTGAGCTTGTCACTGTGTGCTCCCTTTATAGTCGGTGGGGAGAAGACAGCATTTCTAGGGCTCTGATTCATCAAGTTCTAATGTAGATCTGAAACAGATCAGAGGAATAAGCCTTAAAAGTGCCTGTTTCTCTCCACTGAGTCCAGAAGGAGCCTCAGATGGCTCTTAGTTTTTCTAGCAGCTGGGCTGTAGATGTCCGCAGTTAGGTAAGATGAGTCCCACGAGCTGCATTGGGATAGGTTTTGGTGACACTTTGCAGTCAGCCTCTGCTTAAGTTGCCCTAAACTCTTTTGTATCATCAGTGACCTCTGCCTCGCTGCCCCTCACTCTTCTCCAGGTGATTTATGGGGAAATGGAGCACGTGGCCCCATGCAGCTGCTGGTGGGACTCCACTGGAAACCACCCTTTAGTTTGAAAAATTATTTTTTGTTTCTACCCTTTCTTTTTGACTGCCTGTGAGAGCTGTGTTTATTTAAAAAGCATTAGGGAGAGACCTTGTCAAAACCCAGAAGCATGCAGCAGCAGCAGCATCACCGCCACCTATATACTCACTGACTCCTTCAAAGCAGTATGACGGATTTATGAGGCAAGATTTTCTCCCTACAGAACCCATTGTAATGTTTTCCCATTGCATCATACTTAACTTTATGTTTCTTAGTTCTATGATTTCTTGCAAATTTACCAGTTTACCTAGAATAAAGTCAGAATTGCTTGTCTGCCAGTCTCTGCACCCTCTCTTATTTTATTCTCCAAAACTGGGCTCACATTTGCCTCTTCTTTCCCTTAGCACCTCTTTCGGTGGTGAGTAGTCCACCACAGGCAGCAGCTCTTTGACGACCCTGGGAAAATATTATATGGTCCTGCCAATTCATAACTACCTCTTTTATTGATCTATCCTAAATCTGCTGCTAAATTTGAGACATCTCAGCAGGAAAGCCCATGAAATGGGAATCTCCCTGACACCCACCTTAAAGAATCTTGAATCTCTTTAGCTTTTTCTCTTTCTGACAGCCCTGTAGGCCTTGCCAATTACCTGGCAAGCATCCTGCTGCCACTGAGTTGGAGGAAGGTTTGGCTTCCCTTTGCCAGTTCTCATGCCTTTAGCCAGTTGTCTCTCAAAAAGCTTTTCTGACCTGCCTTCTAGACTTTTTCTTTCAACTCACCAGAATTTATTCTTTACCAGCCTCCTAGCAGTTTGTCCTGTGTTTTGTTTATATTGAGCAAACTGTGCTCTTTCTTTGTGTATGTTTGTGTATAATATAAGAAGAGCAATATTCTGCTCACAACAGATTAGGTTAAGTGAATCAATGACCCACATTAGACACAAATTCTTCTCTGATTATTACAGGGAAGGGAGAGTTCACCCATTCCTGCTCACAAATCCATACTTTCAGTAATGAGAATAATTTCCATTAGACAGAAAGGGCTGAATGGCTGAATATATGCTGCACATACATTTGTACTCTGACAGTACTCCTTTCTATGCCATTTTTAGCATATCTTCTTTTCCGTGAATAAAAAAATAAGCATCTTCCATTTTTAAATTAATTGAGTTAATACTGTTCTCACAAGAGAGGAACTTCCTCAGAGGAAGGTCAATAGCATAATTAGCAAAACATAATTAAGAAAGTGGTGCTGAAGAAACATGTTGCAGGCCAAAAGCATCGCTGAGTAGCGCTGGTGGAACCAGGGGGCTGCGTATGACGCGTGCGTATATCCCCAATGCTAAGGAGCAGAAGCTGCCCTTGGAGAGCAAGGCCTTGGGGAGCGGCAAGCAGGGTCTGCCCTTTGACTTTGTTTGCAGAAAAGCAAAATTAGAACAGAATTTGGACAAGAAGTCTTTCAGGGCTGAATATAAAGCATTTGAAATTGAACACTTACCACAATTTCATTTTATAAGCATTTGATTTTTTAAACATTTTGTATCACAGGTATGCACAAAAGGCATGATTTATGTTCCACTTCTCAATTTGTTCAATTTTCAATTTGTACTTTGATATTTATTTGCGGATATGAACGTGTCTGGAGCCTGAAGTAACATAAATGACCTGGACGAGGGCACAGAGGGCACCCTGAGCAAGTTTGTGGACGATACCAAACTGGGTGGAGTGGCTGAAACTCCAGAGGGCTGCGCTGCCATTCAGAGGGATCTAGACAGGATGGAGAGTTGGGCAGAGAGGAACCTCATGAGGTTCAACAAGGACAAGTGCAGGGTCCTGCACCTGGGGAGGAATAACCCCAGGCACCAGG
>VZSV01000004.1:8890509-8902520 GCA_013398735.1 Nothocercus julius
TCTAGAGAGGGTCCAGTGTAGAGTGACAAAGATGATTAAGGGACTGGAGCATCTATTGTATGAGGAAAGCCTGAGCGAGCTGGGCCTGTTTAGCCTGGAGAAGAGAAGACTGAGAGGAGATCTGATCAATATGTATAAGTACCGGAGGGGAGAATGTAGGGAGGATGGGGCCAAACTCTTCTCAATGGTGGCCAGTGACAGGACAAGGGGTAATGGGTATAAATTAAAACACAGGATGTTCCACCTCCATGTGAGGAAGAACTTCTTTGCTGTGAGGGTGCCAGAGCCCTGGCACAGGCTGCCCAGAGAGGCTGTGCAGGCTCCTTCTCTGGAGATCTGCCAAACCCGCCTGGCTGCCGCCCTGTGCCCCGTGCTCTGGGTGTCCCGGCTGGAGCAGGGGGGTTGGACTAGATGATTTCTAGAGGTCCCTTCCAACCTCAACCCTGCTGTGATATAGCCTACTAATACAGTGTTCATTCCTGAATTCTTGATCTTACTGGACAGTCTAATCTTTGTGATATTTTTGTGGAGGAAATCACAAATAATTTGGAAGAGTAGCCATAGTTGAAAGTTTAAGATTTTGTCTGTGGTAGATCATAAAGGAAAAAAATCACCAGTTATTTAATAAATTATTGGTGATGAATTGTCCTACTTATATTAAATATTACAGCAACAGAAGAATTGCCGTATTTTAACGGACTGCTGGTCTGATGAGTTTATTACCAGTTCTTGCACAGTGGCCAGTACCATATGTTTCAAAGAAATATTAAACAAATCCTATGAAAAATATTATGTAGCAACCTACCCACAGGAGTCATCTTTCTTAGCTTCTGGCAGTTAATGCCTGATTTATGCCCTCAAGCATGGCAAAAAGATATCCTCAGTGGTCTCACAGGTCTTCTCCCACAATGACCCCATTGAGTAATGGCAAGACTATAGACCAACATCTGGGTTCCACCTGCATGCACTGGTTTGGTTTTGTTTTGCTTTTTAAAGAAGAGTTAATGGCCTTCCAGGTATTTACTTGGTAGCTTCAGAAAACAAAAGCCCGTGTTTATCTTTAAAGCAGATAGGATAAAGGTAGTGGAAAGGACAATTTAACCACAGCTTTAACAGAGCAAATGTAGTCTGTCCCACCTCCTCACTTTGGCTTCTCAAACTCCAACCCCTTTTCCCTCAGCCCAGAGCACAACATGTTTTAATAATATAGCCACTACTAACTGGATTAAGACCAACAATTTTACATGCAGGAACATTATTTGACAATTGCTAAGCACTATTACCTTTCAGTCACTACTATGTTGGATGATTTCCATTAACCAGTCAAAATCTTAGGGGATTTTCTATTGCTCGTGACCTTTTTTGCTGATGTGATTCAATTTGCGTCTTGGTATTTAATACCACCAAGAATGTGAACTCCAACAGTTTGGTCATGCAAGGCGCGTCTTGAAGTGTCTGAACATTCTGAGCATGGCTTTCCCCATAATCATGGACTAGCAGGTGATTCCAGATTTTATTTAGTGTCCTATGATTGCTTCTATAAATAAGTGTTTGGGCATGGGCTGAACTCCTTTGGCAACACTACTTAGGCATGAATGACTGATGGACCATTACAAGTCATTGACTATAGAGTAGGTTAATCAGACAAATGTTCTCATTAACCTGAATCTGATTCTCCTCTTTATTATTGAAAGACACATCATCTCCATTTTCACTCTGCAGTTAAGGAAAGAGTTATTTTAATATAAAACATACTTATAAGAATATTAAGTGTGTGTGTTTATGTAGTTTCCATGAGAGCTTTACAAAAGTTTTTATTCTGCAAAAGCTTTTTATAGTGCTCTGAAATTAGGAAAATAACTGTACATGTAAATGAACAGAATACTGCTCATTTCTGTTGCATGAATGCATGAACGTGCATTTCAGAGACTACTTCTTTTTTTTTCAGTTGATGACCTTGATGACAGTTCTCCATTTCTATAATTTTTCTTTGTTTTCTGTATTCTTGATTTTTTTATTCTGCTCATTTTTTTTCTTCATCATTTTATATTGATGTTTTATTGATTTAAGGTTGTCTCCCTGCTTAAAATACACAATTTTCCATTTCCTTCAGTGGTAGTCCTTATATTATTTTTGTCTAGCCTCTTTTCAGTCTCACACACAACCTTAATTAATAACCTCACAGATGGCACACTCTTGTTTCCTAGTAGTATATTTGTATTTTTTAGATGAGTCTGTTCATTATTTCTCAGGCCATTAGGCAAAGCCATTTTTATTTATTTTACTTGGCAAACTTACTACGCCAGTGCTCAGTGATGAGTAGTGTGTAGATAGTAGGCCAAGTCATGTCTATAGTCATTCCAAAACAACATATAATTTTATAATTCAGAATTACTAATGCCAATGGTCTACATATATGCCTCCATTTGAATCTGTGAGGGGGAACAAGATTAAATGAGTCTTTGTAGTCTTAATAGTCCCCCATAAGATTCATGTTGTAGGGAGAGATGGAAGCTGCCGTCTCTCTTGCATATCCTACATGCATATGGGCATCTTAGATCAGTATCTAAATACCTAAAATCTTGTCTCTGCTGCTGTCTGTCCCTGGCAAGCTGTTAAGTGTCTAGTCACTTATGCTTCTGCCAGGAAGTCTTTAATTTCTTGAGCGATAGGTTTCGAACATGACCAACAGCAACTCATTGCTGTGAGTAACCAGGCATTCTCAGATCTTCCCTAAACACGACCGTTTTGTCAATTAAATGCAAGTTCCAATTTCATCTCTCATTAATGTTTCATATCATGCACCTTCATGGTCATGGGAGCAGAAACTGGCATGCAGTCGTCCACCAGTCCTAGTCCAAGTGAATAGATTAGAGTGCAGTTTTCTGGCTCGGTAGCCCAACAGACATTTAATTATTTCATAAAACCTGGAACAATTTCATCAGGAGAACCTGAGAGCTCCACAAAGTTATATTCTGGTGACCTCATCCAGATCAAGTTTAAATTTGTCCGGGGCAGAGGAGAGAGTGGAATCAAGGGCTCACAGATCTGGATGGGTGTCCCTGTTGCTACTAGACAGGAAGAAAAGAAAAAGACAACATCAATGGCTTCTCGGGTCTCAGGAAAAAGAGGTTTTCATGCCTCAGCACCTGAGTGCTGGCTACCAGCGAGGTTCTCCAATCCTTCTGGTGGCATTTCTGGCCCCATTTGAAGGCACATAGATGTCTCCATGTATTCATTCCCAAGTGCATAACTCAGGACTGTGCTTTTCATTGGGTGCCAAGATCTTGGGCTCATCCCCTATAGCAGTCAACTTAAATCATTCTCTAGAGCTTTCTTCTGTTTTTTGAGGGATGAGCAACATTATGTTCTCAGCAAAGGTTCCCAAAGTTAGTGGGGTGAAGCTGTACCGAAGTGCCAGAGGTTCAGAACTGCCACGCTCGCTGTTACGACATCTAAAGACTTCTGTGTGCTTATCTTCCAATGGGGAAATTCAGGTTAGGTAAATGCAGTGGGCTTTTACAACCGACTCTAATGGCCTTACAATTCGTTTGAAGAACTCCATACAAAAGCTAATACTGCTACTCTAGAAGCAGGTATTAACTGCCTTTGCTCCGATAATATTGAGGGATCAAAGCCATTCCTTCTATGTCTTTCTGTAATGAAAGAAGGGTTTTAACCATTCTCTAAAAGCAGTGAATCTTTTCAATTCTTTTTCTCCTAAAAGCTCTATCAAATGTATTTCGATAGAGTTAAAATCATGTCCCTGTTTTCTCACTAAATGCTTCTATTTATATGATTAAAAAAAAAAAAAAAAAAAAAAAAAAAACTTGGCAGGTTTGCAAGTACTGAAAAAAATTCAAGGGGACAGATTTTTTTTTCTGTGGAATAGGATTTGAAGTGAGAATTCATGAATGTCCCTTTCTTTCTGTATGGCTGCAGATCTTACAGATATTCTTGGCAATATCTTATTCAGCCTTGTCCAGCTGGCAACCAGCGGCTGGTTTCGGAGCAGCCCTTGCTTTCTGCCCTGGCTGGGAAGGAGCCCGGCCCTCTGAGCAGCAAGCCAGGGTCCAGCCCACCCCAGCCCCATGGTCAGGAAGGGAGGTGGTGTCCCGGCGGGGGGTCATGGAGGTAGGAGAAGGAGCCAGTCCTTGCTGGGTAAGGCTTATCCTGTAGCTAGGAAGTTGGGCAGTGTGCAGGAGGGAGGAAAACCCACGAGACTGGGTTACTCTGAACTTTTTGTGTGGTTCTTAATGAAGAAATTCAAGATTGTGGAACCCTCTTCGAGCTCTTCAATAACACAGACATCGCTGCATAGCTGTTTGGCCTTTTGATAGGTATTTATCTCAATATTGACTCTATACATGCCTTCAGAATGCGTATTGTCGTATTATATGATACATCCCAATAATAAGCACCATGAAACAGAACATACCTGCCTGAAGGCAGCTCTTGCAGGCCTTAGTCCTGAAGGTGCTGCCTTGAGTCAGACTGCTGAAGAATTATTCCACCACTGTCCTGCTCTGCAGCCCTGCTCAGCTCACTTCACCTGGCACTTCTTACTTATTTTCTACAATGTTCCTAAACAGATAGATGAAAAAGCATCCCAGGATTGGAGCAGGGCTACAATAGTTACTGTCAGCTACCACGGGATCAAATTAAACTTTGCAAGGGCTACAAGGTGATAGATAGGACAGACCGTTCAAGATACTGGTTCAAATTGATACACCTGATTGAGAGTCAATAAAGCCCAAGAATTTACACAAAGATAAGTCATTGTTATACTTGAATGGAGGTTGGTTGGATTGTATCAGGTTTCCTTTATGTTACAGAGTAGCTGGACAAAGGGAAATCTTGCCACACCAACAGACATCATCTAAAAGCCTGGAAATACTTCTGTATAAAGAGAGATGGAGGGACCACAGCTGCTTGATTCAGAAAGATGATAAAAAAGTAAATGTATGAATAGATTGGATATGGAGTGGCAGAGGCACAAAATAATACATGTTACAGAAAATCGAGGTCGTTTATTTATTCTTGTGCATAATACAAAAATAAAGGAATATTAAAAAGAAAGTGAAAAGCAGCATATCCTGAGTGGTATACTATTAATTTATGGTGTTGGCTGATGCAGTGAAATGAAGGATTTAGTGAAATAAAAGTTCTTTATATAGACAGAACAAGAAGATCCAAAATCTACTTCACAGCAACATATGATACAACCTATGAGGACAAAATACAAACCCGCAGTTATTTGGTAGGTTTCTTGTCACTTCATTTGGGAGCGATCAAAACAGGAGTCTGAGATGGCCAGATCATTTCTCTGGTTTGGTGTTGCAAACATTCACAGACAAGTTTAGTCATGATTTTGCTAAATTGTCCAACACAGCTTGTACATACGCACACTTCCAGCTGAAATATGCTGGGTATTATTTCAGTTTTACCCACTATGGATGACCCAATTTCAGCAACAGTTTTTCTTCACAGCCTAAGCAGTCTGAAAGAAACTGAATTTTTCTGAAAAGTTAACTGAAGGGGAGTGCATTCATTCTTGAGGTAACTCCGCTGGCGTCATGAGAGTTGCTTCAGAGTTCAGCTTAGCCTTGACCTGTTTTTCTGCAAGTTGTGCTGCTGGAGAACTGCTTCTGCTTCTACTATTCCATCCGTCTTTGTTAAAAGGCCTAACAGGAGAATTAAGAAGGGTTCAGGAAAAGGTGACAGACATGACTGGAGCAGAAGAAAATTCTCATATCAAGACGGATTGATAAGTTGGAGTTGTTTCCCTTAGAAATGAGACAAATAAAAGAAGACACAAAAAGACAACAAAATAATAAGTAGTATAGAAGGACTCATCCATGCACCCCTTGTGATTCTCTAAAGGACTTTTGGAGCTCCTTGATTGTATTCAAATTAACCTTATGATATCTCCCTTTCTCTTCCCTCTTGCTGATGGCACAGTCTTGCTTTCTCCCTTGTGCCTCCTTTACATTATTAAGTAAAAAAGGCTGAAAACCATTAGCATAAAGAAGGTAAGGCAGGGGGAACAGTTGTTCTACCCATGAGTATAGGGATAGTAAAAGAAAGGGGAGGGACATGAATTCCAAGCCAGGGGAAAAAGAGATGCTTTTCTACATCATAAACAAACATCCAGTGGAACTCAGCACCACAGAGCCAAGAAACGAACAATGTTCAAAGAGACTGTGCTTTGTAACCAGACTCTCTGGTGTTGTAAGATTTGCCAGCAGCAATTCAGGGTAAAGAGGGCAGAGGAGGAGGCTGCCCAGCTGTTTCTACATTGCGTGAGCCAGGCTGGGGTGGTGGTCAGGGGGCTGCTGCTCTCCCAGCCTGTTCCGGGAAATCTTATTGCTAACGGAGATGTTATCGTGTTTTCAAGAGCCTGCAGCTACTGGGGCTGAGAAGGAATCTCAATGCAGCACACCACAGCACCCCCGTCTCGTGCAAGGAGTCCCGTAACAGCCGATGATGACCGACTGCCTGCTCTTGGGGTGGGATGGACGTGGTGGGATGGACTCGGCCTGGAAGCTTCTCTGTTCTGTGGCTCCATTTGGCCGCCTTGCCTCCTCCATTGATTCCTTCTCTCCTGGTAGGGAAATAACAACTAATCTCAATAAAAATAAAAATAATAAAAAAACCCTAGCAATTCACTGTCTAGAAGAGAATCTTTTGCAATGCATTTTATTTTACATTCATTTTAATTATGCTCTGTGTTTTTAGATGAGGTCCTCCCATGCTCTTCTGAACCCCATCTTTTCTTCCTTGCGTCTCTGGCCATCCACCCTGATGGCAGAGAAGACCATCAGGTACATGGTCCTGTAAGTTAGGGGCTACAGTCACACCGAGTTCATCAAGGCTTGAAAGACATAGAAAGAAATAAAGATAATAAGGAAATAGGTGAAGTTGCCTGATGTGCCTTGAACTAATCTCGCCGCTTGCTGCTTTCACAAGATGAGCCAGAGCAAGCAGGTTTTATCACAGACAAGCAGCAGGATGGCCACACACACCCGCCACGGCTCGGCTGGTATTTGGTAGCCTTGTGGGCGATGGTTAGACACCCCGCGCCGGAGTCGCAGGGATCCTGCCACCTCGTGCTTGGCCGCTTCAGGCGGTGCCACCTGGGCTCCGCGGGCAGGCCCAGCCGGGGCACAGCAGCCGCTGCGCCCGTCGCGCCGCTTCCTAGCTTGCCCCTCACCTTCCCCTTCAGCAGGGAGGGCCTGGTTCTGCAGAGCTTTTCTTTTTGGCTTCTCTCTCTCTCCTCTTTCGCTTTTCCCCGTAGAGAGTCTTTGAATATTGTAAGTTCACTCTTGTCTTACTACTAAGGGGTTTACATAGACAATTCCTGCTAACAGCTGCTAATGGGAATCTTATTCTTAAATCTCCTGTGTTTTGAAGTACCATTTAGTTTTTCAAAGCAGACTCAAATTTATAAGCATTCAGAGGAAGAAAAACCACCAAGCTAGCCCTTGCACTACCTAGCTGCAGTTATTAACTTAAAAAAAATATATTTTTACTCCAGTATGCAGTAGGGAGCCCTGGACACACACCTTTACTGTGCTTATCTCTTCCAACGAATATCAGCGACCTCTCCCCAAAAGAACAGCTTGTACGTGTATAAGGGACTCCTTGTTTTCCTCCTGCAAAGAGTCTTAATTTATAGTATCAAAAGGCTCCGTTGCAAAGGCTCCCCAGCTCTGTGAGCCTGACTCCAGTGCTGTGTCAGCTTGCAGGTGAGCTCCTTGCGCAAACCGGGACACTTCCCGAAGCTCAAAGGGAAGCAACTGGAGATGGATGGGAATGCGATCCCCTTCATACATTTTTTTTTTTTCATTCCCTTTACTATGTATTTTGCTATTTATTCTATTTTTTCTCATTTTTTCGATCCAATTAATGTCATTTTACTGGAAATGTTTTGTGCAGTCATTCAATGGGATTTGGGGAAAGACCCTGCTTGTAAAGCAGGAGTTAGGATGGTTTATATCTGCTAGTCCCCTGTGAACACGGCCCTTGCTGTTCTCTGAGGCCTTTGAGCATCCTGCCTGCATTTAGGTGACTTCATTTTAGGAATCTGGGCCGTCATACATATCTCGGATTATATGGGATTTTTTTGGGGGGGTAAACTTTCAAAATTTAGCCTTGTCTATACGTACATATTTTTTAAAAAATCTGCAATTAAGAATATTCCATCCTAATCTTTGTCTGTTATCTATCAAGCTGATACATTCCGTGATTGCTCTACTCCAGTATAAAATAACTTGTTTTTAGAGAGAACAAAATTGTTACAAGAGATCTGGAGTAGGAAAGTGATAGAAAAGATGTCATGATCTTCTTCATATCTTGTAGGATTTTCCTAACTTGAAAGACTCTTAAGCCACCCTTCAGAATATGATTGCAAAGGCTAATGTATAGAGATACCTGGCAAATTATTTTTATAATAACATCAGAAAACTGCTTGCTAGAGTTTGCTAGTCCTGCCTTGCTGGAGCTGAGGAGCAACAGCTGTTTAACACCCCTGTGAAACCAGCCAATCTCTAAAAATGTGTCTAGCCAAAATAAAAGAATGAAGACAAGTGTAACAGCATTTATTTGTATTTTATTAACATTCAAAATGGTTTGCCCTTTCATGTTAATGGGTTTTTCATGATTTTGCATGGGAGAAAGTTCTGTTTAAGGAAAAAAAGGATCAACTGATAAGTTAGTTAAATATAGACAAAATAATTTAATGCAGCTCATACAGCATAGCAGCATATTGTAATTCATAAAAACACTTGTGCTGCCCTGGTTGGGGAAGTCTCTTGTCTATATAACTGATCCATACCGTGTTGTACTCATCAGAAAGAATGCTACTAATAACTGTTTACCTGTAATAGGTTCACAAACAGCATTATTTTGCAACCTGTTTTCAGGACACGTTGCGTTTTAGAACTAGACCGTGTTATTAGATGACATCCTAGCTACATATATCCAAGCAGGCAGAATTAAAGCTACTTAAATAACTTCAGCATCTCCTCTGTGCAACTTTAGGACTATTTGCTAGTGCCTTTTTGGACCAGGAAGCTGCAATTGCTGAAGTGTGGGTAGACTGTTGCACCTCTCATTGCTACTAGCCGCAAGGAGGCCCTTGTGCAGGGCTAATCCGGTGATTTCTTTGATTGCCCCATGCACCCAAGCCAGAATCGGGGCTGCTGCCATTAATTTGGGTTATTTTGGAAAGTGTAGCAAGTTTGCCTCTGATGTACAGGCAGTGTTGACCTTCATTAAAGCTACTTTTCATCCGAGCTAAAGGGAAGCAGAAAAAGAGAGATGGGCTAGGAGGCAGAATTCATGAGGACACACAAGCAAAAAGAGAGCGCCTAAGATCAGAAGCTCCATAGATAGAGAGATGAACACAGAACAAACCAGTCGAGGTGCCGCCTGCTCCTGCACAGGCAGTGAATCTCCATCCTGCTCCTCTGAACGAACAGCCAAATGGGATGTGACTTAGGGGCTCTCAGCTACACACGGGCATTGCTCTCCTAATCTATCAGGCAGATAAACTGTATTGAAGTTAGCCAGTGAAAGGCGGAGATTAAATTACAATTTGCTAGTCCTGGGGAGATGCTTCAGAAGAAACAATTCGCAAACATGGGAGAGAAAAAACAAGTCTCTTATCACTCCTGATTTTCACCTGGAAAAAGGATGGCAGCGCTTGTTCACGGGGAAGCAGCAAGAAATCGAATAGATCCCTGCCAAACCTTCTCATTTGTTGCTACACAGACCGCACAGGGACGGGCTGTGGCTGAGGGGTGAGGAGCAGCAGGGCCAGCAGCCAGGGCTGCCAAGGCCTCTGGGGCTGGGTCCTCGTGTCCGCAGGTCCCCGTGTCCATGTGTCCTCACGTCCTCGTGTCCTCCTGTCTCAGCGCAGCCCCCACAGCAAGTGCAGCCGCTGGCGGTCCCAGACTGATGGCCGGCGTCCTCACTGTGAGAGCCACAAGGATGTAAAATCTTCTTTTTCTTACAGCTAAACTGCTTATGTAGTGCAACTTTTAATTAAAAAAAAAAATCTTCTAAAACGATTACCACAAACAAGCTTTTGGAAGCAGCCGTTTTTCCCCAGGATCATCGTTTCCAGTGTATTTATACGGGAGAAACTTCAGAGCAGGGGGAAGGCTGCAGCTTGGCAGGGGCTCCGCAAGGGCGAGCGGCCGGGCGACGCCGGGGCTCAGCGTGGCCTGCACAGCCCAGCCGCTCTTCTGGCTGTAGGAAATTAAGGCCTGATCTGGATTTTGTCCAGCCGGGGAGCCGCGGGCTCGGGCCAGGTCTTGCAGATGAGTTTCCCAGCTGCGGAACTGATGGTTACGGCCCGTGAGCGGCTTTGGGGGGGTCCAGGTCTCTCTGGACTTCACCAGAAATTCCAGCTTTTCCAGGGGAAAAAAAACAAGTGTTTTCTTTGCACCGTTTCTTCCTCTTTCATTCTGCTGCTACGGGTAGACTCCTGTTAAAGCGTTCCCCTTTGGTGAATTGGTAATTCTTTTTGTTTGGAAGAAAAAGTAGGGAAAATTGTGGTAAAATTCCCAGTCAGCTGTGTCCGGGAGGGTTTAAAAACTTCCCAGAGAGTGAGTCCCACAGAGCAGGAGTGCAGGTCCCAGTTTATTCTCAATGTAAATAATACGTAAGTGTGTAAATGCAGTGAGCACGCAGGTTTTCAGAAAAATGACAAGATTATTTTTCTACTGTGCTTTTTTTTTTCTTCTTTTTTCCTAGTTTATAATCCTGAAAATGTGTTCAGTCACATCTGGTACAAAGGGAAGATACGGACCCAAAAGCACTTAGCTGTCTTAAGTAGAAATATGTCTGAGCACTGATGTTTGCAGGTATGGATCTCAAAAGCAGCTTTCATACTGATTACCACAAAGCTGATGGTGCTTTTTCCACCTACATTTATATACATGTGTATATATATCTATATGAAAAATAAACTACTGATCAGGTTTTCCTCAAACCTCACAGCAATAATAAAGTCCCAAAGCACTTTTTGACAGACACAAAGCCCAAAAATCAGCTTAAAAGGAAATGAAAACGGTCTTAAAATAGAGTCTCTTTGACACTTGTAACTCGGAGTCCCAAATCATGATCTCAGATCACCTGTTAACATCACTAATGGAAAAGAGTCACATAAAATGATTTTTACTTTAGGTTTCAGTCACATTACACAATACAGCAACGTAAAGCTACACTTGGGGCATTGCCTGCTGTATCCTAGCAGCAATATTTTAGTCTTAGAACTTCTGAGAATTACACCTTTATCTATTCCTCACTGAAAGACCTATTAACCAATATAAACATATATTTTTTCATTTCTAAGGGAGTGAATGTCCTGCCTGGTGACATTTTTTGACCCTTATTTTAATCAAGTAACTGATTCAACTAATCAAAATTTGTCTGTGCAAAGTACTCCTTCTTTTTTAGCTATTAAAATGCACAAACCCCTGCAAAAAGGTTCTGAGCTAAAGGAGGGAGTTTCTGGTCCAGGCTGTGAGGAGGAGGGGGAGGTGGCAGAGGAAGGCAACGAGGGTTTGGGAAGGGCCTTCCCTCACTCCCACCCCTGTGACGAGACACAGTGTGGGGTGCCCAACACCTTGATTCAACCCAGTGCCCAGTGGGCTCCAAACTTGGCAGGAATAAGCCCAAAACCTGTGCAGGGGCTATCTGAGATGGGAGGGAGCTAGGAAAGCATCTCTGAATGTCTTTGGAGGAAATCATTTTATGTCGGTATTTTAGCTCATTACTCACTGGTGCGGGGACCTCAATCTGCTTGCTCCTCATCCAAGCCAAAATCCTTCACTCCAGCCTATTCCAGACATTTGAATCTGTTTGTGGAAAACTTTCCAAGATCTTAGATTTGTCTAGTTATGGAATATAAGACACCGTGAAATCGTAACAATTTTCTGGGGAAAGAAAATGTTCCCTCTTCAGCTCTATTAAAAAAAAAATGTTTCTTTTTTCTTTTTTTT
>VZSV01000004.1:8902970-8924409 GCA_013398735.1 Nothocercus julius
TTTCTTTTCTTTTCTTTTCTTTTTTCATTTGTTTGAGTTTAAAAATAGCTGCGAGATTGATAATTCATTCCTGAAAGTCGCCTTTTTGCAGAGTAATATATGTACAACTGGTAGCAGATTAAACAAGCTGGTCTTGCTGTATTGGATAGCACTGCAGACAGCAGGCACTGTAAATAGATTGAAAAGGGGAAAAAATGCTGGGAAATGCCTGCCATGAAATTAATTATGTGTTTAAATAGGAGAAAGTGATTTCTGTAAAACCAAGAGTGCTTTTTAATCTTCCAGAGTGGTTCAGAGATTCAGTCCTCGAGTGGAAGAAGTCCTAGAGGGCAGTTGTAATGTGTCGGCAAGCAGAGAGCGTGGAGCGGGGAATAGGGAATATCTGTTTTATAAATGCATAGAGACAGCTCTGCTCTGTAGCATAGTCACTGTGCAGCAGTAAAAGCACTTTGGCCCTGCGTCTTGGTGGATATTCACATTTTATGGTTATTCCAGTGCATTGCACGTGCTGGTTTGTGTCAGTGCACACTTGGAATATCTGGGGGGCTCGTGATTGCTTGGGGGTTCATTTGTGTATATTTTAATAAACCCCAGCCAGATTTCTCAGAGAGATGCCAGCACATTTGGCTACGTATAAGTCAGTGGGACCACATTCCTTTACAGCCAGCTGGGAATCCAGTCCCGTGTGTGTAAATTAGGCCGAGGAGGGGAGGATCCATCTCCCTGCGAGGGCTGGTGGCCTCCTTGGGCAGCCTCCTCCTGGACCAGGCTGGGACTCCCTCCCCTCCTTGTCTGCCCCACACTGATGCAGAAGCTGCAGGCCCCACCGGGGAAGGAGAAGGCTCCTTCTGCACGTGTGAATAAAATGCAGCTCCATCAGTGATTAATAGAAGATGGCACCAACGCGGAGTTCGAGCGCAGACGCTCGCGCTTAGCTGCTGGGTGGCTCTCAGCCGGATACCTCCCTTCCTATGGCAGCTGCTTTTCCTCTGAGGCCTGCCCTTCGGGAGGGAATGCCCCGTCTGGGGAAGTCCTGCAAACATGAGATCACGGCTAAAAATGAATAAATAAGTAAATAGGACCTGCTAAGCTGGAGGCTCGATAGATTAAATTGCCCCTGTGTGATAGATGGGAGCTGAACTTCCCCCTCACCTGGTCACATTCCGATAAGTGAGCTGGTTCCTGCTTCCCTCCAGAGGGGGTTCACCACATCCCACTGTGGATTGAAATGGTCCAGAGGGGTCACAAGTGAAAAGTGCCTGATTTTTCTCTGTTACTTAGCAAGGGTCTCCAGGATCACTCGGGTATAAATGTCTCTGCTCCTGAGGTCAAACGCCTGGGCAGGTGAAGCCAGCCTTTAACTCCCCCATTTCCCCATCCTCTGTCACCTGCGGTTGGTGTGACGGCGTCTGGGAGATGCTCTACATGCTCTCCTCTCATCAGAGGTCATGGAAAGGCCAAAGTCATCATTACTCATCAAATAATTTCCAGTGTAAGGAAGTCAAAGCAGGAGGGACTCTGCCGTGCCTGTGTTTGATGTGGACCTTGCAGGGTAGGAAAGTCCCCACATTAAAACCGGCCCTGGTGACGGGATGTGGAGAACGGTGGTGCCTTTCCGAGGCGGGTGGACGGGCTGTAAGCGCTGAGCTGTGCGGCTGCTCTGAGAGGCGAAGCCGGGCCAAGCCGAGCTCCTCCCTGGAGGAGGGAAGGAGCCTCAGGAGCTCTGCCTGGTGCCTCCGTGCTGCTGGAATGGGGCAAACCTCGGAGCAAACCTCGCAGGGGAACAGTGCTAATAGAGTCATCCCCGCTGCAAGGGAAGTCTGTAATCCCCTCTATAGTCTCTCTGTTTATACCCTTAGGCTGCACATAAACTGGCCAAGTACACAAACAAAAGCTGCCTAGCAATATCTCCTGTGGCTGTTGTTCTCATCAGCTCTTATCCCCTTTATTAAGGACCAGGCTAAGAACAGCCTCTGCGGAGGACAATGCTCGGCAAAGAAAAGTGCTTGTCATGCTGATTTGGGCGAAACTCGGCCCTGGCTCCCCTCTCCCGCTGCCCCGCTGCCCATTTTTACTCATTGTGCTTTTAAGAGCTGCCCTCTCCGCCAGGCTCCAGGAAGGCACAGAACAGAGGTCTGCACCAAACGCGGCGGTTTGCACAAGGGGTGACGGAGCCAGCGCCGTGTTTGGCTTGGCTCTCACGTGCATCAAGACACGTATCAGTCTTGAAGAAAAGTTTGTTGACTCAGCCATTAGTTTAAGACATTTAGTAACATAATTTTTACAATAAAAGTAAAGTAGAAAGAAAAAAAAATCTTGAACTACGTATTTCCATGTTACTTTGGAGAGAGGGCTTAATGATCGGAGGCTAAGGCATACGGCTGTCACCAGGTCGCTCTATGTTTTGTTGTGAAACAACTGTTTTTCTTTAGTTATGATGACTTTAGAAATGCATGTAAATGCTTTGTTTATATTTTTAATATATTCCCAGATCATTAATAATTATAATTATCTTCTCTATTTACAAGGGTTGAGTGCAGCTCTTCTTTCATGAAAACAAAAATCCATGCCAACATCCTCTTCCACCATGGCTTGACGGAGCTGTTAGAAGGCAGCACAGCCCCAGTTTCTTTGCATCTCTCAAATTCAGAACTATCCAGGCCTTTAACCGGCACTTGGAGGAGATGAGATTTGAGGTGGCTTTTTGGCAGTTCTGCAAAACTTATTTCCAGAGTCTCCTGGAGAACTTGTCTCTTCATAGAAATGCCCCATTGATTAGGAAGATGCTTTAGAAATGGAGAGTGCAAGGAATGGCAGTGTTTTTGTTAGAAAGACAAAAAGTGTGGTGGGAGTTCACAATCCTTGCCCTTACTGAATGTAAGATACCCTCTTTGCAAAGTTATTTGTCAGCATAAGGAAAGCAGGGCTGTACCTCAGGCTGCTGCTGTTGGAACCACCAAAAAGATTTGATTAATCCTATCTCATCTTTAACAGTATTACAAACTGTGACCAAATGTAGTATTTCCACTAAAATATTAGAAAGATGGATGAGGATAAATTAGGTAACCCAGGTTAAAGGAGTCCTGTGAACCAAATGCCTGAGATTCTTAGAGGTAAATTATGTCTTCAGATGATGTGTCTGTAACTTTCTAACTCTGCCAGTACTGGGTAACAAAGCTGTGCAGGACACCCTGACCTTGCGAGTGCGTAGAGTGGTATAGTCATTTGTGGGATTTTGTACTTGTGGAAATATGAGATTAATTTGTGAAATGAAAGCAAACTAATAGTGCTTATTTACAGATAGGCCCAATGAGGATTTTTGTACTTAGAGAGTTGGAACTCCCATCCCAATGGAAGAATAAAGCAAACGAGGGTCATGAGATAGAAGCACTAAGTGTCTAGACTTTGGCTGAGGCTGGAGGGGCAGGTGACGGGGCAGGATTTCCAAGTGCCGCTGCTTTGGGATGAGCAGCTCGCGAGGGCAGAGGAGCGGAGCGGCCCTGGTGCCACTGCCACTGTCCACCACACACTGCAAACGCGGGTGGCCTCTTCTTTTGCAAGCCCAAGTGAAACCAGAAACATCGGTAGCAAAGCAAAGATTTAGGACTTCTTGCTGAGTCTAGCCCATTCTGGGATTTAGAAGGGGGTGAAATGTGTGGGGCTGTTTTTTTTTTGTTTGTTTGTTTTATTTTTTAAGCAAGACAAATTAGTACATGTGTATTAGGTCATGGACACAATCCTGAATCTAAAGAGGGGAAAGAAATCCATCGGCGGGTCAAGGCGAGCTTTCGGTGGTGCTTATCCAGCGGTCTCCTGAGCGGAGACGATGGCAGCTGAAGCCCATTGCCCATCACGCTGAGGATCTCCCTTTGGGATCCCTTGCCTGAGGCCACAGACTGTCCCTTGCCCTCTAGCAGAGGAATTATCCTTTAAGAGGATAATTGGATCAGCTTAGGAGGAGTCACTATGTCCCTGGCTGGGAGCTACAGCAACAAAAATGGAAAAAGATCACCAGAATGGTGCCCTGTCAAGTTATTGCAAGACTTTCTTTCTTTATAAAAAAAAAGTCCATTTAAATATTTTGCAAACTTTTTTCTTCTTGAGAATTCAGCTTGGACTGGAGATGGAAACCTGAGAACAGAAACCCCGTCCCAGGGCTGGCTGGTGGCCGGGAGGAAGGAGGGCAGCCTTGGGGGCAACTTCCGAAAATCCCTTCCCCGACCTGAAGCTCCTTAGCGGCCGCTTCGCCTGCCCTGGGATGGTGCTCGGCTTCCTCTGGGACCTGACTCCTGCCCCTTTTCCCTCTCCTTTCGAGGAAGGCTCTGCGCCGCCCTGCTGCTCGGATACTTCGAGAGTAGGGTTGCGTCTTATGTCTGACTGGTTTCCAGCCCCACGAAGTCCTGTGCAAACTCCCTCCCCTTTGTGAGACCCGGTTTGCAGCAGTGTCGCCTTGTCCCCTGGACGCCGAAGGAGCCAACGTGCAGGAGTCTCTGCTTGCAGAACAAAGGCAGAGCAATAATTTTAACAAGGTCCTGCCCAATCACAACAAACAGGCCCCAATTCACTCTCAGCTCAAAAACGCCTGCAGCTGATCCAGTCAATTTGCTAAGGTGGAATCGTGGGACAAAAACTAGTGGTTTTTGTTGTCGCCTGTTAACCAGCAAATTCACATGTGGCTAAAAGGGGTTGTAAGAAAGAGACAGACTTGTGTTCTCGGGCCCATCCACACATCAGGCCAGAGGAGAAGTGGCACCACTGCTCCCCTGGGTGCTGCAGACCTCACTTTAAGGGCTTCCGCCGCGGGCTCCGTCCTGCCTGCGGTGAGGGCCCCTGTTTGATTTTACTGGTGTCACGGTGGCGAGGACCACCGAGCGCGTTGGAGCCAGTGCCGCTTTCTCCTTGGTTTAGTAGCAAAACCTCTATTTTCACGGCACGAATAACCCTAGCACCTGACTCACCCTGTGGAGGCCGGGCTGTTCTATGCAGCCGCAAAACCCGGGAACCTGGAAAACCCCAGACGTCGCTGGCCCTTGGCTGCGCTGACGGATATGCAGGGCGGGAGATGTTTGTAGCTGCTTGTCCCCGGTTTTCCAGCCTCAGGCAAGGAATGGAGTAAAAGCAAACAAAGATCTTGCAGTGACTTGGCCTTAGAGGCTTAAGTGCAATTCTGCTGGCTCAGAGCAGCCCGACCGGCTTAGGGAATGAGCGCGTGAATGAGCACGACGTGACTGTAACAGGAGCCTGTGTCCCGGGAGCCCAGCCGGTCCCAGCGAGCAGGCGGACACGTGAGCAGTGCGCCACCACCATCATCATCGTCACCGTCAACCACAGCGGCAGCGGGAGCAGCAGCACCAGTTTGCTGTTGCATTGGGCCACGTGCACGCAGCAGCAATGAAATGAGACACACATAAGGTTGCTGACAGAGCATTTTAAAGATAAAATACAGTATTCATAGTTATCTGGGTTGATTCAACCTCCCTAATCTCGTACCGTTGAAGAAGTTTTTGGTGGACCAGCCTGTGCTCGCTGTACCAGAGGACTTGTTGAGATATTGCCCAAGGTTTGCAAGTCGTAGGATTTTTTCCTTTATGTAGACAATAAAGAAATTACGTCTGTGTTTACATAGAATGACATATCTTGATAACTGGATGGAAGTCTTCCTTCTTTACGGGAAAAGAGCATTTTGTCTTGCGAGACAGTTATGTGCTCACAGATACACTGGTGCAACCTGTACTGTTTCAGTGCTAGGACTGCTTGGAATGATTAGAAAATTAATGAATAGGTTCAAAAAGCAAGAGGAGTGTTCTAATTTCTTTGCATCATTGCTGACTGATAAAATTTAATATTAATACAAGGGATTAGCTTTGCTCTGAAAGTGTAATTGTGTCAGAGAATATAATAAACATTGCAGAAAATAAGACTTTAAAAGGTTCTTGTTTTGATGCACTTCCAGCTTGTAAAACAAATCCTGTTTCTTCAACTTTCCTGGGAAAAATGCAGTACTATTAGTAGGCTGTTAAGATATATTATTTTGTTATGAGGCAAATATTGCCCCCAAGCATGCGGCGGTTCAGCTTACCTAGGACTGACTGCATACACTTCTTTTCAATGCTTTGTGTACCTGTTCCTTATCCGTGTGGAGATCCACACAAATGCAAATAAAAGGAAAGCTCGCAGCCACCAGCCCTGCTTCCCCACAGGAAATGCCGGCTTCTTTACCGGCCTGGGAACGAAGGGTGGGCATGGCAGAGGAAAGCCCAGGCGCCTGTAAGCGGCGAGCCTGGCTTGGGGACACCTTTGCTGAACTCTCCTATGAGCACAGGCGGAGGAAAACGGAGGTGTAGGGTGTTAAAGGGGCGACAGAGAGTCACTTGTTTTGATCTGCCACACGCTGCTTATCCAAAAGAGGAGCAAAGCTTTTACTTGGGCAGAAAGAAGTAACAGTAAGCAGGCAACAACAAAAGAAGCAATATGCTACTTCGGTTATTAGTATATTAAGTAGAAAAATACTAAAAAATGAGGGGTTTTAACTAGTAAAATATTAAAAATGCAGGGTTTTAAAGATACCAGTCATCAGGGATTTAAAACCACACTGTTCTTCACACAGACGTGGTGTGACACTCCCATATCCTCCTCCTTGCAGGAAAACAACCCCATGACCATCATGAGACTGCAGTTATTCTCACTCCAGCTAAAGCCAAGGCAACGCGAGTCGCCACAGTGGGGAGAGTCTCTGCACAAGCAGCGGCAGAGGCTGGATACGGGCACTTCCATGACACATGGACGTAAGTCAGTGGGAAATGCAGAGGAAGTGGTGACATCTCTCTGCTGCCACAGAGTTACACTTAAAACAAATCTTGGGAATCTCAAAGGATTAAAGTTGACGCAGGGAAGGTCTCTGTTTAAATGGCTTTAAATCCTCCCTGTTTTCTGAGTCTTGGGAAGGGCATTCCTCAGACTAGAGAGGAAGAGTCAAGAGTAGAAGTGGAAGAAAACTGATGACTGGATGGATGGATGGATGGATGGACGGACGGACAGACATACAGCTGGTTGATAGGGCAAGACAGAAGTAGATAAATGGGGTGAGATTCAAAAACAGATGTAGCTGCGCCCTTCCAGTCACCTCTGCTAAGCCAAAACGCAGCCCCTGACCTCCCTGGCGGAGGACGCGGTGCCGCGAAGGCGCTTGCTGCCCGGGCTGCGCTCCTTGGGAAGGACCCAAAGGTGGGAGCTGGGGCACCTCACAGGCTGGATCCAGATGGCAAAATAAATCACGACCCCGGAACACAATTTAGGCCTTATCATGACAGGAATGGATGGGTATAAAAATCTAAAATGTTTATTTGAATGCAATGGTCCTTCCTTTCTTTGTCATTGACTTGGTGTGGAAAGCAATGAGTTCCATCTAGAGGATACCGAAAAAAATCAGAAGAGGAGATAAATTTGAGTAGCAATAGTGCATTTTAATGTTAAAAAAGTGAACAAGAGGAATATGGAAATTAGTACTTATAAGATTTTAAATGTGGCATTTGGCAGCAGTATCCTTCATTTAAATACAAACAATGCTATTCAACATCAAGTGTATTATTATTTTAAAATAAACTTTATTTAATGACAATAAAATAAATATAAAAAACCCTTTAATATTTAGAAACTAACAGCAAACATTCTTAGAAGGAAATACAAACTATACATTCTTGCACTCTGATTTTCATCAGGATACACAGAATCAGTGGCAGTGTGCTGCAGTGTACACTGCGCTTATCTCACTCTGCGGCAGTGAAACAGTCACGAGCCCAGATTCACCCTGACGTAAACACACAAGCACACATACCTGTTTGGCCCACATTTAGTCTAAAATGTGTAAAACTGATTCACAGTTCCGAACAAATGTTATATTTCCCTTCAGGCAGATCTTGAAATGTCCTTAAAGCGGCCAAAAAAGTTGCAAATACTCTTATTTTGGCCTCTGCCCCCATGCATTTATCCTGATGGAGCTGAGGAGGGCTCGTGGTGTACAAGCAGGGCACATCTCAGCAGCTGGAGGCAGAGCCTACGTATATTGCACAGCTTAAGAGATCAAACTGCTAAAACTGCAGTTGTTTGGCACTCGGGTAGTTTTCCTCTTCTGTCTCTCGCTCTGAACTGTGCTGGTGAAATAACACTTTCTGAAATTAAGGGTTACAGCTGCATTAGCAAGCAGCAAGGCACATCAGGACCAACTCTGTAGTGCAAGAAGTTGTTAAGAGGATCCTGCCCACCAGTGCTCACTGCTCCCTTCAGAGCAGCTCTGGTTTAGCCCTCTGGACTAAATGCCTGTTGCCTGTCGCACACAATTACGTGCACATCTGAAATGCGTCGTCGGGGTTAGTTTCAGCCGAAAGGAATGTGTTCCTGCGCTCCGAGAGCCATGGGCCAGCAAGAGAGACACAGGGGGAAGACTAGCTGCAAAAACACTCTTCTGATCCGACCGAAAATGCTAATGTAGACACGCATATAAGGGTGATTGGGATTTATTATGGGAGAATCTCAGTCCATGGAGATTCATGCTTTGGTGATGTAGCAAAATTTTTTTTTTTTTAACACTATTTTAAAGCTGAGATTATATATTATTGATGACCCTCTTCAGAACTTGCTGCCAACTAATGTAGAAAGAGGCACAGAGAGGCTGCAGGAATCGACAAGGTGCAGAAAACCAGGCACTCCTTAAATTCCATCTTAAGCTCTGCCGCTGTTCCCAACCTCACCCCATGCAAGGCACTTAATTCCTTTGTTTCCCAGTCTCTTTACGCGTCAAAGGGGGCACTGAGTGTTTCTTTTAAGACCAAAGATTTACCTGAGATGGTCCATTCCCTGCTGTTGTTGGTCTGGGTTTTATTTGTTTTTGTCTTTATCACTCTATTCCTCCTCGCCTGCCCCAGCCTTTCAGCACTGCACCTGAAAGGACGTGTAGCGTAAGGCACTGGGCACTGTGATCGCTGACAGGACAACCAAGTCCCTCAGCTGAATGTGGCAGCACAAAGCCGGAATGCCAAGCTCCAGGTTTGCATGGAGCTCACTGGACTTTCTAACAGGGCTCATTCCGCATAAGGAATTCCTAACTACCTAACTACAATTGTTCCATGAAATACTTTTCTGGAAAAAAAAAAAGTTTTTAAAAGAAGTTTGTTATTTTGTTCTGAAAAGGTCAAATCAGTACTGAGGTGATACATCCTTTTCAGAAACCTAGGAGGATTTGTTTGCCCAAATGCCAAAATTACATTTGACTCTCGGGAATTTTGAAGTCTTGTTATGATTCTGACTGGAAACCAAAACAAGTGGCAGAGAGTAGAATTTCCTGTGAAAAAGAAGTGCTCGTTCTAGCACTGCTCTAGTTGACAACCATTTATAGTTACAGACTATCTTGTTGGAATAAAGTACACATTATCAGTGCTACTTTAGGCTCTGCAAACTTCAAAATAAGAATTCCATAAATAATCTGCCTAAGAATTCTGTATATTAATTAAGCTTGAGAGTACAAAAATACAAACTCATCAGTAATCCCCAGGTTTACAGAATACAGACCCCTTTTTACTTTTTTTTAAACAAGATTTTGTTTTCAAGACTTGTAGGAATTGGTCGCTTATAACCATTAAACCATTAAGCAAGTTAATAATCTGGAAATTCACTGATGTAGACTCAAAGCGGAGCTGTACGTTCATGCTTAATCTGCAAGCTACAAAATCACCAAGGAGACATGCAGCCTAATTTGAGGATGACTGATGGCCCTAGGAAATCTATCCACATCTCTTAACATCCTCCTCGTTATTTAAAGTTTCATAAAGTTTCATCCTCAGTTAAGGCACGTTGTTTATTCCAGTCTGAAGTTTAAGTAGATCCATGGTCACATCCAAACTGAATTCATCATACAACATTGCATCATGACAGGGTCAGCTGCACATTTGTTCTTTGTGTGTTGAAATCTACCTGGAAAGCGGCCGGTGCCACTGGTGTGGGAGAAATGCGAGAGCCCTCTGCAAATATTGATCGAGTACATGGAAAGACTTTTATCACTTACCATTACTAAAGGGTAGAGACCTTGCAGGTTACAAGGCCAAGGGAACTAATGAAAGTTCATTGACTAGAGAAAGCCAAAATATCCAATTTTCTGCTCGCTCAGAATGCTGTAAAGTCAATTTGTATGCATTGATTTCAAAGGCAATTCTTGTTTATGTAGAGACTGATGAACAGGATGGGCTTCCAGTCTTGCTGCTTCTTGGGATCCAAGCCCGTAATTAACTGAAATATCTTATTATCCATTCCAGTCTGCATATCTAATCAGTGCAGCACAGAACAGTGCTCAGTATATCCATTGCAATTGCTTAGAAACAGGATTTTGAGTTGTATTCTCCTTCTCTTTCCTTCATAGTTTGCTTTTTCCTCTTCGTTTCATACTTTTGGTGTTTGCTTTATCACGCAATCAAAACTCTTTCACAGGAAGTGATGTTAGTCTTACAGAAAACAATCCTGGTTCTTAAGAGTTTTCGTCAAGTTCTACAATAGATCAGATAGCTGATGCCTAAACAAAGTGGAAAGTGCTTTATGCATTTCAGAATTACTCTGCATACTCTTAAGATGATAAATATTATCTATCGTCACATGTTAGAAAAGTATGTCATACTAAAGCTGTTTAAAAAAAGTGATAATTCTTTGCTGAGTCTCAGTGGTTTTATTTGCCTATGGGAAACATGGAAATGTGCAGGGGACAGTTGCAAGAAACAGTATTTAGTACAGGGAGTTAATCCAAAGTGCTTGATTAGCTATTGGTAATGTATGGGTAGGTATAAGCCGACTAAATACTGTTATTTCTTTTAAAAAAATACTTATTCAGCTTTAGGTCGGAAAGGACCATCTACTCCTTTGAAAATTTTGTCAGCTATTTTCCCCATGGTTTTCTTCACAACTTTGAGATCATTTTCATGCAAGAGTTTCTGTGTTAGGTATTTCTCTCGTTTAACTTTGCTCTTGGTCTTTTGTGATACATCCGGTATTGCGTATGAAATAATAAACTTCACAAAGTATATGACATGCTGGGGAAGGTGAAAATGAAAAAATGTCAGTCAGGCTGAATTATTATTATTATCACTATTACTATTATTAATAATGAAATGTCACATTATCTCTCAAGACTCTGAGTACCAGTACCAGTATCTAGTTATGACAGTGGAACAAGTATTTTAAAAAGCAATAATGACTAATGAATGCAATAATCACAAGAACAGACTAATATGTAAGAATTTCTAATTTTCTAATCCTGATTTTAACACTGATTTCTCTGCTTGCTTTTGGGAAACCCTAGTATCCTATGCTTTCCTTTTCCCCCACATTGTGGAAATAAACAGGTACAGTTTCTTTTAAAATCTTTTCAGGTTTGTTCAAATGACTGTGGAACTACAAACATTTTCCAATCTGCTTTAAAAAATAAGGTGTTTCTGATAAATTTGGAAGCTGGATCAGGTCCTAAATATATTTATAATTCAATATTTACCTAGTATTCCTCTCCCTTGATCTTGGACCAGCTCCCATCTTTCCCTACGTCCCAACTCTAGCTGCACTAAAAGCAGTAATTGCTTTTAACCACAGAGGCTCATCTAAAGCCTCCCCTCTCTCAGCGACTGTCTTTACACAGTTCAGTCTGTCAGTGTACATGTATTATGCATGTGCATCCATGAGAATGTGCACAAACTTCCTCTAAGAATATGTAAAAATATTTTTGGTGTGACTCTATTTCCTACACTTAAAATCATTTTAAAATTCTTGAGCAAAAAAAAAGTTGCAAACATTGCTAACTAAAAGCTCTGACAGGCCTGCCTGGACAGAGTATCTTTGAAGGAATTTCCACACGAAGTGAAGAGGAAACCACCTAAGTAAAGCTGCAAGCCCCATGCACTTACCTCCATGACTATGATGAACGCCAGCTTGGCTGCAAGGACGTGCCAGTAATATATGTTATGCTCATACTGATGCTGGTGCCCAGGAGGGTAGCGGAAATCACGGTATCTGAAGGCAATGTAGGAAAGTCAGAAACCTCTGCAGTAACGTGCTATGGCCAGAGGATGGAGCAAGACATGTCCCTGCTTAATGCATCCTGCATCGCAGTTAGCTGCACGGAACCACACTGAGGGGTAAACTTTCTGTCTGCAGAGTGAGCTAGATTTGGCTGAAAGGTCTTGTATCGCCACTGTTAAGAGTGGCTTAAATCACTTTTTTCTGAAGTATTTTTTCTGAAGACTGTATCAATTATGGGGAAAGCAAAATGAAGTAAACATTTTCTGACTAACAGATTGATGAGTAAGGTCTGCTACTCAATTCTGCCAAACAAATTATGCTGTCTTTTATTGTATTCTAACATTTCCTACTGGATATTTTAACAGAATTAGGCTATTTAGATAGTTCTAAATGGTATTTACTGCTCTTGTCATTGGAAAAGAATGATTATTTGACACTTGCCTGCATGTTGTTTGCTTCCCAAGCCAAGGGGGAAATGGCTTGCTTTCATTCTTGAAGTCTGATATATTGAAGACAGAGAGTGTATTGTTTATATAGCCTTTCATAGTGTAAGTGCTGTGATTCCCATAAGGAGGGACTGAAAAGGACCAGTAATAAACCAGACGAGGAATCATGTCAGATGTAAACGCAATTATCATGGCCTGCATTTCAGAAAAAAAAGTAAGAGAAAAGCAGAGTAGCATTTAAGAAACAAGTCTTAGTATGTAAAGCTTTTCCATACACTTAATATTTCAAAATTTCCCATACTGACCTAAAAATAGAAAACATAGCCAGAGATTCCCTCCACAGAGATTTTCTAGCCAGAGATTCCCTCCATAAAAGAGCTCGCAGTCACTCACAGGCACAAAACAATCTCTTTCTGGAATGTGCACTCCGCAGAGTTTTAAGATTGCACGACTCTGCTGCCGGCCCTTAGCAAGTTGCACCGTAACACACTTTTTCCCTCATGAACAGGCGGTGCAGGGCAGCAAACTCAGCTTACGCTGCTGCAGGGCAACCTTCAGCAAACACGCTGGCTATCAGATGTACTTGTGGTCTGCGCAGGAAAACCGTACCTGGTGAATCTTATGGAAAATGACAAGAGTCCTCTAGGAGTAGTAAAATAAATCTCACCCAGAATTTTGAAGTTTGAGTAAAACAATAAGATAAATTATATACATAGCTGATCCATCTCTAACCCTAGAAACATCGCACCCTTTCTGAGGGGACAGCCAGTGCAAATTCATCTTGGCAGCTGCTCTCTCCTAAGTTTCTGTGTGAGGACATGTGGAAACAGTTCTTGATGCCAAGAAAATTCTTGTATCTCAGTAGCAGCTGCACAGCGCTGTTTAACATACGACATGGCCACTTGTTTTTATCTTGGTCCTAAGAGAGTCCCTGTCCTACTCAGTCTGCTCGTCACAAACGAGGTAGGAAATCACGTCTGTGGGTTTATCGTGAGAAGTCTTTTTCAAACTCACAAACTGCCCAAAGCAACCTGTTCTGGAAGACAAGTTGATTATGTTTAATCCAATATCCTCCTTCGCTATTGCATATTCAGAAGACTTTCCTGTGGGAGAAGGTTTTGCGTGGCAAAATCTGTAACGCAGCACCCAGCAAGAGGCTGCCCAGCCAGTTCAGCACTACAGGCCTCTGTAGCACCAAGGATAGAGTGATTATTTGTGTGCCAAAGCTACAAAAGTCATCTTTTGTCCGATGGAAAAAAAATCTCTTCAAAATCAGATCGGAAAGAACCAATGCAGAGAAATTTAATTGAGTGTGAGTGAGGTACAGAGCTAACGAGATCAGAGGCAGGGAGGAAGAGAAATATAAAAGAGGCAAAAATGCAATAGGAAAGATGTGGGACACAGGAAGAGGCAAAGTTAAGAATCAGTAATGGGCATTAGAAGAACTTAAGAGCTAGTGAATATCTGTATTTTATTCCAATTCATGCCAGTCTGCAATTGCTGCAGGCTACGTTTCTTTAATTTCATGGGATGAAGCAAAAATTGTCCAATTTCATACAGCACTTGCAGAAGGAGAGCCCCAGCCTGCAGAGGTATTTTTACTGCGTGCAAAAAAGGGGAGGGGAGAGAGGATAAAGGGTGAATATATCTGCAGGCCCCTCTGCCGGTCCCCAAACAACACTGCGGTGGCCGTGCCAGCTTAAAGAGCCTTTTGCCCCAGCCAAGCAGTTCACTTATGGCCCGTGCTGGCCCCAGTGCTCCTGCAGCTGTGCAGGGGATCGGATCATGGCACTGACCTGGCTGGGAATCCCTTCCCGGATCTGGTTCCCCGTGTGCTTGTGCAAGAGCTTGGGCCAGCACAGGCCACGGGAGAGCGGCAGGGGAGAGGAAGGAGAAGGGAAAGCAGAAGGATGTTGAAAAAGAGGCAGGACCTACCCCACCTGAAGGGTAGCCCCGCTGCTGCCAAATGTTGAGCACTGCTCTAGTTAACGTCCTGCCTTTCAAGCTGGCTTTCTTTGGAGCACCGGACAAACAAAGCTCTAGCTAACGTAAGACAAAAGTTAAGCAGAAACATTGCTTAAGCATGAGACTGTGGTCCAGAATCTTCATCTGGCTCCCCAGAAGACTGTTAGATTTTATTTTAATTGAGAGAACATTAATTTGGCTGGTGAGAAAGAAAAGGGAGGCAGCCTAAGACTGCAATAAACTTGCTTAAAATTTTCAAGGATAAGTATACCAAAAAGGTGGGTTTTTTTGTAGTGCATTCTGGCTTAAATCAAATGTAGGTGGCATGCGCTTTTAAAAATTGTTTTTAAGCCTTACACACCAGTGTGCAATAAAATCAAATGTTTGTATTGCTTATATCTACAAGTAGAGCAGATTGTTTTGGCTGACCATATATGATGAGGAATATATGATATTGCTAAGTCTTGCAGTTACAGGGAAAATATGTCACATCTAAACTACTCAAAATTAGCTACATTTTTAATTTAAGTCTATAAGATTTGCCAAGTAGACCACAAACTAACAGCAAGTAGACAGTAAGGAAAAACAACAACAACAACAACAACAACAAAAAAAAAAACAAGACCTTCTCCCTTCAGACCAAATGAGTTTGCTGCTTTTTTATGTATTGTTTAAAAAAGATACTGGAATATGGTATTATATTGTTGTTTTTACTGAATTTTTTGGAAGCCCCAGGTCTCTCATAATCATAAATCTGAGTTCTGACTCCTTCTCTCCTCTCTTGGAATGATCTCCAGATGTGCTCCAGAGAGCTACAAGGGCAGAATTACGAAAACTAATTCTGCAGCATCCTCTCAAAGGAAAAGCTTTTTTCCTCCTGAATTGTGGGCTCCACTTCAGAATACTGTTCTGGAGAAGTACAAACAAATGAGCATTCTCTCCTTCCCAACCTATGCTTAGCACAGTTTTCCATTTATACTGTAACAAATTAAAATAAGTCTTCAAATCAACAACAGATGCTCTGGCATCATGCAATAGCAGGCCCAGTGGCTGAGCAGCATGTCTCAAACTGACAGCTTTGTGCAAAAGTTACTAGCAACCTAGCAGGTCTTACACAGGTAATATATGAAGGGGAAGAGGATACAGTTTATAAACGTGCAACCGCTAATCTGCTGTAACAGTCACATAGAGAAGAACGGACACATTTTCTGTGTAATGAGAAAAAAATCAATCAAGTCGAAGGCAGGGATGGTAGAACAAAGCCTCCCTATATTAGATCCCAGATGTCAAACAGGAAAAAAAAATATATAAAGGTTAGAGAAGAAAACATGACCTTCTCTCATCCTGAGACCCCTCTCTGCTAATAACCTCACTGATGTCAGTGGCAAATGCACTTTATTTATGCTAAGATTAACTGCATCTAGCACGTGAGATCTCCACAAAAGGCTGCACTAGATGCAACATGCCCGCTCTTAACAGTCATGCAGACATGGGGGTGGACTTCTTGTCAAGGAGGACAAGGGAAGAGTGACATAAAGGACTCCACGGGTTCAGAGATACCACTTGAGTGTTGAAAGTATCGAATCATGTAGGGAGGAATATGAGTTTGGAGTCAGTTAGGCTTCTTAAAGTTGTAAATCTCCCATTAGCCTCAACTGGACTGTCCATGGATAGGGATAGATATCTGGAACTACTGCTGGATCATTTTTTCTGCAGAATCCATAACAGGGACACAAATACCTTCCTAACAGAGAAGTCTCTGTTAGGAGTCACCTTTAGGCCACCAAAGCAACTTAAACTCTGCCATGGATGTTATCGAGAATTTGATTAAGGCATTCCTAACAATATTTTAAAATAATCCTTAGAAGCATATCTATTTTTCATTTCATGGAAGTATTACAAGACTTGGTTGGATTGACTGAGATTGTTTATCCAATAGCAGAATGCATTTGCTTTCCATCTAGAGGAACAGATTTTTTTTTTTGTATTTTATTGTATAAGTTTTGTAGCAGCATAGCTCAAATGAAGCTCCTGAAGCACTGAGAAGGTTGCTTCTAACTATAGCTATGTTTCAACTATAAATTTGCTTTCTCCCTGATTTGAAGGGAGAATTATCATCAGCAATTTTTTATACAAGCACTAAAACAAAAAAGCCATAGAGTTTGTCTGTTGTCATCTGATATTTCTAACAATCTGAACATGTGTTACTAAAATTGCATCATTTTATTTTAAAGTTTAACGCCAAATTTACTAGTGTTTCACCAGCCAGTGGAACAGCTGGATTTATGACTGATCTGCCTCAGCAGAGCAGTGCAAACAGCTAGAGCACACACTCCAGTTTGTTGTCTGCCTTCTTGATTCTCCTGTAAATTTTCCATCCTCGGGTTCCTTTTTTCCTTCTGACATTTCTCCCTCTGCTTCCTTCTCTGCCTTTATGATCCCCCAAATCCCCTCTCTACACGCCATCCATGTTTACCATACCTATCAAACAGATATAGTGTGAAATAGAGAATAAAAGAGAATAATGGCCATTTTGGGAGGCTGAAAACATATCTGACAGCAGAGGCTAACATACAAAATCTTCCTCTTCAATGAAATTTACTCTGAACTCGTTTCAATATGGTCACTAGCTCAGGCTTAACACTAAAGAAACAAAGCTACTGAGAACATGGCAGCTCTAGTGGCTATCAGGTCATGGAGTCTCAGCATTCTCTTCTTTGAAAGCACCTCCAGCCTTCCAAGGGCAGAACAAAAAAGTACATATATCTATCTCATTACATCTGAATAGCAGAAGCCCTGTAGTTAAGATTACGGACCAGCCATGCACCCAATGACTACAGAAGGCACCCAAGACACAGGAAGATAAGTTCATGTCCTGGTTTGAATTTGAACTGCTCTTTTACTTTAAGTAACTCTCCTAGCCAGCAGGTTACTAATTGTGGTTGAATGCTCAATTCTGTCACTCCTCTGCCCATCCTTCTCAAAACAGGCAGATTCCTGTGAAAGTCTGGGGTTAAGATGACCCCCATCTTCTGATTTTCATCAGAAACTCGTAAGCCAGTGCATCATGGTCCTGTTAGTGCAAGGAGTGGCTACTAGAGGAGGTGAATACTTTTTACTGTGTCAAAACAAATTCCTAAACTCAGTGATAACGTTAAAAAAAGGCAACCACGTTGAAAAGGCCATGTCAGGTATGGGCAGGCTTTACTGTTTCTGCAGAGGAGCCCAGCAGTCACTACTTGGAGAAAGGGCGGCAGTGGAAATTTTTGAAAGACAATATGTTAGATGTTGCTTAAGAATAAACAATCAAATAATTTACGGTGGCAGTGTCCAACAGTACTATTTCCCCCTCCTTCCCAAAAAAAGAGCCTCCTGGTAAGGGTTTGGTGATTTGATCATATGTGAGATTTGAAATGTCTGAATTACATTACTAAGACTATATTCACGAGCAATTTCTAAATATTTTAAAGAACACATTTTAAAAGTAAGTTTAGCACCAATTAAATAATGGTTTCATTTGAAAATTCTCAGGTAAAAACATTCCATTCTCAAAAGGCAGGTGCTTTTACACCTCAAAGGTGTATTTATTAATACATAGGAAAGAAGTTGAACTGCTACCTTAAATGCAAACCTGCTTAAAGCCAAACTGAACGAAGAAGACGTGACCATAATAATTGTAACAATTAGAAACAACTAGAATTTAAAAAGACTTAATTACAACTTTTTTTTTAATTCATGCATTTACTTGTAGACTCTCAAAAATATCTTTTTTTTTTTTTTAATTAGAATTACATGCTATAATTTTAGGAAAGGTGCTCTTTAGCCTTCATTTGTAACAAGATTTTTCTGAAAACGCTAGCAACTAAACAGCATTTCTTTTATTTGGATGTATTTTATTTGGATGTAATGTTTTAAACAGTAACTATGTTCTCTTTCCAAAACATCCAGAAAGTAACTGGCAACCTAATTCACAGGGGCTAAAGTCTTAACGGACTTAAGTTCATAATTTATTTAGGACAGTATAAGTGCTTCACCTGCAGTCACTTTGCCATGATGTGCACCACTACACATGGCAATTGCGCGTTTGGATGCGCGTTCACCTGCAGCGAAGGCATTTTACTGTTCAGCATTGTGGACACAGCACTTACATTGGTAACCACGGCCAGAATGGCTATTCCTTGCATGATGGGCTGCCACGCTCCTATGTCTTGTGCCTTCTGCGGAACCATGCGTCTGAACTGGGTTGTCATCTTCCAGGCATCCAGGCGGATTTCCAGCATATTGTTAATAAGAGCCAGAAGAGGAGCCAGAGGGAATGACGCCACAAATAGAGTGACAAATCCAAACTGAATAACTGTCCAAGGGAGAGGTTACATACACAGACGAGGTTTTAACTTACTGGAGATAAGCATATATGAGAATATATACATTAAACTACGGGAGTGGTGACAAGGACGTTAAATTCCTAGCAAATCTTATGTTCAGACAATTTATGTTGTAAGGACATATGAACAGAATAATACAATAACAATAACATTTGCTCTGTAGTAGAGTAGAAGAAGATGGTAGAGTTCTGGCTTCTAGATACAGATTCCAAATGATGGGGTATAAAAGAAGCAAGAATGGATCTCTTCGTACAATCACTTGCTGTGTCTTTTATTTATAAATTGAACTGAGGCTTCGTTGCTTGATAAAACTATCAAAGTGAACTAGCAAAGCTGTCTATAATGGTTCATCAAAACTTGCCTTGGACTGTGGAAATATTCATATCTCCTCCATCTGTAGGCATATTAAGCATTGCTTGTATGAACATTTTCTTTAAAGCATGCTTATATCCAGCACAGATTCTGGAATAAGCAGAGCTAAACTGCTACTTACCCATTTCAAGGTATTCATAAAACAATCCAAGTTTTCCAATGGGCTGCAGGTGATAATCGTGTTCCCAGCGTGGAACAATTTTTTCTGATCTAGCAGCTGCACAATATCTTCCGATTAGATTCTTAACCCAACTGTCAGCCAGGGAGAAAAGGACCACAAATATTGGTAAAATAACTTAAAAAGTTCAGTAAATGGAAAAATTCGGCTTTTGCACTATTATAGTTTTGAACAGTGGCCACATGAATATGATATAACTATGAAACACACATGAGAATAATTTTCTGTTGCTTTAAATGCAGTTATTTTTAACCACAGACAAGACTGTAAAAGGATAGCATAATGGAATGACACTTATTTATACTCATGTTGCACAGGTGAAGGACCATGTGAAGTTCAAGAAAATCAAACCAAATGTAAGTGTGTGAGTAGAAACAATTTCTTCTGATCTGGAAGGCTGAATGAGAATTTAAGAAAAGTGATGAACTTAGTGTAGTTATTTTCAGCAGTCAAAGGACCACATTCAAATGAAAAAAAAATGTTGAGGATGAGAAATGTCCATCAGAAATGCAGAATGAGAAATCATCCAAGAACCAGAACTGGAAGTCATACTTAGCATTTGAGCACTCAGCATTTCCGTACTCCAAGTGATAACCTGTCACTGAGCAGCACAAAATAAAGAACAAGTCCTGAGAGTAGGGAGAGAGTACTGGCGAGTATCTTCATCTAAGTTACGTTGTGGGTATTTATTACTATTACTTTTCTTATTGTTTACATTAAAATATGATCTTCTGGACATCTGCATCCCTAAAAATTAGTACTTAGGAACTATGAATATCAATATAATTGCAAAATTAAAGGAGTTAAATAAGCAAATCATACATGGTTTTAAAAAGGCCAATGTTTAACAAGTCATTTAATTCAATATTAAGTAACAGCATTTAGTTTAACATTTTCATATTTTTTATTGCCTCATGTTTAAATATCTAGCCTGAAATATATTGAGCCTGATTTGCAGAACACAGAAGCACTTCTGCTTAGAACTAAAACCAATGGAATAACAGAGACAGAAGCTCAGACTGGAGATACCCAAATGGTCCGAAAAGTCCCTGAAAGACTATTCTTATACTTTTGGAATGCAATATGCTATTATCAGATTTAATGATCTGCATGCATCAAGCAAAAGAAGCATCTCACTCTTCAAATATGCAAAGGCAGAAAACTTAATAGAGTGAACTTACGGAAGAAGCACTTCTTGAATGTTATTCCAGATTGCTTTACCTCCTACGATGATGGCAAGCTGAGTCGTGAGTTCAAGGAGACATCCACCTGGGTCACACTAAAGGTTGGGAGAGATATGAAAACTGGACCTTCGGAAACTTTTCAGGGATGACTGAAGCATTTAAAATTATGAATTCCTGGCATATTATGATACCAATATATTTAAGCAATACAAGAAAACTATGTAGGCAAACCTTTTTCATAACTTATACAAAAGGCAGTTCCAGGTCGTATTTGATTGCCGTGCAAATTGACAGGTCACCACGGCGGGTTAAATACCAGGCAAAGACATGCAGCTTTGTACTATGCTATCACCACACAAGGAATGTCCAGCAGCACACAGAAGCTTTGCAGGACTGAACTCAATATTGAAGATGTTCTCCCATTCTTCTTTATGCTATTCACAGATGGCTGGACCATAGGAAAGCAAGATTGTCTGGGTCTTCAAAATACAGTTCTTAATGCAACTGGACTTGTGTAAACCCCATTTATGCATGTGGCCTGGGAGTGAGTAACTTTTTGAACCCTTACATTAAATATGTACAACTGTGTTATACATCTGGGCAAGCTCCGGAAGTGTGGAATAGATGAGTGGACAGTGAGGTGGATTAGGAATTGGCTGGATGGCAGGGCTCAGAGGGTGGTGATCAGTGGTGAGGAGTCTAGTTGGAGGCCTGTGGTTAGCGATGCCCCCAGGGGTCAGTCCTCGGCCCAGTCCTGTTCAATTTATTCATTAAGGACTTGGATGAAGGCACAGAGTGCTCCCTGAGCAAGTTTGCTGATGATACCAAACTGGGAGGAGTAGCTGACAGCCCAGAGGGCTG
>VZSV01000004.1:8925195-8992725 GCA_013398735.1 Nothocercus julius
TGATCTCTAGAGGTCCCTTCCAACCTTAGCATTCTATGATTCTATGATTCTATGATTTGTATTATACCCATGTAACTGCAGAAGAAGACCTGGACCCGGACCCGTTCTACTGGTGTTTATCAAGCAAACACTTTGATACATTCTTACCTCCTCATTGCGATACTTTCCCAGCCAATAAACTGGTTTTCCAGGGTAACCTACAAATTTACCCTTAAAGAACGCTATGTAGAAGCATGAAGAATAGTAGTTGACAAACTGGAATAAGAACATCTTTGTGGTCAGACTGTTTTCATACTCGGTCTGTGTCCTTGGAAGCTCTGTAGTTATGAAAAAGAAAGAAAAAAAAACATTAAACGTCCAACCTACAAGTAGGTTTTCCTACCCTCAGTCAGAAAAGTCTGTGTACACCTTTTATTCCTTAATATGATTGCAAGGGTTATAGATTAGATGATTGTACATAATCTCTATGTATACTGTAGCCATTATGATAATTCTAAAATTATACGGGTTATAGGAATGAATTGGCTCTTTGACACTAAAAAAAAAGAACAAGCAGAAATTCTGATAGCTCAGGAAAAAAAAGCTCCCAAATCCAGTACACTCAGGAAAGAAGAAAATGTAACACTTGAAATTGATGAAAATGAAAGAATATTAAAATACCACACTACTTTACACATCTGAAGTGAAATAGCTACTTTAATGCTGATGGCCTGGATATAAAGAATAATAATATTTGTGACTGTTTATCTATTCAATAACAAGAGGATAGTATCTAGCTTTGGAACAATGATATTATTTCATTTCTTTACAAGAAAATAGCTATTCTCCCCGTAAACAAAAGCTAATGTAATTGAATGTGTTATGCGTTACTGATCATAAAGCTTGGTTATTACAGTAATTCTCTTTGCTTTGCCTGCTTCACAAGCACAGAACTGTAAACAATTGATCTTTCATGCTGGCTATACAAAGGGTTTTAGGGCAAAAAGCTGAATATCATATTTCTTTGATACTGAGAAAAATACTGTATTTCTGAATTACTATTCATCTAGAATTACTGAATTCTAGTGGCAATTTTCCCGCTAAATCATGCAGTGCCATCTAGAATTCAGTAATTCAGTAATTCTAGATGGCACTGCATGATTTAGCAGGAAAATTCTTAAATATGTGGTACAGGTATTCATTTATTAGAGTTATTATATATGCAAGTTCTATTTTTTTTATTATTTTAGATAAAGTTTCTATCTGAGGTACAAAAAGGCATACCAAAGTCAGTAATCATGATTGCCACTTTCTCATAGACGATGTTCAGAATCATAATGACCAAAAAGCTTATGATTGAAGCAGTTATTGAAGTAGCTGTTTGTGGAGTCAAGTACTTGCGGATTGCTTGTGTTCCGTTAACATGTTGCGGCAACGTTGCAGAAAACACCAGGAAAACTGAAAGTCTGTAGACAATGACTCCAACAACTGAAGCAATAATCAAAACAATCTGCCAAGAGAATATAAGAAATGTGTTAACATTGAGCCATTGGCTTTGGGAAAGCCAGCAAGTTTGAAATGCATTTCACAACAGACAACAGCAAACAGATTATGTGCCTTTTATTCTATTACATGAGTGCAAGAGAATGCTCAAATAAGATAGTAGGCAAAAAATTCGGAATTCAGAAAAAGGTTTTTTTTGCATAGCATGGTCAATCTCTAGGAAAGAGGTGTACTGTTTTATGATTAATAACAAGGTTTGCAGCTATTCCAGCTAAGATAATGAGATGGGTAATCAAGTCCTACGCCTCAAGGCATATGATGTTTCTAGGAGGTGGGAAGGAATCTCTCTGACACTGAGCACTAGGCAGGATGGCAAAAGTAGGTCTGCAGTGACAATGGGGGTAGTATCTTTTCTTTCTCATGATAATATTATGGACTATGAACATTTGATCTGCAGGAGTTGTAATCAAGTCCCTTGCATCTCATATTGCTCATCATCTCTGCTTCTGTTTCATCCTTTTATTTCTTGCTAGTGCCTAGCTCTTGTTTGGGTTAAACTCCTCAAGGCCAGGATTCCCTTTTTTTTTTTTCTTACTGTTTCTAAACTGCTGTGGATTCACCATCTTCCACACCCTCTGCACTGGAAGAGAGTGTAGTAACACAAACAGTAAAATTAGCCCCAGTGTTTTCCCTTTAGCCTGAAGTTCTGCTTATTTATATCCAGCAGGAGCCAGTTTTCTTCTTCTTGTGCTACAGATGTGTTAACTCCAACCCCTCCTGGGCTGCCAGGCACCTCTCTATCTCATTTCTGTCATTGTCTCCTATTATCTAGGATGAGCTCTTTTCCATCTCCTGTTTGTGCTACAGGCTAGGAGAACATGCTGCGTAGTAAAAACACGGGAGCTTTTCAAGTCTCTGGGCCTGTTCACCTCGTTATGTATTGTTTCATGGATGACTGGACCTTTCAAGTTTTAATTTTAATTAAAACAGCAGCACTGGAAGATTAAAGAGCTCCCAGTTTTGCTCTTTTAAGTGAAACAAACAAAAAACCTAGGAGACAATCAGTAGTGTGAGACACGATACTGAATCAAATGGCTGGAACAAGTAGGAGAGAAGGCAGCAGGGAAAAGACGGTATAAAACAGAGTCTGTCCCCTACTCCCCCCAGAAGCAAAAGCATTTATTTTAGAACAATGAGGGAGAAAGCAATGGACCACATTTTCAAGCCTCACTCACTAGTTACAGCTACAGAATATTTTGCCACATATTTCCTATTGACTACGTTTTCACTTGTATATCCTAATGAATGTCTGGTGGCTATGACTACCATGTCTATGCGGGTGCCTACTTTATGGGCTTGGATTAAGCAGCAGATTGAAAACCAGCTGAGCGTATTCCTTTGTTATCTTCAGTAAAGTCCAGGAGGAGCCTTTTTTTTAGACATCTACTAAAGAACTGAATTAATGAGGTGAAAGAATAAGTGGAGAACTTTACCCAGAAAAAAACTGCGCTTGTACAGAAAGTCATACGAATGCATTTTCCACAGGCGGTGTACGGCACGTGCTCTTCTTGCTGCAAAAGATTTACAAAGAGATTAAGTCTGCATTCAAGCATTTTTTCTTCTTTTTTTTTTTTTTTTTTTTTTTGTATGCTCCAGGTAACACTATGAGACTGAGAACAACTCGCCAGTTCTGTTTCCTTTCCTATTTTGTCATCTTGAAATTCATATTGATCCAAGATTTCTAAAAAAGTCTTCCCTGTTTCAGAGTGCCACCTTTGGCGCCTGTTCTAAGATAAAAATGACTTCCAGAGAGGCTGAGTGTCCTCATCCTTTACTGACTTCAACTATAATAGGGTCCTTCTGAATGGAGCCATCCTCCTTGGCTGATTGTGGAATCCAAGATCCTTAGCTTTCAAATCTTCTCAGCTAAAGTTAGCAGGCATTAAAATTTGGGGACTTGGCCTCTGCATTACTCAGTTTATCCCTTTCTGACACTGGGACAAATCTCCCAGGAAAAGTGCCAGCCTCAGTATGGTGTTGTCAGACATCACTGCACAGATAGAGGATCTCTGGAGAGCAAAGCCATTACATTTTAGCACATTCTTCAGTATTTGAACTGCCTCAAAGGAATGTTCTAGCTCTGACTTTATATGCACAGCTTCACAAGCTTTTAAACAGAACCTGGTACAAGATACACAATAGTTTTTGCTATGCCAGTTAATTCCGAAACTTTTCAAGTGCCCTCTAATAAACACTAGTATCAGTAGATGGAATATGGATGCAATGCAAATGATCAGATAAATGCTAGTGATAATATTAACACAGAACAATAAATCATGGAAATGAGGATTATCTTTGTCGCTGTGAATTTGTTGTCATTAATCATAATTTTATCCACATGTACTTGGCAACAATGCCTATTTACACATCTTTCAAACAGAACCACCCTTGGTTAAAAAAAGAAATCTCAGCATTACGTATAATGTGACATCTTTTTCTCAATTTCACCTTTTTTTCTTCTGATGTATTCTTTAGACAAAGATAGCACATGCTCTGTGATCCTGGCCTCTGGAATATCTTCTTGGAGGATTCCGTAAGGTAGAGATAGTCTCCTAAGTCAGCTACAATGCCAGCTTCTGCTCATTTACGCCAAAGGAGCCTCAAGGAACCTCAAATGAGTTCAATATTTTCAGACCAGCTTATCAGCTCTCTTTGAAGAACTGTTGACTTAAAACAGCTCCAGACTCACCATCTTCATAGTGCCTTTTCAAAACATGTCTATTACAGTAGTTACGACCACTTAACATAATGTTCCTTACCTGTGTGATTTCATTCATTACGACGTGCGTGCACTGTGCTTCATATTCTGGGCGAATTTGTTCTTCCTGTTCTAAGTACTCAACTGTGTCCCATTCGTACTCCAGTTCTGCCTGCCTTCGCTTCCAAAACTCCAAAAACAAGGTAACTATCCAAAAGACAAACAAAGTCAGCACTATTATCTGAGTGTTGGACATTGCTTGACTCCCGGAATATATATAACATGGGGCTCAGTAGTTTTCTATATAGTTTCCACAGAAACAGAATAAAACCCTTTGGGGCTTGTGGAATGGTGCCTCCTGTTTACGGGGCAGAAAGTAACTGGTGGAACAGTAGGCCAAGTGAATCTGGATCTTGCTGGAAGAAGGAGTGACAGTGTCCCTGCAGAGCCCGGGTGCTTCGGACTCCCTACCTCTTCATTGGTGGGACAAGGAGCGATCCTGTCCTTACTCAGTATCCTTACGTGGGTAGCTCAGCATAGCCAGGTCCAAATACCCTATCTTCTGCTATCCAAACTGAAAACAAGCAACTTTAAGACCTCCTTTTTGTATTCAGATGGCTGATAATTCCTGGAGAAAATAACTGGATCTACTTTATCTAATTATTGACTTGTATATAGTAGGTGCTTTAATGAGAGAAACTTGGGGATAAATGCTATTGCAGGCACACGCTAAAGAATATGTAAAAAATACTTCCTTTCTGGATAAGGAATGAAGCCCACAGCTACAGCTGGTGCGATGCTAAAAGGAGGATATCTGAGCAGAAGAATCCAAGCTCACACAGATTAAAGGCTGGGCTGAAGGAGCAGATGTACCAACTAGCAACTCAACCTCTGGCCCAGAAGGATCTCTGGAACATCCTGTAAACGCATATAGACTGCTGAAACGTCCAAATCCAGATTGGCTGGAATTAGAAAACCTAGCTCTTTGGGACCCAAAGAAGAATTAGCTCACTATCGGACCTCCAGACTGGTAGCCCCTGCTCCTCGATGCTGCCGCATGTTGAAAATTGCCACAGGAAAGGTTCATATTCATTCAACCTGCAATTTCTGCATAGACAAATTATCAGTCTGAGGACTGTAAGAGCCAATTATGCAAGCACAGTTTAAACCCAGCTGTTTTTCCTCCTCTGCTAGGACTAATCTGAAGGGATGGTGGCTCTTTTTCCACAGCATGGTGCAAGGGCTAAGATATTTTGTTTTCTGGGCTGGGCCAGCAGTTTCCCTGGGCGGTGCTCCTAGAACTGAGAGCACTAAGGATCCAGGTATGCAGATGCCTGAGTGATGCTGGATAGACATTCATTCATTCAAACTCATTCGCTTGGCCTGCGATATGACCAGTAAATCTGGCAGCAGAGGCAATGACAGACCCGCCTGAGAAGGCTGGGAGGAGCTGAGGACCACAGTGTCAGTACTATGTGGCCTGGGGTGCTTTATTGCAGAAGACAGCGCCCTAGCAGATAAGTGAGTGGTGAGGCTCTGCAGCACTGCCTCCAGGAGGAGTTAATATCTCTTCACTGCGCTCCCACCATATGGGAGCAATTGACTCTAAAAGTGGCTCTTTTTATTAATTCAGCCCCTCATCCTGAATGATGGAACATGGATGGCATGCAGTTACAAGTCCAAATATTAAGGTTATTCCCCAAATCAGGTGTGGTCAATAAATCCCCCAAACCAAAGCACTTAAAGCAAGTAAACTCCACAGTCTGGCCTGCGAGGTGACCTTGGCCCCTGCATACAGGCAAAACCTCAGGAAATCCTCCCGCCTCGTTGTTCCCGAGTCTCTTTCATAGGCGTTTCTCTGCTGCTTCATGCTGGGAGGCACAAAGACCATTCCGAGCAGTGGGCCAGAGGATCACATCTGCCTCTGCTTGCAGAGCAAGATTAGGCTCTTCCATGAACCTCTAACTGCTGCTTGGGGCCCCAGCCCAAATCACAGGAAAAAGTATTATACTGATCTGTTCCAGCTGCAAAAGGCTCTGGGGAGCAGGACCTCTTCTGCGATAGCCCCGGGCTAACGGGCTAACAGCAGGAGAAGGGCACATAACGTGAGGGCAGCTCACACAGGCCTGTGACACAGACACCCTCTCCTGCTAGCAACCTAGCAGCCGTATAGCATCCTTCAGCACGGGGAAGGAGATGCTGCTGCATTTAACATCTCCTTTTCCTTTGAAACAACATTTCCTTTTAGCAGCGGAAACAAAATTCCACAACCAGGAGATTCTAATTCCATCTCACACAGGAATCTTCGGCTCCTTTCAACACGTCACTCAGCTCTGACACCCAGATACAGTCTAGGTAGTTCTTCCTCTTGAGCTGCATCGCCAAAATGAATGCCTCTGCGGGAGAACATTTCTTTGTTTAACTGTTCTTGTCTGGAAAGGGGATCCCGTGATGGCAGCAAGTGAAATGGAAGTTGTTTCTCGTCCAGGAGCTCTGCCCTTACCACAGAATTGGCAGAGGTTCTGATCTAGAGTAATATTATACACAGGGTTGATTCCTGAGGACAAATTCACTGAAGTTTTATAATGCTTTGAGATCTTTGAAGGGAATATTGTAAAAAAACCCACAATTATTAGGAAGTTTATTGATGATAATGATGCAATAAAATATCTAAAAGTCTAATAGGCCTTAAATTATCTTGGACCAGTAGGTCTCCAAAAGTATTAGAGCTGGATAAAAATTACAGTCGAAATTGCACCAGGACCATGGGTCATCTGGATTCAGTAAAATTTTGACTAAATTAGTGTATTACAATTCACCTCTTTATATAGTGGACTATGATGAGAATACTAATAGGCCTTGCAGACATCGCTATGACTTTGCAGCTTAACTTTGTAATTATTGCTGTTCTTCAAAACAGGAAACACAGTTTTTAATTAAAAAGCAAATTACAAATAAATTAACTATTCAGATGACAGAAGATTACATTAGAAGATTACATTATGAGCAGCTCTAATTTTTTGTAGAGTTTTCTGCTGCTATGTTGATTTTAGGATATATTTTGAAAGAACCCCTTAAAATGATATGTTTCATCGAATAATTCTTTAAATATATGGTTACTTTAAAGCATGTTAAGTCATTATAGGAAGAACCAAAAAATATATATTCTTATCCTACATACAAATTCAAAATTTTACATCAGTTATTTTCTCTAAAGTACCCTGTAAACAGACCTAATATAGAACTTATTTTTGCAGCAAAAGACTATTAACAAAGTTCCTAATACGAACAAATGAAACTCCTGTAAAATAAAATTCGCATAATCCCTTGAATCCAGTACTACGTGGTTTCACTCAGAGGAAACATCCTGGTTTCATATACATTTCTCTGCTACGAGATATCTCTAGTGCTTGTAATTACTGCATTTTTACCAGATCAGTTTCCTAAATGAAGACAGGAGCAAAAAATTGCTGGAAAATATAATAAATAATTGCTGGAAAATAAAATAAATGACTGTATTTTTCCACTGCCTTGCACAGTCAAACAGATGTTAGTAGGCACAAACAGCTCCAAGACTCTTTGGAGCAAAACAGCTCCTTTGCCAAGAGATATTTAAGCATGTGGATCCTGCCAGATGAACATGAGGGAGCTCTAATTACGTCTCTTCTACTTTTCCCCAAGTTGGATGAAAAAAAATAAACATTGATGAGCAACATTCTCACCTGGTCCTTTAAGTTCTAAGATATTTTATTTTCTTATGATGCTAAACACGTGAATGTATATGTCTTCTACTGAATTACCTATTGGTTAACTGCTAACTAGGAGAAAATGAAGTAGTTGCGAATTTATTCACATTTCTTGGCTGTTGCTTTAGGCTTGGTCAAAATCAGATGACAAACCATAGTTATTGAAAATGACTTACCCCATATTCCCATAAATACTGCAAACACCAGTGTTCCAAAGCTATCAAATATACAGAGTTTCTGGAAAAAAAAATGAAAAGAAGTTTTAAAATATAATGGCTCAATGGTTTCTTCTATACTGACGAAGAACAGAAGTTGCTAACTGAAAATCTTCAGTTTTAGCTCTATTGTAATTTAATAAATAATCTTTATTGATAGTGTCTCCTGTCATGGCTGACATGAGTCTCTCCATGTACCCACCTCCTTCCTGAAAACTCAGGTCAAATTCAAGGCACAGATTAAAACAATTTGTTTGGGGAGGGAGGCATGAAAATTTAGAAATGTCAAAACATTTTTAAACCAAGTTTCTTAAGCAAAATTGTTTAACTCTGAATCAAGAGTTTAATAACTGAACTTTTTTTTTTTTTTTTTTCAAAAGGAAAGAAGTACCCCAAAATGAAGCCAAAATATTTCATTTTGTATCAAACAAAATGTACGTGCTGTGTATGTAGTTACCTTGGACGATTCACAAGTGATGGTGAGGTTCCAGTAGGTACATACTTTATCACACTGAGGGCACATTATGATATTACCTCCTATGCTGGGATCACATACTTCTTGGCTAAAAAGAAAACTAGTCAGTTACTCACCAACACCAACCTCTGAAGTCCTTTTTCGCATGTGAAGACAGTGCACTGATCTCAGGGAATGAAGAAATATTTTACCAGTGATCTGCTCTCAAGAATTTCCCCCCCTTCCTCAACACCCCCTATTTCCATTCTTAGCCCTCTTCTCAAAAATAGGAGACATCGAAGGAAAATAATTTCTGCTTTCTACTCTTGGTAGCAACTCTCAAAACTGTGCTAAAAATATAGTAACTCTTCAGTTCTTAGCTCATCTTGTATTCTTCAGTTTGAAACCCACACCACAATGCTCACATCAGCTACAACAGCAGATCTAACGGGAGAGGAAAGGAACACTGACTACCAGAACATAGAATAGCAGCAAATATAAACCAACTACCTAGTCTCTGTGGTCTTCTAAAGAAGATCAAAATGGAAAGGGAGGGCTGGTAGGGTGATTATAAGAATGTCAAAGCTATGTCTCCTAAGAGAGGGCAAAACAGTTTTGCTTATATAAAATAGTGCAGCCAAACTTGAAAGGTGATGTGCTTGTTCTCCATAAATATATCAACTAGGTAAACACCAGCAAGACAGATGAAGTATTTATCTAAAAGATAATACTGGTATAAGACTAAGGATAATACTGGCATAAAACTAAATTAGTATAAAAGGGTCATGCATCTGCTTGACTCCAGTCAACACAGGAGTGGAGCTCTGGAATAGCCCTTCATCATGTTTAATATGGAAAAACATCCTTCTTTATGGGGACTATAAAACACAATGGCCTGTAGAGAACATTGCTCAGTGCCGAAGGTGTTTTTTCTTTAAATTTTGTCATGCTCTGATAAGTGAATCTGTGCTATGACTATGCTATTCTCTCTTCTCAAGGCATCCTGGGCTGTCGAAAACTACTGTGCTGTTGTTCCTCATGTTTAATTCTCTCAAACTATGGAAAAGCATTTTTCTTTAATCAGGGTCTCTTGATACGTCCTTTAAGGATTATCATACTGAAAAGGATGTGTTATAGCAATTTGTACAGACTGCTATTTTTCACTCTTTTCTTTGTATTTCCACACTAGGTGTAGAGAACTTAGCGCAAGGTATGAAGAAAATGATGAAAGAGCAAACTCTCAAATTTCTATCATTGTAATGGTCCCTAGACATTTATTATTCTTTAACCTCATATATTATGCCTTTATCTTCAAATCCACAACTGTTGTTCTCAGGCTCTTTCACTTTGCTACTGACTTTTTCATACAATGTCTTGCAAACTTTGTATAGTAGGGGACTGATCAAAATTGTTTGCAATATTAGAATCATCAGATTGATTAGATACCTCCATGTGCAGTCGTCCTTTGTCAGGCATCCATAGAGAAAACAGCCAATTCCAACAACTGCAGCCACGAACAGCATATTAGTGTAAAAGCCCAGCCAAGCAAAATAGATTCCAATTTTTTCTCCGTAATACTTCCTGCAGAGGGGAAAGATTTCTTCTGAAATCCAAGCATATTCACATTTTTGTTTCAAATGGCTCTTCATTTCATACTTTCTGTGCCAGTCCCCATTGCCACATTCCCTTGGTTTGAGCTTTAGGATTGCAGAAGTGTTATAGATGGTAATTTCTAGGTATTTCTATCGTCACTTCTGTGCTTGTACAAGAGGACAGTAAGGGGAAAGGAAAAAGAGAGAAAGATGATTCTTTGCAATGAAAATTTGAAATGGTTGCTTTTCCCTGCTTTTTCATGACTGCTTCGTCATGAAATCAAGCTCAAAGTATGCTCCAATGCACGGCCTGAAACAGGTGCACATGTCTGCTCTTGGAACTGAGCTGTGTCTCTTTGACATCTTCAAAACCAGACCTGTTAATTAACATCCTAGGTTTCTCTGTATTAGCCCAGCTGTAGTCGCACCAACCTAATAAAGTCCAGTGGTTGAAGTTTGAAAATGTTTTTAGGGTGAGCCCATTCTTTGTAGAGAAGATATCGTTCACTTGGACAGTCAGGATCAGATGATGGGTGACTGAAACTAGACTGCAAAATAGAAAGAGCATGGGAAGAAAATATATTTAATCTAACCTGCATGGATCAACTGTCATCTCCACAGACCCTATGTCATGAAACCAGAGTCCGGAATAGCTTTTTGGCCCAGTCTCAGTGCAAGCCAGAGAGAGAAGCAGGAGGGCAGCTCTAAGAGCATATCAGGATTCAGGACAGGAGGTTGTCAGGAAGGCCATGAATACGAATGCGAGCACTTATCTTTACATATGTGAGCCCAAAACAATAGACACTAATCATGAACTTAAATTTAAGCACATTTCATTGCCTTGACACTTACGAATAGAAATAGAAAAGGAATCATTCCAACTAAAGAATAGGACCGAATTAAAATGGATTTTAAGTAGCTGTAATATGCAGAAATGCTTTGCTTCAGGACATATTGTACTGGAACAAAGATTGGAAAGTCTGGAGGATAAATCCAGGGCTTTTAGTCTCTGTTTTAAATGTAAAAGAGAATTCACATGCACATAATGCATGTTTTTTTACTAGGTTACTTGAACACCTATTTAAATAAAATCCATTTTATCTGATGGAATTTTCCATTCTCAATTTGTGGTATAACAAGACAAGGCACATTTTTGAAATCTACTGGCTACTCTCAGTCTCTAGAGAAACTGTGATATATTTTTAAAACTGTATGAAAAGTCAGTCATTAATTATCAGGAATACTGGGCTCAAATTCCCATTCTATGTCAGAAGTAGCCTTCAAGGCAGGTTTTAAATCTTTAAAAGAAAACAGAAATAATGGATACTCTTGAATTTTATTTATTCTATCCTGTAAAGCTTTGGGTTACTCACAAGAAGCATGATTTGTCTCGATTCTGACCGATCTCAGCCCATGCTTACTGTATCCCGCTTGCACCCCACACTAAGATTTTCCTTAGTCAAATATTTTGAAATCTGATTTTTTTTCTTTCTTTTTCTGTGCTATTACTAGCCTTTATATAGAAATTTATTTTAAGTTTGCTTCCTTAAAATGATATATCTTAAAAATAAAAAAGTTATGTCAGAGGTGTATCTACAAAAGCTGTATTTACTGTTATTTTAAGGTTAAATCCACCCCTCTTAAGGGGAGTCAGATCTCCATATGACTCCGGCATCACCTACTGAAGTATTGTACTAGCCCTACAAAACACTCCTGCAAAACAGTGAGTTTTACTGCAGATGTGTGACAATGTTTCAAAAATGAAAATGTGCTTTATTCTGAAAGATTAACACAGCCTTAAATTAGATTTGTATTCTAAATCTCTATTGAAAACTTTGAAATTTGATAGGAATTTTAAAACTGAAAACTTGAATACTAATAAAAGGAATTATGTTAAAAATCTGATTTAAAAATTATGACACAGGGTCTCACACGAACTATCACTCAGGTATCCTCAGTTTCCTCTACTGGGAAAGTGCTTTACAGAACTAGCTCTCCCAGATTAACAGAATGAACACAGATTACAGAAGATTAACATCTCCTACATTAAATACTTTGTTTTTCAGTTATGGAACAGCCTTTTTTTTTTAGAAAGGATCTATATTTTCTTGGAAAACCAATGTGTTTTGGGAAAAAAATCTCTTTAGGCAAACAATGTACCACTCTATCACATGGATATAAGAACCACTCAGGAAGTAGGGGAATCAAATCAATTGTGCTTTTATCTTCAGCTATTAAAAAAAAAGCAAACACATATTCTCTCAAGCCTCATTCATCTGTTTCTAACTAGATAACTATTATAATCATTGGACTTACATCATGAAGGGGAAATGCCGCTTTGTAGATTCCAGAATCCAGTAACTTGTTAATGCCAAACTTTTTCACATTGTTTTTCGTTGCATATTCCACACGGGACAGGATAAAATGAACCTGAAACATAAAAATGCTTGGTGTCTCTTGCAACCTGCAAGTAATCATATGTAATGATATCTGTTTCACCAGAGTTATAAAAGGGCTAGGAGTGCAGACATAATTAACTGTATGAGGCATAAGAACCATTCAAATTTTTCCTTTAAATTCTACTGTGTATTCAGGTGGAAGGGAATGGGACAAAGTTATGCAATGACTTTCTACTAGACTGTGCAGCCTATTTCAAAAATGACACAGAGCTATTGCCTCCCAAATATTTCTAATATTTCAGGATGACTTCATAAAGGTAATAGCACTGATCTAAATCTAATTATAATAACCTTTCCATTTTAAGATCAAAAGCTAGAAATACTTTATGTACTTACAATTCGGCTTCTAGTTGCAGGATTGAAAAATGTGTCTTTGTCTTGAATATAGAAGTTGGACAAATGTTCCTGTTCAAAAGGGGCAGTGAAAAACTCTTGCTCAGGTTTGATGATATTTTCATCCACTCTGAACAGACTACTAAACCAGCTGAAAGCTGAATCCCGGGTTTTCAGGTCATCGGGCTGCAGAGGCAATTTTATGTGCATAACCTCGGCATATGTGCAAAGCACTTCCCAAGGTGCATGCACTTTTACAAAAATCAGCTTTTCATCCAAGACCTAAAGTGAAAGAACATTAAAAATATATTTGTGTAAGAAAATGAGAGTAAAGGATTTTTTGTAACACTTTTAAAACTACACAGATTTTTCTGTCTCTTTAAAGCTCAAAGATGACCTATTGGAGGTTGCATTCTTTGTCCATCTTAGTGAGCATATCGTTAGCTTCTGTAAGGGCACTAGTATCAGGTGAAAATAAAAGTAGCGAACAGTGTGAAAAAAAAGACTGATAAAGGTTCCTATAACGCTAAAATCTCTGCTTTACAAACTATCTACTTTACAAAACAATTGAACACAGCCTACCCTGTTTGGATTAATTAGGAGTGTTGATACACCGAGACTGGCTGGCCAAGCTGTGCCCTTGGAGCTGTAAGCGCCTCTCACCAGCAGTCCAAATACAGCTCCTGGGTTATGTTACTTGATGGAAAAAGGCTATGCTGCAGTGGGCGATTCTGGCAACTCTGAATGTTGCATGGAGAACAGGGGGAGGGAAAGAGGAAATATAAAAAACAAAATAAAACCAGCATAGACTGCTGAGAAAGACTGTGCCAGGCTCATCTGTTCTCAGCTGTATGCCCAACATGCAGCAACGTGCAGTGGGAGCCCTGACTGCTGACACCGGCTGCGCTCTGCGCAGCACTTGCAGTTACGTTATGTAGCTCACTGGCTCAGGAATGGCTGTCAGATATCTCTGATCTAGACTGAAGATAATTTACACTTTCAAAAGCTGCAGAATTGTTGAAAACTGCGAAATGTAAGTAGAGCAACAGATCCACGTTAGACTTTCAGCTTTGTCATGAATCTGAAGAGCCAGACCACATCCCTGGATGTGCAACAAGAGCTCTCAGTGCAGAGATCTAATAAATACTGTGAGGATTTGGAGTCCAGTTTGCGAGAAAGGGACAAAATGACTCTCATTCCAGAGTCCATTAGATTACTGAATAATAACAAATATACATTGGAATAGACTGTCTTGCAGTCCTGCAGGAAAGGAAGGAAAGTGGCATAATGCTTAGGGCAAGAGTCTGTAGCTCGAGCAGCTGTTGTACAGTGTCACAGCTCTCTCGAACTGCCTGCAGGCTACACTGCAGCCCAAATATACCAAGCATGACGGTTACAACCACTTCCACTGTGCCAACCCTTGCGCAGAGCTGGGTCACTTACAGGTAAGATCACTTACAGGGACTCCTTGGGTCGGGGCACTGCACCCCTGACACCCACTGGCTAACTTACACTTCCAAGAGCAAGATGTAGGAGGAAAAGCTGTCCTCAGAATATAGCCAGCAATTTTTTATCTTCCAAGTGCTGAGCAAATGTGAACTATTTAATTTTCCCACTCCACATATTTCATTTTGTAGAGGAAGAAAGAGACACAAAATTTAATGGATCTTACATGAGAACAGAGAGAACCTTACTGACAGAAAAATGAACATGAGCCTTCCCTGTTACCCTGTACTGAGAGGAGAAAAAAGTTACAGTAAATTCATGTATCCCGTTTCCTTATTCAAATAGGGCCAGCTACTCTCAGAGACAGCCATCAGCTGAAAGAAAACAGTACTCACAGATCTTGTGGCTTCAAGTTGCAAACCATTGTTTATCAGATTGGATTCATAAACTTGTCTCTTCCTCTGTTAAAAGGGATTGAAAATTTTAAAACATCTTTTCCAACATACATTTTACAAGTACACATGCACAGAAGAATGGAATTGCTTCCCAAAATTAAGAATCATTAACTCACTAAATCATTAACTCATTAGCTCTCTTGAGAGTTGCTGATGTGTCAATGGGCACATTCTTAATTACTTATCTATGTTTTTGTCCAAGAAGCAATAATGTCCTCAAATGCCACTATGGAGGAGACTTCACTTTTTTGGATTACAATTAAAAGCTGGGGGGAGACTTACAACTGGTTCAGCTCAGGACACATTACAGCTGTAGAAAAAGAGACCCAAATTCTGGCTTTGTGACAACAACTATACTCGAAACCTGTGATCTTCTTCTTAACCACTAACTGAACCTCTCAGGGTAGCCTCCTCCTTCCCACTAACCCGCCTTTTAGAAAACACTCTTCATCTCAAGGACTTGCCATGAAAATCAAGATCTCCTTTCTTCCTGGCAGTTTGTAATAGAACTTTTTCTTTTCATAGCTGTCATATGAGTTAACACAATGATTTAACTGTAGTATCCCCCTGCATTTTAGTCCGTGGCTGTGCATTCCCAAAGGAAGAAGCTGACATCTGTAGCACTTGCAGGGTCAGCGGTGCTCTTCTGGGAGCACTTGGTGTCTCTGGAAGAGCGTAATAAGCTTCCTTTGAGTAAGAAGTAATTCACAGATCATTCTATTTTCACTTTGCAGTGCCAGGCAGCACTAGGTGCTAGGTCAGTTACAAAAAATCTGAGAAGTCTTGGTGGCCCTGAGTTTCCTTCCCTCTTACAACCTCCATGCACTCAGTTCTTCCTGCACACCTCTCACAAAGAGCCCTTCTTCCCCAAAATACCAACTATAGAAACCTATAAGGGATTTGTAACAAATTTCGAAAATTGATGTGGAGTAATCCTACTTAAAAAGAATTTGTTATCAGATAGTTCCCCAATTAGCTATTTGTTCATCTTGGCCAAGGGTGGCGAGCCCTCCCTGGCCTCAAGATTGTATATCCAAATACTAACATGGGCAGCGGGGGGCACCTGGGGCAGGAGGGAGGCTCTGCGAGTAGTTTGCCAGGAGCAGACAACAACTCAGGGGACTCCCTGCTTCATCGCTGAACCCAGCTAGGCCGCATGCAGCACCACTCCCGCGGTGACGTTCTTATTACCAGATTGTTTTCTTGCCACTGGACAATATTTCTGGTTGTTTATACTCCCCTCTGCCTAAGGCATTCTCAGGCAACCACTATAGGAACTTGGATTTTTTTTTAAATATGAATGTGAGTGCCAGTGGTTTCTGTGGCTGGCTTCTCTATAGTCAGAAACTTAGAAACTTTGAACTCCAAAACTGCAGGATCAGACCCGAGGCCCACCCACTGAGTAGTCTGTCTCTGGGGGGGGAAGTATCAGAAACTTCCACAAAAGTACCAGAAATTTTCTAGAATTGTGTGTCCAAGTAAGTTTCATCCCGTTCTTTAATGGCGATGGAAACGTCTGAATCAGAAAAAAAAAAAATCTGAAACTCTAACAACTGTAGAATTAAAAATTAGAATAGTGAATAATCATATAAACAGTCTCTCCCTTTCATATTGTTCATTCTCAATTGCTGCATCTGCATGTAGTAATTAATGGTATAAATGGACGAGTCTCATATTTTGTTAAAAAATATTTCTTTGATCTATTTTGCATTTCATGCCTTTTTACTCCAGTCTCTCCCTTGTCCTGGCAGCACTAACTTAGAATGAATGAGTTTCTTCCTTGCAACGATATATTTCCACGCATTTGTCAGCATTTCATGGGTAATAGTGCTTTTCATTCACTCTCAAAGCTAAAGCTTCAGAGTCATCTTGGCTCCTTAATAACCTCCATAACTATTTCCTCTGCAATTTTTGCTACATCACAACTCACTCCCCTTACCAGATCATTAATATAGGCACCAAACAACACAGACGTTTTTTTCCTACTCCATTCTTACCTCTTTTCCCTTGAAGAAAATTTTTAATTTAATCCTACCTTTTTACGACTTCCATGTTCACATGGTCCTTTGAAAGATGAATCATACAGACAGAATAATCTAAAATTCTGCTGGGTTTCAGCAAATAAAAAAGGCACAGGGCCAAATAACTGTTTTATTTTTTCCTAAATAGTACAAAGATAGATATGGGGTGTTTCTCAGTTACATGCATCTTTAACTTTTTTTTTTTTTAATCTTACCATTCAGATTGCTTCAATAATTTGTTATGGCAAGGAGCTCACCAAATTAATTTTGCCCTCAGAATCTTAAAGGATCGGATGTTGACAATATAAAGTTTCCAATAATGCATTAATGCAAACAGTGAGAAACAAAGCTCCTGGGAACCTTTGCTAATTAAGGGTTTTCCTATTTTATAGGAATGATTGAATTATGTGTAAGATGATCCATGGAGCAGCTAGACTTTTACCCAGAGGAGTCTTCAGTGGTTTTGTGTTGACTGGGGAACACAGCATAAAGATACGATAGCTTGATAAGTTGGAATACAGAAATTGTTCCAAGCTTATTTCAATATCCAGCATTTTGTTATGCTACCTGCAAAGGTAATAGTAGAGGTAATATTGTAGATATGGTAAAGTTGCTGATGTGGAACTGACGGAGACTTTGATGCCTGAATAGCCAATTCTATTCTAGCCAACAGAATAAGATGCTATGAGATACATAACCACATATAGTCTTAAGAAAGTGAAAGCACAGCATAGATAAATATTAATGGTATCTAGAAGGGTTAACTCTCAGGAGCTGCTTTTTCACCATAAGGCTTTCAATATCTCATCATTGTCTTGCCAAGCTGAGCAGACTAACAAGATTGTGAGTCTGGAACCTGGAAAAAGACCACTCACAGGTTTTTCTCTGTGTTTTTAAATGGTAGGAAGAACTTCCTTTGACTACAGTGATAAAAGAATGTTACCTCACACCCTTGGTTTCTTTGGGCAAAGAGAAAAGTTCCCCATAAAAATTTCAGTGTGGCTTCAGAGGAATAATCCTAACATGGGTAGGAATGTTTGAATGTCTGACCTGAGAGTCAGCAGATAAATCACAGCCAGCCAGAGAGAGAACCGTGGACACCCAATGAAACAGTTAAAAGGAGTGGAGAGGACTGCTATCAATAGGTTGCCAGTTTGGAGTTTCTTTACTGGTGTTGTAGGTTCCTCTGGAAGGAAGCCTGAGCTGTCAGCATCCAGACTGACTGGCTGAGAAGCTCTGCTTGTGTCACTGAGCTTTTAATGTAAGATTCTTTATGTTTGAGGATAATCATAATAATATGAAGCAGCATAGTGATTTTTTAAAATCTGATACATGACAACACAAAATTGACAATACTGCAGTCTAGCCCTACTCTTAATAACGACTTTTAATCACTGTATTTGGAAGGACCCATTTCAGACCCCATGAAAGCATGTCCTAAATTTTGATAATTCTCTCCTTCTGTCTGTCCTTCCTTCCTTCTATCCATTAGTCAAACATGGAGCAGGGTTGGGGTCACCTCAGGAACAGAGATTATATTTTGGTGTGTTCTTGCTTTGCAGCTAACCTGTTCTGCAGAAGTGAGAGCAGGTGTGGTTGTCCTCCTCCCCGTTTCAAAGGTCTCGTTTGTCTTTGTTATAAAAACTTCCTGGATGGGTCAGCATATAGAGCCTATCATCCTCTATCGCATCAAATTACAGTGTAAAATAGCACTGAGGTCTCATTCTTTCTGTAAACCTGAATATTCTTTCTCTGCAGGTGTGACACATTCTAAACAGTGGGAGAAGTAGAGCTAGCTGGTTGAAAGGTGTTGAAGCTTTCTGTTTGTTGGCTATCTAAACAAGTCTAGTAGCAGGAACTGCTCATTGCTTGTAAAGGCAACTTCTCTGGCCTTGCTCAAGTTCTCTGTAAAACCGTACATTAAAAAATTCTGAGTATGTAAAATTCTCTGGGAGCAATTTCTGTTGTGAGGAAGCAGATGGATTAGAAGTACATTCTGCCTTGGATTGTTTTGACTCTGCCCTTCTGGAGCTGATCCTCTAGCTTTCACAAACAAGGTGCTTGAGAATTCCAACAGACAAAACTGGCGTTTTGAAGAATTTTATGAAAGGCTGGTAATATTTAATTTCTGTTCTGATAAAAACCTATCCTGATAAATGGAGTACATAATTTATGAGGTTTAAAAGCATGCTTAGGGCAGGAACCTGAATTTCAAAAAGTTGCTGCACCCTGTTTTGGAACTTGCTTGCAAGGTACCGCATATCGCAATTTCTGAAATCTGCTCCTGACACAGTTTGGCTTTTGTTAGTACTTGCAAAATTGACTGTGCAACAACTTTAAAAGGTTTGGAGTCCAAACTGAGTTATGTACATGAACCTTATCTCCTAAATTTTGATTTTGCAAATTATGTTGGACACTTTCTGAGGCTGTGATTTCTGTCCTTTGGCTTTGGCTCCTTTAAAGCAGATTTCCAAAAGACATGAAAATGAACCTAGCAACAGCAATGAAAGTCTCCAAGTGCTTCAGAAATGCAGCTTTTTTTCCCCTTCTTTCGGAATCAACTACATATTTTTTAGGTATTTTATTTCATTCCTTCCACTGAGTCATTTCCTCAAGAATGCTACTAATTAACACAAGCTAGCATTGGGCCATTCTTTCTTATTGAATAAAGACAGAAATCCATTCAAATTAAATACAACAGTGGTCCTAGGACTGAATGCAGGGGAATATATGGATCTGTGCCCCATTTTTCCACATCCAGTAAATTGGATACCTAGCTGAAGGTCTGATTTTCAAATCATTCCCAGTAATTTAGGGGCTCCTCCACTCTCATTATATGATATAAAAGAACTGCCACGTCCTACTTTTCACTTCTGCACCCCATTTTTTTCACTTCTGCTGCCCATTGACAATTAAGATTCTGCCTTGACCAACACACCATGCAGCCAGGTGGGTTGGAGTCCAAGCCACACACAGTCTGTTCCAGTGACTACATTTCAGGGTCCCGACATTTCACAAAAATGTAAAGTTGCTCCTGGCCAATGTGATATCAATGGAGACTTCACTGTTGACCTCATTGGGATGAGTATTTTACCCCTTCCAGGAAAAGAGATTTCACTGGATCTGTTACTCTTTAGTAAGCTGGAGTTTGACAGTTCTGTGAACAATAAACCTCTGGGTAACTGCTCCTTAAAACTGTCTTCGAGTCAAAGAAAGAGGACTATGAGCAAGGAACCTTTTTTTATTCCTCATCTTGAATTAAACAAGATGCTGCTTATGAAATTTGGCATTTTCAGGTCCTCATGGATCAGAGACAGACAATGAACCACTCAATACTTAAGGCTGTTTGCAAATGACAATATTTCTCAGGTTGGTACATTTTATTTCATCACAAGAGTAGAAGTCCATTTGCATCAGAATAAAATAGAATCAAATAAACAATAATGTTGGTAAATAGGAGATATCAACAAGGTATTAGTCCAGTAAATTCTTTATGAATCTTGGGCACAGCATCTCCACATCTTTCTGAGAATTTTGATATACCAAAATGTTAACTCTATCACTACAGCTTCTAAGAGTATTCTTCTAAATATACATAGCATACCTTCTATTACTATTTTCTCAGTCTGAAAGACTGCAGCATCAATGTGATCTTCCTTGCCACCTCAGTCATACAGTATATGTGTTTTGCTTCTTCCCTTCAAATAGTCTATTCACTTTTTTGTTTGTTTGCTTTGGTTCTTCTCTGTCTCTCTGCTTCCACTTCCAATATGAGCGTTAGGCAGGTCCCAAGGCAAAATTCTGCATCTTGATCAGGGCTGGAAGGGACCACAGGAGGTCTCTAGTCCAAGCTCCTATCCAAAGCAGAGTCAGACCAATTTGCTCAGGGCTTCAAGATCCAGCCAGGTCTTGAAAACCTCCAGTGATTCACTCAGTGTTCTAGATGTTGTCTAATGAGCGCTGCACTTCTCTCCTTCTCCTGGCTGTGGCCTTGTTCCTGCAGCCCAGAAAGCTGTGGCCTATTCCACCACCCGGACACACTGCAGGGCCAGCAGGACCCCCTCAGGGCCTTTTCTGCAGAACTGTTTCCCAGCCAGTCAGTCTTCACCTTATCTAGCTGTAAGTTTAATATACTTTGCTATGTATGTTAGAGCCTAATATACTATGTTAGATGTGTTAGCCTATATGTTAGTCTAATATACCTCATGCTTATGTTTGCTACATGTAAGTAGGCTATGTCCTCCTCTTCAGTACCGCAACAGACTCAGTCTGGCTGAGAATCTTTGCAGGACTGAGGCCCTGGAAAGTAACCTCCTCTTTGGAAAGCACATAGCAGAATACGCACAATCTGCTGGTCTCATCATTCCTGGTTTAGATCTGGCTAATGTCCCAACATTAATCCTGTACTAAAAATACTAATGCATTGCTCACATTTAGTTTTATCACTATTTGGAAAAATACACTCATATTTTTAAATGCAGTTGGACAATAGCCAAATACTACAAACATAAATGTAAAATGGTAAATGTAAAATTGAAAAAAAAAACAATTGTTTCCGAAGGGTCAGCTTTTTGTTTCTAATTACCTCTCAATTCATTTTTATGGCTGATCCTGTGACGATGTGTAATGTAATATCCACCCACTGCAGGGCTCTCTCAGACCCTACTAATGACGTTCCTCATGGCTGTGCTGACAACGCCGATGACAACACTGCGTCATGAGGATCAACCAACTCAGCTGCAGGCCTTTCTACTCCTACTCTCCCCTTCCTAATGGCAAATCACTGTATGTACATGAGCCACTTTCGGTGATATCTCTCTCCGTGCCTGTCTCCACCACAGACTGCTGGAAAACAAGGGCAGCTGAATCCCAGGAAGGAAGTGGGTGGGTGGGCACAGATTTCGCGGGACACTAAAATCCAGTCTATATCTCCCAGGCAGTTCACGATCAAAATAGCTCCATGACAGAGCTGAGCTTGTTCTCCTGTCTCTAGTAGCCCTTATGGATGAAACCCACTGTGAGACCTATTGAAATAATTCAAAAATAATCTCTGGTTGCTGTTGTTCTCAGCGCTCAAGCAGCACCAAGCGGTCATGGGCTCGAGCCGGAAAATTTTTGCAAGGTTGCGAGGCAGGGCTAAGCTCTTGCAGCAGCAAGGGAAAAAGTGGCACTTGGAGAAGCTCTGGTGGCAAAGCAACATAGAGCGAGGCCTCCCATGAAGGACATTAGCAGGCAGAATGTCAGCAGCTAATCTAGAACAGCGACCTGGACCACACCACTTAGCTGCCTCCTTTTAAATGCTCTCCTGAACAACCTTATTGCTGAAGTCCAGTAGGGGTCTAATTCAATTATCAAATTTAAAAAACCTGTCCTAGTCTGAAGATATTGGTTCTTAATTCTTATTGGGATCTTGAAAACAGCATTTTTCGGCTTACCCTTCCTGCAGGCTTCCCTCCTGCAAGCACATCCTAGGGACACCTAATGCACACTGACAGACAGTGCTCATTCTGCGCATCACTCTAACAGAGAACAAATGATTCAGGTTTGCATTAACAACTTACCTTTTGCTTTTTACGATCACTCCTCTTGTGAGTCATTTTTTTGCTTTCATCTTCATACACCAAAACAAAGTCAATTCTTCGCTGCCCATCGCTGAAGAACAAGGAGTCAGGCTTATTATCAAAATCAGCCTGGAAGGCAGGTAGGATAGATTAATATACAGACTTTACAAGCTAGTTCCTTATTTGCTACCTGTAACACAGGATTTCAGCAACAGAGAAATTCAACCCCTATGGACACATACAACAAGAAGTTCAAAGTGACAACAAAATCAGCACTGAACTTGTCTTCTGTGACTGGAAAAAAACATATCCAGAGAAGCCTGGCAGGTCTCTGCATGACATAAGGAAAATAGAACTTCGACCTGATTTTATTTTTTTTTTAATAGCATATTTGCTTTTGGCAATGGGAGGAGCAGCATTAGGATATATTACTATTACTGAAAAAGGCATCTGTCAAGTAATTTGTATGCTGTTATGGATACAGTGTTAGACATACTTTCTACAAGATATTTTATCTCCTGATGGGAGTTTCAGAATTTGTGCCTTCCCACCTGTCCCATTACCTGCCAAAAGTTTAAGCATCTCAACAATTAAAAAGGAAAAAAAAAAAAGAGTAGTTTTATGCATACCGATTTCCAAAAAACACCAGTGCCCAAAGAATTAAGAACATGGCCAGGCTGCAGATGAACTCTCAAAATGGAACACATCCTATGTGGATTTATTTCTCTTCTTATTAGCAAAATCTCAGCAACTGAAGAGCACTGTTATATGCCATCCATCCATCATATTATAATTGATGTCAAAATCAAAAAGATTAAAATATCCATAAGGCATTATCTAGTCCCTGGAGGAAAGCAGGATAGATTGTCATATCCACTAGTAACATCTCAATGTGTTATTTCTTGTGTGTGACAATAGAGACTTATTGATGATGGGGGAATCTGAATTCTCAAGTAATGATTTTCCAGTTTCCTGGAATACTTTGTGGGCACTATCGCATGCAATGACTCCTCCTTTTAGCTAATACTGAATTGTAATGCTATCAGGATTGTCACATTATGTAACAGCACTAGTGCTAAACTCTAAGGCACTGGCTAGATCCATATATGTTGTTTATGAGGAGTTAGTGAATAAGAAATAACTGCATTGCAATAAAGAGGGAATGTTCTCCAAAGACAGCAAGACTGGCACACAGAAACATCTGGTACATTGACTTCCAGATGGCTAGACATGCAGAATGGCTTAGGGGGGACACAGGCCAAAACAACCCAGAGTAATCTCCAGGATATATTGGGACTTTGTGCTCATGGAAAGGTCTCCAGGTTTCAAAGGTCTGAAATCTCCCTGCCAGTGTAGACCTAACTTCATGAGTGACACAAGGGCTTATAAACAAGTTGAGTCTGGGGAATCTGGGATGTCAGGTTCACAGGAAGGTACATGGAAATGCAGTTACAGGATCAGAGACCCCCTAACTGCAGACTGAAATGGTTCTTCTGCAACTGCTGTGATAAAGCTGACAAGAATGTCAACTTGCAGTCAGAAGCACCCAGTGCCACGGAGCATAGAGCATCTTAGGAATAACCTGTGCCTGTTTCCAAAAAAAATTGTCCCTAGGAGCTTTATTTCAACCCTCTCCCTGTAACCTGTTTTGTTACTGTTTGTTGGCTGAGTCAAAACCATTGACCAGGATGTACCTCCCCCTAATTCTGATGAAAATTCTGTATTTTAAATTAATTCATGGGAGCTTAAACTCAACATTTTTTATTTTGCATCTACAAAGGCTATGACCAGCTGAAGAGAAGTTCTGCCAACTTAGTTCCTTGAAACAGTTTGAACAGATTCTTGGTTAGACTGGTTTTCTTTGGAATCTCACTGTTTGAAGATGCTTCAGCTTGTTGCTCTGCTGAGACATTTGTGACAAATTTGACAGAAAATTGCTTCTTATATAGAGATATAATATATCCGTTATATATAAATATATGTATATGAATAAATAAAAATATATACTGACATATGGCTGAGATACAAATACAGCATAGAGCAGTTTCAGAATTTGGACTAGGATTCAGAAAGGATACTAGGATACTGCTGTATCCAAGCAGAGTCACCAAAGCAACATGTAACTGCACAGAGCTTTCAGAAGTCCTCACCAGAGCCCAACGGAGTATTTCTGTCACCCAAAGGCAACCACAGATGTGATTTCCCAAATTTGTAAAATCTAGAGCTGGAAGAGTCCCACAAAGTCATCAGACTCAGCCCTGACAAGGTTTCTTCACACTGAGGACTAGCCACAGTTTAAAATGCAGCTTTGCTACCACCATTCGCAGTCTCTTTTCAAACACAGTTAAGACAATTTCATGTTGACTACCTTCCATCTGGGAGTAAAGTGTCAAACTGCTGGGTCTGGTTTTGTTTTGAAATAGGTTTTGCTTTCCCACTGACGCAGACTCTAACAGTATTTTGAAACTTTCTTTACATTTACTGAAATTCATAAAAAGATGAGAGTTGTGCTTGGTGCCGAGGGCACAGTTCTGTCTGAATGGATTTCTAGCTTGAAAATTCCATCACCATTTCCATTTAAAAAGCTTCAAGAAGTGATAAACCGATTAACACAGGCAGCAGTATTTACAGAGAATTCAGTCTAAGAGGATAATTAAGACACTTAGCTCCCATGTGGACACCTGCGCACATCTTCACCCGGGAGCTGAGCGTGACATGTGATATGAACCAGGCCGATGACGCAGGTCTGATATAAACTGGTAAAAAAAGGCCTCCTTTGCTTCGTTTCGCAGGCACGAGGATGTGGTAATGACAGCCTGGAGAGAAACGTGACACGGAGGCCTCACCGCTCGCTGCCCGCAGAGCGCCCGGGAGCTGCTGGAGTAGCAGCTGGAGAGGAGGAGGGAGCTGCAGCCACCCCATCCTCCCCAGGCACCAGGCGCTACCCCCGCCGCTGCTGCTCCTCCCTGGGGCTCTCTGCCTAAAATTGCTCTGTGTTGCAGTGCTGGAAAGCCAGACACCAAACCTTGTGACTGTGAATAACGAGAAGTGCAAGCACGGCACAAACCAGATGAGAGTCTGAAGATCAGTGAGAGCTTAGTGGTGAACCTCGAGCACTGAAAGCATGAAAACTAGAACAGCTCTAAGGGTTTTTCCTTACAGGTTTTAGCTATTGAGTCTACAAAACCTATGTACAGGACAGAAATAAATTCAATGGCAATCAGACAGGAAATCTAAGACAACGCATTCCCCAATCTGCAACTGCATGATTTTACTATTTAAATAATCTTCCTTTAAATGTAGTCAACTTTAAGCTTACAAAAATTGTGTCTAATTTTGTAATAAACGGTATTAATGGGTGGGCAGTAACAATGCAAGTAGGCAAAGGCTGCCCATTAATCAGCACTCTGATCTGTGAATTTATTTGTGTGTGTCTTCATGCACAAGTATAGGCATATTACCATATTCATACACCTTTACATACCTGTGAAACAATGTATAATATATAATAGAGTATAGCTGAAAAAATGTTGAACTATATGACTCCAGCTATGCAGGAGCTCACACTTAGAAAGCCAATTTCTTAAATGTAATCCTCACTGTTTTTCATTACTAAGGCAATGTCCAACTGACCTGCCACTGGACACTACATGCATTGAAGAATTGACTCATTAATGTGAATACTTAGGCACGAAGACCAAGATCCACACAAATCAGTTGTAATGTAACATTAAATGTTGTTCAATTAAAATGTGAGAAATGTAAAGGAAATGAAATAGGGTCACAACAGCTGCACTAACTTAGATATGAGGTCTTTCCGAAAATCCCTATTGGATAGTTCGTAATGAAAAATCATATATTATTCAACATAATTAGCAGGGGAGAACAGGACTGGGAACCAAAAAAAAAAAAAAAAAAAGCTGTAAAGCTGTATCCTGGAGTCTGGAGTTAGTAATTCCTTTGAGACAATGTTTTTAAAAGTATGCAGTCTTATTGAGCAATATTACAAACATCATTATTATAGAAATGCTCATGCACACAATGCTTAAATATCAGTGGCACACTCTAACCCAAGACAATGAACAAGCCCATTGGTACCTGTTTTAGAGGAAGCAAACATGGGCCCTACTTACTGCACTTTCCAATTTTCTGAACCTCAGCATAAGCACATTTTAAGTACTGATGTAGGCAGTTGGTTGTGCATCCTAATGTTATAATATTACCCTGCAGGGATGGACAGCAGGTTAATACAGATTAACATCATTAATAAAGGCAAAAAAAAACATAAAAATGCAAAAATGAAAAAAAATAGCTGTGGAGTGCTAATTGTATTTAGTGCATACTCTGCAGTGCGGCTGAACTCTCAAGTGCTGCAAAATCAACTGCTTGCCTACCACGGTAAAGTAGGGAACCATCAACTGCACTATTAACGTAAGGAATCTGAGGGAATGGAGGGCCAGACTATGATAAATTTTTCAGAAATTTTACACTTCGGTTACACCTTTGAGAGCTAGCCTGGAAGCAGCACAGCCACGTCAGTGTCTCTCCGTGTTTCAGTTCAGCCCAGGGTGCATTTTTGAAGTGAACCTCCCTGGTGTCTCCAGTGTTTGTACTTTGGTTTGCATTGCACAATGGTCTCGGAGACCATAAGCCGCATTCCTGATGGATGCAAGTAAACTGGAAGATGCTCTTCAGGAGCATATCCTGGGACAAGGTAGCTCAGTACCTAACGGGAGACAGTTCCTGCAGTCACAGCTACATGGGATCTCTGCAGCGGAGACCAAAAGGAGACCACTCTAACCAAAAACTCCCTTCAGCAACAGGGATGCCCTGTTCCAGGGGAGAAAAACTGGTTGCAGCTGTTTGTAACTTGCAATAAAAAGAAACTCGTCACAAAGAAACAGTGATACAGGTTTCCCAGGGCATTATAATGTAAAATGCAGTAGGCATAATAGTGGAAAGGGGAACACAGAGACAAGAATGAAGAAAAATGTGTGCAAAGGAGTTGCAGTTCCTTATTGCTTACTATAGTCTGCATAAGTGCAGTACTGTAGACAACTTCTTTAAATAATGAGACTTCTGCAGGCCTAACATCTACCTGGAAGGACAGAAGTGCTTTATTGGATCCACATGAGCTTTCAGTGTGCTTGTCAATGGTGCCAAACGTAACAAAAAGTTTTTATTATTATCACACATAAGAAGATCCTCAATTACATTATATTCAGAGTGACCAATGTACACAACTTTCTGGCAATAAGTTCAACAAAGCATTGACTGCATTAGCATAAGAAGCTAATGTTGGTGTGTTTAAAGGACAATAAACCTGTTATGCATTTAACATTTCCCCTTGTGACTCATATTTGCTAATAACAACACAGGATTGCTTTAGTTCTGTTTTTGGAAACAATGAGATTATTAACAAACATGAATCAAGAGAAATTGTTTTCAGTATCTCAACATGCAAAGAGAGCAACCTTTCATATCTGGTAAATGGAAATAAACTGAGACTAAAGTTTTTTTCACAAGATAGAAAAATACGGGGCGTCACTACAGTCATGTATTCCTGTCAGCACAAAACAGCTGGTAACTGGCCAGACATTGGGATGCCTCGTCCCCTGCGCTAACTTTAGATTAGACACCCACTTGACTTCCTGTTTTAGTTTGTGTGTGACTCTTGGTTGCACAAGGAATTCCAGTTACTCTTGATTAGAGAGAGACCAAGTAGACTTGCTTTTAAATAAGCGTGAAGATAGCACTCCACTGAAAATCTGCTTTTCAACACCTCTCCTCCTTTTTTGGAGCAGAAGATGGGAAATTCACCCTTTCACAATTTTCTGAAGCCTTCTCAGTACAGAAATTGTATTTGAGGGGCAGCACTAATACACAACCTGGAGGTATTGGCAAAGATCTCCCCTGCAGATGTTTTATCTCAAAACTCTGCTACATTCAACTCCAAACTACCTACCTACAGAGCAACTAGGACTGCAAAATGTTTAATCAAGAGCTAGAAATGCTTGAATTAAGATTGTATACATAACATACTGTTTATGATATAAGCTCTAACTGCAAAATTGTATGCTTTATTTCCACATTCCTTGTAATAACTAAGGTTTACTCCTTATTATCTTCTTCATTCAAAAACTGTCCCTATTACACTCGAACAAAACAGTCTCCTGCAAATGTTAAAAAATTTAACTTCACAAAGACCCAGGAAAGAAAGTAACTGCGCAATCCCAAGACTACCAATCGTCACGTGAGGCATCTATACATAAATGCCAAGTACTGCTGAGTGTCTAAGAAATTTGGTGTTCCAGCTTGAGAAATATGGAGACTGATTTTCCTTTTTTTTTTTTTTCCTTCCAGAGTGCTTAGCAATTCTATCTCTTCAAAGTGCATTACACTCACTTTTAAGTCTATTTGTGACTATTTTGTGCTAATGCAAACAAGGCCACAGCTGCTTCCCTTCAGCACTCAGGAAATAATTCCTGGGGCTAAGTGACTTAACAAGCCTCTCAGAAATCCTGTAGCAGCAGCAGGGATAAAATCCAATTATCCAGAGCAGCATTCAGCTTTGCCAGTCATAAGACCATTCATTCTTTTCCTATAATTTCCTCTTACATTTACACCTTGCTGAAGAACTAAGTGCAACATCCTTCCTCACAGAATTTGTATTTTTGTGCAGATTCATGTCCAAATTGGGCTGAATAAGGCAGGGGTCTTGTGACAAACATAGCATGTGATCCTGTAACAGCACCATAGAAAAGATGGGGCAATTTTTCTTAGTCAGTACTTTATTCACAGTTTGGGTTACTCCAAGACAACTTGCAAAATCAAGTTAAATTCACAGACTACTTTCATCCGGAAAGCATAATCTAGGTTTAGATAATAGGCACAATACTTCCTTACTCAGTTTCAATTTCCATTTATACCTGAGTGGATTAGCTCTCATGTTATCCATTTCACAGACAGATGTGCTAGCACTCAGCTTTATTCAATCTTTATAGACCCTCAGACCAATGAAACTGTCCAGCAAGACACAGGGACAGCAAGGAAGACTTGACATGGAGGGAACAGGACAGAAAAGATGCTGCTAAAACTGAGCAGAAATTACAACTGCTGGTAAACACTAGTAACCAAAAATAAAAAATGATTTTGAAGGTTAATTTTTAGTAGAAATAAAAATAATTCTACAAGACGGCTCAGAGAAGAATGCTCTAACCACAAGGTATATGACATACTAGTTGTTTTGATACTATTCCACTTCATATAAATACATTTTTAAAATTCATTGAACCACAAAGAGAGTCTAAGGTTTTTATAACATCCTAGTCATGGCACTGAATTGGGAAATAGAAGGTCTTGGTTCCAGTTCATGCTCCAAAAATGTTTAAATATTTTTCCAGAAACGGAGGAAGCCTCAAATGGAGAACACTGTGCCAAAACATCCTAAGGGGAGGTCTGGTAACGCTGGTGTAGTCGGCTCCTAGAAGAAAGTTCTCTTCCTGGTAGATGGAATATTTGTTTCCTACAACAGAGGTGGGAACTAAACCTGCATGGAAAGTACTATGAAAAGTACTCAGCCAGCTAAGCTGCTAAAGCTGTTCCCTTAACGCCGTACTACACCTTGGCATAGTTAAAACGTAAACTGCCCCTTCATTCCTGCTGCTTTTGAAACATCACACTAGTTTGGTGAACACACTGGTTTTGAAAACACTACAGAAATTTTTGGCTTTTTTTTATGATTCTGTTTCTCACTTCAATTTAATATGAATTAAAATAGCTTTCATCTTGGTGACCAAACCAAGCAATAAATTAATTGCACAACTCCAGTCATAACATACAAGACAATAACAGACAAGACAGGGCAGGTTTAATTCAGACCCCTGGATTTGAACTCTTGATTTGCCCCTACCTGCAAAATGACTTTCTTTCCTGTAAATACAGCAGGAAATAAAAGTGATCTTGTGAAGTAAGCTACTCTGATATCTATGCATATCTAAAGCCAACAAACACACACAGCAGCCAACTAATACTTGAATGTGTATGAAACAAGAGTGTATGGGTTTATGTGTAGAGTGTGTTGTATCCTTATATACACGAACCCTATGCATGCATACACATACAAGGGTATATATAGTGGAGGTGTATGTGCCTGTGTCAGTTAAAATGTGTTTGTAATGAATCTAGTGACTTGCCACTTTCCATCAAATTCAGTGTCTGTGTCAGGCTACATTTTCACATCTGAGTGACTTCAAGTACCTTTAGGCATGCAGAAACACAGCAGTCCATACTGAATCACATAAGTGAAGTGCATACACCACAAAGGCAAAGAAAATGCTGTTCCTTTGGAATAGTTACCTACTGTTGCTTACGTGTACTAGGAAAAATTCTAGGTAGTCATAATTAAAGCAAAGAAGTACCCACCCATTCTGGAGTATGAAGGTTTTGCTGATCTGGCACCGTTCCGTACGTGGGAATTACCACCTGGCTCAACTCCAAGACTAAAAATAAACATAGAAAGTTAAAACATTATAACATTTTGTGTGGTAAGTTTTTAAGTAGTGGTTTGGGGATAGGCCATTTTATTGCACTTGCTTAGTGCGTGTTTGTGTCTCAGGCTTAGGCATAGTCAACAAGCAGCAAGAGAGCAAAGCAAACATTTCACCAGGTTGACAATCTTGGAAATAGTAAGGACAAAGCAACAGTGATCCATAATGTCCCATCGTCAGTATGCAGTGTTTAGCATTTCAGAAAACTTCATCTGCAGCCTGTGGTAGTTAGTATTAGCTTTCAGTGAAAAAGGGTGCTGGACCTGCCTCCACCTGCACAAATAACCCTGGCTCATGCTGATTGTACCTGCCAGGCAACAGCAGTACCAGGAAATCCTATAGAAATCCTGCAGTGGGTGTGATACGGACAGTGACGCTATAACATTCACTACATAACTGGAATGATTTTCATGTAATCTAGTATCATATCTTTAGGCTCAGTGTGTGTTGGTGTCTCAGTGACTTCTCAACCATTGCCCCAGAGTCACTCCTACTAAAAAAAAAAAAAAAAAAAAAAGGAAGCACACAGACTGACTTTCTTTCGTGCAAATACAGCAGAAAACAAAAGTGATCTTGTGAAATACACTGCCCTGATACCATTTCCTAGCACAGCTGTCTAACACCTTCCGACACGTAGGGAAAGCTGGTCACAGATCTAGCACTAGATAACATATAAATTCATCCTTACCGCCACTTAGTAAATTTTTGTGAGTCTTAAGAAAAGGACGGAAAACATCCCGAGGCTAAAGACAAGCAGCTGAAAGCAGCTGCTTTCTGCCCATGACTGGCAGTTTGTCCTGCATTAAGGAAAGGTCATGGATGTAAACGGTACCTGCACCCAACTGCTGCCTGGAAAGGACAGCTGAACTTATCAGAAATACTCTTTAATCAAATATGTAGCACCCTTAGATGTGCTATATGCATTAGTAGGACCAAGATAGGCCCAAACTTTTGGAAGACTTAAAAACTCTATTGATATGTGGCCAGATTCTCAAGAATTTCAAAAAGGCCTTGTTTCAGGAATGATGCTCCCTTATGCCGGCTGAAAATCTGTCAAAACACTTGTATATAGAGCACAACAAAATTTCCTTGTACAAATCAGCAGAATCTGCTCATGCTTTCTAACCTGCTAAATTCCCTGGTTTAAATACTATGTCATACAGTTTGGTAGGGAATTTGTTCCATATGTTGAGCTGTCAGTTTCCAGATCTCTATTGTGCTGATGGCGCATACTCCAGGGAAGAGGCAAAAGCAACTCCATGATTTTTTCCATCAACGTGGCTTAAGAAACATCTAAATCATAACCTACATCTTGCCCCAGCTGAATAATCAAAGTCAGTGAGATTTCAAAACATTAAAAACTTTAGAAACATTTGCCAGCAACCAAAAAAAAAAAAAAAGAGGAAAACATGGAGCAGCGCAGCACCCAAACACCACATGCTGAATACAGAACATGCAGCCTCAGAAAACATGGGTACGTATCAGCAGCTACCACAAGATTGCCTTGTGTGGAGATCATTATGCTTTAATGGGCTCGATTCAGACAAGAGTGAGGAGGGCAAATATAAACGACTGATGTTGGTGCAATGGGCCTGACCCGACACTCCTCAGGGAATTCTTTCTTCCCTGCCTGGTACAGAATGCTCCTGAAAACCCACGGAAAAGGGAATGTTACTGCCCACATATAAAGGCCAGGGTGAAATACAAAATGCTGTTCTCAAAATCTCCATGTCATTAGAGGGGGCAAACAGATGTGCGGAGCTGAAGCTCCAGACCACAAGACTTATGCCAGCCACGGAAGTGAAGGACAAGGATCACGGGTTGAACAAGGATCACAGGTTAAAATGGCCTCTTCGTTAAGAACTCGCCATATGTAATCGCATAGCAATCAACAGCACTGCTCAGACATCCCTTGAGCAGCTAAGAAAGGGGGGAAACACGGCATTCATGGTAGGAGGGATAACTCCTATTCTCACAAATCCTGATGATCTGAGGCTAGGCAGGAATACCCTCTGGAAAAGTATATATTATACACAAGCCTCTACCTCAGTTTCTGACTCTCTCGCCAGCATGTCTTCCCCACGACATGTGTTATGAATATTTGACCATTTCAACAAAATTTATCCTCTTAACGCCGTTTTACTTGAAACATTGCCCAATACAATCCCTGAATCTTTGTTACTATGAAAGGCCTCATGCAGAAAGAAGCTGCCACTCTCCCTTAATCTGGGACATCAGCCCAGAAATTCTCTCTTCAAATTAAATACTGTGCCTTGACACCACCTCCGTGCGTGCTTAGCTCAGACTTGTTCTAGTGGTGCTTTGCTAGGATAGCCACGCCAGTTTGCACGGCTGTGCTTATGGCTGGAAGAGATCATGGAGAGAAAGAAATGATACCTGGAACAATTCAGCTTTGACAAAATATGCTACATCCGCACAGGGCGTTTTCTTATCCCCAAATTCATCATATATATTTCTGCCACTTCCCTTCCAGCACTATAGTAAGACCTGCTTGTAATATATTTGGTAAGAAAGAAAATTGCAGCAAGAAAGTCTGAGTTTTGGACACCAGAAACAACTTTCAAATAATAAAAGACTTCCTGGGGAGGCTGTGAGGTCTTCAACAACAGCATTTCTTCAGTATAAATTAAATAAACATGATGAAACTATCCACACCATGGCCTAGATGAGCTCCTGAGGTTCCTTCCAGAGCTGGGTTCCTCTGAATGTAAGTCTGATCATAGCCTTCTCACTGTTACAGTCAAAAAAAAATCACTGCACTGACACTTTTTTAAAAAATATTTTTGCTCATCTATTTCTCCTTAAGAAGCATTATCAATCTTACTAACGTTTGGGTTGGAGCACATCAAACATATATGCTTATGTTTTAATCACTCAGCCAAGTAAGCCCAGGTAGCAAAGAAATCTACTAGATTTGTGCTTGCACGTTCTGATTTTAGTTGACTGACGCCTCAAGTCCTATCTTCAATAAATTCTGCTAATGTATGCTTTTGTCAGAACATTTGATCATTTTTCTTTTTGAATTGTAATTGTATATTTTATGTTCTTGCTTGGTGATAGCAGCTGCCTTTTTTTTTTTTTTTCAGTCCATACAAAATATGCTGTATGTTGTATAAACTGTAAGTACTAAATCTGTGCATGCTACTTTACAAGGATATCTCAGTGGGATCTAAACCCCACCAGAAGCTAGAAGTATCCTCTGGAGAATCAAAAATAGGCCAAATTTCACACATCCTATGCCTCTTGCTTGGAACTCCTACATCTTGGAGACTGTTGATTCTCAGTGGTTTGCTTTCTGACCATAGGAAAGGCTCAGTTTTCTCACAGATTGGCCAACAGTTCAGCTTACATTGAGTAAAGCTCTTAAAAATCCTTAAGAGTCTGTGTAAATTGTTTAGTTTTTGCATTAATTAATTGATATTGACTGTGAATGGTTTGGGATGTTCAATGATCTTTTCATTGAATAATTCAATTTTATAGGCTTTGACAACTATTATGCCTATTGCTATGTCAGAGGCAAGAGAAAATGGCACAATGATAGACACAAAAGCTGCTTTGGAATAAATAAAGTGGAGAATTAAACTTTTCCTTGGAGTCTGAATAATAAAATAATAGGAACAACTGCCTAAAGCACAGGCAATGGGAATGAAAGAGTTTTTCTGAGACAGTTCAATTAAAAAGACTGGGAACAGGGAAAAGGTCATTAAAAAAAAAAAAAAGAGAAAGATGTCCAAATAAACATTAATGAGAAGAAAATGACAAAGATACTGGATAAGATGATATTTGAAAAGGCCACTGGGCTTGGCTCTATAAACAAAGACATTGCCAAATATGCTTGAAGATGCCAAACCTATTGTGCCAAAGAAATCTTTGACTATCATCAATTTTCCTCTAATGGAAGTAATCAAAGGTGACGGCAGCAGCATTCCTTCTGCTTGCAAATCTTGTAAATTAGACCAACTAATAGACACATAAATATTCTGAGAAGTAAAAAACGTTTTTACAACACCAAACAGTCCTTCGGCACTTCATTTCCCTCAACAGCTCTGTGAGCCAGTGTAAAGGAAAAGATCTCAGCCCTGGCAGTGAGAAAGCAGGAGCACCAAGCCAAGAGATGAAGTCTAGAATCCCCCAGGGTCCCAGGCATTGCTGCCTTTTTATAAATGTCATAACACCTCTCACTTTCCTCACAGTATTTTGTAAGTGAGAGTATTAACAGACTGTCACAGAAGTTTTAAAAAGTACAAATCCTTAATCTTTTCCTTAGAGGTGAGAAATACATAAAGGGAATATTGTGCTCGCCTAAGCACAATACCATTGTGCCCAAGAATTCCTGCATGCTGCTTTCAGCCTGTCCCCTGTATGCAGGAAAGTTTAGAGTGTGGTTACAGGGAAAAAGTTGCTTCAAAGTAGACTAGAATGCAGGGCTAGGACACATCAACCAGCGTGGCCACATGCCCAGCGTTATCCTACAGTAAAGGCAAGCAGGGAGTGCACAAGAACAGGGCAACATGCATTTACCAAAGGGGAACAGAAAGCTACACCAGAGAGATGAGGTGCTTCAAACCCTCTCTCTAGCTTAGCTCACAGTAATGCCTTCATGCAACCGAGCCTTAGACAACAATGTTGGGTGCTTTTTCTGCATATAAAATGCAAAAGTACTCAGACACAATTAGGTCTTTTAGGTCCAAATAAGTTGTGAAAAAAAAAAATTAATGGAATAATCAAATAATCTACTGGCTGGAAAATATCAGGAAATATTTGTATGTAATTCGTACTTGGATGGACAGACGCACTGAAATGTTTATATGATAGCCTCTTCTCTAGGTTTTCCACCAAGACAGTCAGACTTCTGGGGCAGAGTCAGGTTCTCCCTCTCTGCTGGGATAGAGAACAAGATCCAAACACTGTGGGCTTTGCCAGGACCTGCTCACTAAGCAGAGCTGATCCTGCATTGTATGGCTCCTTGGGAAACGGATAAACACCGTGGTAGTGTCTCTTTACTTTGGCACTCAGCAGTCATGACAGCCACAGAAGGTTTTATGAAAGTCAAATTACTGTGACCGTATTTCATCGAAAAGAACATAATATCACTGTCTGGGATAAGACTCACGTTTCAGAGACACTCATCTTCTCTAAAAGGATGGTTACTGATGAATCCAAGACAGAGTACCATGTTGGAAATGGCAACTACTGTCTGTATCAAAACAACAGAAATACTAATAATGAGGGGGGAGTGCCATTAAGAGAGGGGTAAGTCTGAGGAGCAGGAGTAGTCCCTCACAACCAACTGCAACTGGAAGTAAAGCCACTCTCCCAAGAGGGACTTTATACAGAAGCCAACTTTCAGGTCTCTGTATGTTGGTCAAAAAATTCCCTCTTGGCTTTTGGGGATAGAAGAGGGTGGCAGATTTATAATATCTTGGTTTAAATACCCTGAAAGATCAAAAAGGTGGTTTAATGCTAGAAGAGAATTAATCAAGGAAATTAACTTCTTCCATGTGCTTACCTTGTTTAAATATATTAGCTTTAAATATAAAATATTATTGATGGTCTTGATTCTTACATATCAAGTCACACATAAAGTGTGTGAACTAACTGAAACTTCATTAAATAACAAAAACAATTTTAGCCAAAAAAAAAAAAAAAAGAAATTCTCCTAAGCTAGGAAGATATTCAAATCAAATTCCTGTCTCCTCTCAGAGTAAACAAATAAGCACAGACAGTAAAGAAAAGAAAGCATTAGGTTCTCCTTTCAAAGTGTAGATGTGATCTTCCTATCTTACTCCTTGCTGGGTATCAACGATATTATCAGGATTTTTTCCCTTGTTAAGGCTCTGTCTGGGCTGAAGAGACTTTTGCAGACTAATTGTTCTCTGGGCTGCAGTCATTCTCCAGTCACACATCAGGACAGCCATTGCGATTATAATTTTTCACCTCATTCCACCCAAACATTAGCAGCTTGCACTTAATAGCATCCATCCTTTTAGATTTAGTTATTTTATTGAAGTGTGCTTAAATTATTTGCCCTATTTTGTATCTGTAGATTTGATTTGAAAAATACAAGCTACTGAAATCCATGTTCTTCACTTTGTGAAAAGTTATGGATTTAACGCGAAATTGAATTACTTTTATAACAGACAATGCTTTATGACCTACCACTAGCTAATAAAATCTATATAGCTACCTTCAGTGTAAGCTGTTCTCTTCTTAGGTTCCCCTAAAGTCTACAGTACATGATGAAACAGATGACTACTAGCAACGCCAAAATGGCTTTTCAAGCTGTCGATAAATTATATTCTTGTGCAGTCACATACAGCAGATCCACAGGTATTCTCAAACCCAAACCTTATCTATGCCACATAATAAGAAAAGCATTGATTTTAATTTCAGACGTGCAAGCATACCCAATATGAAGCCACAGAGACACTACTGAATCAAAAAGGGCTGTCTTGAAAGATGATTCTTTTTTGTGTGAAAGACTGTTCTTTCCATTAAGTTATCTTCTCTTATAGCTGTGCAAATAAAGTATTGGGAACATGTGGTATGGCAAGCAAAAATAAATGCTCTTTCATGACCAACCCTGAGCAAAAGGAATGTTCAGTAGGTAACATAATACAAAGACTATTGCTAATCTAGCACCCCATTTCCTGAAGCAGTGAGCTCAGTGTCAAGGTAGCTCTCACAAAAAATAAGCAATTAGGAGGTAACTCTAAAATAACGAGATAGACTTAGCAAAATTCATTCTGTTGATAGCACTCTCTAAACTCTTAAGAGGCATTGAGTTAGAAGGCATACAGGCCCAGTAACCAACCTGTCACACAGTACTTATGTGTCCAGGGCTCAAGTAGACAAAAGGTCACTTTTCACTGAGCGCGGGACACTTGCTCAAAACCTATGACTAAAGTCCTAATAATTTCAATGGGACCTGTTCTTGCCCCAACTTCTGTTTAGAAAACTACTACTGGACTAACGTCTTTTTAGTTAAAATTCTGTGATTGGAGGGGAATCCACTGAAATGCCAGTGCTGGTTCCTGGTCTTCACTGGTGCAATGCACACCAGAACTAGTTGTTGTCTGCATATACTCTTCTCTCATTTGTACACAGAACATCAGTTGACTGCATATCAATGCAGAAATTCAGCTGCTAATTAGACTATTCTAAAAGCTTTTTATGAGGCTAAACAATTTACACCCCGCTTCATCTGAACTAGCTGTCTGTAAGAATGTCACCTTTCACCTACCAAGAGGCCACATACAGACACAGGAAAAAAACTATGGTTTTAGAATGTCTCACCTAACACACCTAGTCTGCTAACATTTTAAACAACATTTTTAAACTTTCTGTTTGTACACTGAACATATACATACAAATACCTAGTTTTGACAGAGTACAAAATACTCTGAATATGGAATATTCAGAAAATGGAATAAACTGACAAATTCAAAGACTTGAGATTGATTCAGGCCCATATTCCATGCCCAGATTAATGTCTGGAGAGATGATCATTCACTTTTCTCCTCATGTATTTTCTTATATTCTACTGAGTAATTCAAATACATTAAAATGATGTAACAAATGGCCCTCTTCACAGTTTTGATTTGAAGGCTAGTTCATTTTAATTATGTACAGAATCAGGTAGAAAACTGCTGTAGTGTTATCTATCAAACAAGTCTTTCTCAAGGTTAATTCACACTTTGTCAGAGTATTAAATATTGGAAAAAGTACCTTCATTTCTTTCAATTTTTACAGTGGTGCAAACATTGTCATTCATGCTGTCCAAATAAATGGTAAGTTCTTTCAGTTTCTACAATTAAGAAAAACAACTATCTCAGGCCCTTTAAGAATGTAAGAGAGAAGGGATTAGCTGGGTCACTGAGTCCAGCATCTGCTTACAGACAACTATTTTGTTAGCAGGTTCAGGGAAAAAAAAAAAAAAAAACACTAAACCAAACCAAAACAACAAATCAGCACACCACTTTTAATTAAAATAATTATTGAAGGGTTGAAGAAGTGACCAGGAAGAACAAGGCTTTTTTTGTCTTGTAATGAATAAAATACAGGTGGCAGAGAATGAGATATGCTAATTCTAAAAGCCCAAAGGACATTAGGACAGATTTGCAGAAAGGTATTAGGCATGGAAAGTTACACATAAAATCCTGCTGAGGTTTTCGTAAGTGTCCAAGCACACTGACAGTTTTTAAGCAAAATTATACCAATTATCTGCATATGGTTGTTGGTGACTGGAACCAATTTCATTAACTACAGCTAGTATTTCTCTTGTTAAATTATTTTAAATGCAAAATATGTTTTATAGGTGTACTTTCCTCTTATGTATACAACATATTTAATGTAACCAGTAAACATTTTTTAATGTTGTTTTTCTCTGTGGTTAATTGAATTCCAGTTACCAAGCAAATGTATCCTAACACAAACTCAGCATAAATAGTTATTATCTAGTAAACAAGAAATAATCCTTCAATGAGCAATTTAAAATTTGAGTAAATGTACATTGAACTATGTATCTGCTTAAATGAATGGGTGCCTATGAAATCAAACAAAATATTCAGGCCCAAAAGCTCAATGCAAAACCATGTGCGTGCAGCTGCCGGCGAGCAGGAGCCTCCCTGCCTGAGTGCAGCGCACCGTGGGCATCGGCCCTCATGAGCCACCAGCGTCCAGGCTGGGGGTCAGGCAGACTGTGCCCTTAGGCTGCAGCATCATCAGCAAGCAGAACGCAGCTCTACTGCTACGCAGCCCTACACCAGTCAGCAAGATAAACCTCTTTGTCTTGGAAAATCCTTCTGGACAGAAATTCAAAACAAGATTAAAACTGAACACAAGATGCCTACTTGTTATGGCCCACTGAAACTGAAGTAAATTAAATTACTAACTTTAATTATTCCATTTTGATTGATACTGCTCTACATCACAAAATCTGTTTTTCAGGGATTAAAAAAAATACATAGCCAATGTATCCACAGATCAGTAAGGTTCCAAATTCAGAATCACACACATAAAGATCCTTCCATCTCAAGACCGCCTATCTTTAAAGGAGACAAAGGAAGGGATTAAGTCCTTCCCACTCCAGAAGTGGTTCTTAATAAATGAAAGGTAAAAGATACATAGTAATAGCACTTGATCTGTAACAGGAGATGCTAGGGGATTTTAAAGTAAAGGATATAATGTTTAATTATTAAGCCTAGATTATTATTATTATTATTTTTCTTCAGCACCCTACCTCTTTTTGTACACAAGATATGTCTGCTCTGAAGATGACTCTAGGTTTGGTCAAGGAGCAGGATTTATCTGTCGAGACCCTTACCTCATTTTTCAAGAAGATGGATATAGTGACTGTAGGAAGACTGAAAGGAAAAGGGATTGTCAAAGGTTGTCAAAGAATTTGAGAAAAGCCTTGGAGAATTGACCTTCGTCCCAGCTCCTGCATATAACTCACATGTGATGCTTGAAAAAGTTTCAAGCTTCTTGAAGAAGTTTGCCTAGCTTGCCACGGCAAGGTTTTCAAGCTAACTCCCCGGGAAACTCGGCACTTTTGCAGTAGGGTAGTAGTCACTACCCTAAGTTAGCTGGAGAAGTACGGAGCAATGTTTGGAACAACAAGATAAGCAAATGATCTTATTTTAGAAAAATCACTCCGGAAATACTTGTGATTAATGAGCACTTTGACAACACTGTATGAAACACAGTGTGTTTATCAGCCATAAAAGCGGGATAGTGTATGGAGAATGTACACTTGATTGTAGGAAGGATTTTGGAAATTATTTTTTTCCGGGGGTCTGCAGCGGATGTGTGGCATTGCTGCTGGTCATTCTCAGGCTCTGTGTTCAGCACCTGCACTGGCAGATCCCAGAGGGGTCTTTACACTTCAGTAGCCTACAGGCTTATCCAGGAACCAGAGCTGAAACCTCAGCTCTTCCTAAACAGGAAGTTAAGCAACTCAACATTCATAGCCCTTCTGGATATAGTGCTCAGATGTGGCAAGAGTGTAAAAGACACCCAGAGGAAATTAATAAAAATGTATGCTGTGCAAGGTTTGGTTAATCTGAGTTACAAAAGGCTTGGAGTCATCCTCTTAATGAGGAAGATAAAAAGAAATTTTCAGTTACTACCGGTTTACTGAATGATGCAATGGACTTAGAGGAAAAAGAGTATGATTCTGTAATTAAAACCTAACATCATGCATGCAAACAGATGAGAGGAAAATTGAAGTTGCCTGGGTAACATTAATTCTGACACGGCCCAACTTCTAAGTACTTGACTTTTTCAACCTTAATGTCAACATTTTTTAGATGTAACATATAATTACCCAGATCCAATTAGGGATGCTATGGCTACTCTTGGTAACTGGTAATATTTACATTTAAATACGGAGAAAGATTACTGCTGGCTATATAGTATTATTTAATTATGCAGTCAGTTTAGAAATGAAATTATATCTGTAGCACTGGAGAGATCCCCTTGAGAAGCAGTGATGGAACAATTATTACTGCAATTTGGCATGAAAAAAAAACTTTGCTGAAAGTCTAGAATTTCACCTAATCAGATAATTTGATTAGTGCTCCATGTGTAGGAGCACACTGAACTGCTGATAAGTAATTTTAAAGTGTATTGCAAGAAAAGTAATAGCTATTGACAATTTTCCTTAGCAACTTACATATCAGATTGATTAAGTTTAAAAAGTCAGTACAGAATAATCTAATTAGTGGAAATTCAGTATCATGATGGAAAACCAGTATGTGTTTTAGCTTATTGAAATCACTATCAATAAAAAGTTCTGGATGCTGTTAACAATTCAGTTCATGACACCCAGCAACTACGGCCAGGTGAGTTCTGACAGCTGCATGCTAAACAGCTGGGGCTTTGAAGACACTGAGGGATCTAAACTACTTTCTGTGGGAAGAGACTTCAACAAGAAGGATGGATGTGCGCACACAGCTTTCCAGTGGTGTTAATGTGGACAGCCTGATAGGAAAATAACAGTAAGTTCTCGCTGCCTGGCATTAAAAAGTCCATGATACAACAAGAGAAAAATAAACGTAAGCATATTAAAGTATCAGCTCAGTAAACCTACATACAAGCACATTTGGGAAATAAGAAGGCAAAAAGAGCAAGCTCCAGAGTGATCATGAATATTCTCCCAGGCTTTAAGTCTGGAGGCTGAGCCTGGAGGTTAAGGAAGCATTACAACAATCGTTAATGATTCTTTTATACAGCAAGGACGGAAAAATGTTGGAGATTCCTCTGATGAGAGAATGCCACATTGATGATCGTGCTTGACTCACTTTGGTTACTGGTAAAGGGCCAGCAGCTTTAGGCAACATCGGAACGCACAGATCAGACACTGCACCTGTACAGCACCAAGACCAGAGCGTAGGCAGGGCTGAGAAGGCTACGAGCTCTCCAAGCCAATGCCACCTTTGCCTGCAGTGATGAGCGAGCCGGCTGGTGAGCCTGAGGAGGGCTTGGTCCTACCTAGCAGGTGGAAGAAGGAAATTCACCTCTTGCCCATGGTCATTTAGCTGCAGGTCTTAGCAACAGCTCCTGGCTTTTGCCCCTGGACAGCCTCCTCTCGCAGCTCAGCTTTATGTTCTAAAGCAGCCCTGAGCCTACAGCCTGCCTTGCTCTGCCTTTTGCCTATAAGGCTGTTCACTAGTTTTGAACAAGGTCAGGGCTTAATCACAGAACAAAAGGATAAAAGGGGCACATGAGAGCACCAGAATGTTCTTATGGGTCATCTTAATGGTCCATCTAGGCAGTCCCTCATCCCCAAGACCAAATGGTGCCCTGGGTGAAAATAACCATTCATGTTCCAAATGTTGGATGAGGGCAAGGAGATAGTGAAACATCCAGGGTATATGATCAGGGAGAAGCAGTATCTTTATATTTTAAATCACTTGGTGGCTTTTTGCTGCCCAAATTTCTCTCAAAATCCATTTGAATCTGAAATTTATGCTTTTTGGCAATGGGAAGAGCAAGTTCCTTACAGTGACAGGTTAATGGAGATGCTGCACCACACAAAGCAATCTCAGGAATATTTCATTGCAGCAGTGAGCAGTGTAGATTCTGCTCTCTCTTTCTGCTGCAGAAGTGGCTGCCTAACCCCTACCCAGGAACATGGGAGGTAGAATGGAGGAGGAGAAGAGGGCTGGAGGAGGGAGTGGACCACCTGTAGAACAACCACTTCTCATCTTTGCCTCAGGAAGACAGAATGACTCACAGCAGACACCAAAAAGAGACAGCAAGTAGGTGACCATATTCATTGTGCCAGCCACTCTTTAACTCAATCACATACGGAGGAGACTTAAATAGGTCTCAGCCAGAGAGCCTCTGGTGGCCTTAACCTCCAGCTGTGCCTGCAAGGCATGATCTAGCCCTTAGTGAAAACCAAAATGTCACACACTTACAGAACACTTGAGGAGAGAGTGCTAAATTCCAAGCCACACTTTCACATGGAAAAGCTAATATTTATGCTTCGAATGAGCACCGCACTGATTTCAAGAGCAATGTACATTCTAATATGCAGGAGTAAAAATCTGGGATTGAAACTTTCAGATGGAGTTTACTTTGCTTGACCTTGCTCTTCTTAGTGTCCTATACCAAGCTGACAGAGGAAAGTCCGGAGATACAGGAGCATATGCATTTAGAAATATATTGTCACTTTCTTTATACTATGAAGTGAACAGATGTTCAGTTAAAAAAAAAGTGTAAAATTCTCCTCATACACTGTCAGAGACAAAAAGGGCAAGGTTGGTTCCCTAGCCACACATATAATTCAACATGTAACATTTTAACATTCAACATAAATTCAATATTTAACTTATTTAAAAGCAAACTTATTCATTAGACTGCCAGCATTTTTTTTTTTTTTAATATCAAATACACATTTTCTCACTTTTGTAGACTTTAGTTCCCTACATTAGGGCTGCTGGAATTAGAAAGGTGCCTGATTGTGTAAAAGATTTTTTTTTTAAATCTGACTTATCATGAAGACATCATTTATGACCTGTATTCTACTCAGACAAAACCTTAGAAATTCTGAGCACTTGCTTTAGCACAGATGGGATATGTTCAGGATTTTAATGAATGAAAGATTTCAATAGTCACCTTTCCTCTAGTCACAGACTTTGGTTTAATTCATTTATCTGGGAAGAGGAGAAGTCCTAAAACATGAAATCAAGGAACGACTCTCCCCTCTTGCTGTTTCCTACAGGCTGTGTGTGGCCTGCACAATCCAGACACTAAGAGCACCTTATGTCACTGCTGAGTGCTGTTTTGCAAGTGCCTTCTCAGCTCCTAAGGAGACAAACTCAGCACTTCAACAGCCAAGCGAATCACTGACTTTAAGGTGACAGAATAAAAAAGTGAAGGAAATAGCAAAGGGGATGAAAAAGAACTTCAGGCTCTTGCTGGAAGGCAATGGCATTGCTCTGTGGTTTATTTTTGCATGTGAGATCTTCATAAGAAAAGTCCTGTTGAGCAGAATAATCACCGGGTTTGTCTAGTGACACAAACAGAAACCTGTCAGGATAAACATCTACTCCCCAAACAAGCAATTAAACTCTCCTCCACTCAGAGGAGACAGACAGAAAGATCCAGATCTATTGCTGATAAATGGAGACTGTTATTTATACAGTTATTCATCCTTCCATCATGAATGGCTTGCACTTTTGAAGCTAAACCATTGAAAAAAAAAATTACTCTGAACAGCAACATGCAATCCCTGAGGGCTCAGACTGCAACATTTACTCAAATAACTTTATGACTGCTGACAGTTACCCTTACTTCAGGGGGAGCACTCTCCAGTTTTGTAGCAGCCCTGCAATCTGTCCCTACACAGACAGGAAGAGCAGCCTGCCGCTTCTGTCTCGCTGGTCACATCTCTCAGCTCAGAAGTTTAGGCTGATTTGAGAAGACAAGAGGAGCAAATTGTAGGTAATCCTGCAAATACCAGAATCCCTATCACGGACTGAGAGGAGTAACTGAAATTTTGGCAAGGTAACAGCTATTAGAGGCACTAAATTACTTGGGCCAAGCATCGTAAGATGTTGTTCTTCCTTTGTGCTTCCTTTCCCTGACAAATTTCAGCTGGGTTGTTAGTGACATCTGGCCTAACCCAGCTCATATTAAACTGTAATATTGTTTTAAAGATGAAAAGAACAGAAATAAGAAGCAGTGTAAGCTCTTAGTCATGTTTGTGCCATTACTCTACCCTTTCTGTCCAGATCAAAGGGGTGCCCAGAACCCGGCCTAAACAACAAGCAGATTTCCAAACACCGACTTGCTGAAAGACTGATCCGCACTTCAGCAAGGACAGCATAACTGACCCTCCAGATAAGGGTCAGATAAGCTGTTTTTTTCACCTGCTCCAGAGCTAAATACATAATCCCACAAATGCTCCTAGACTTTGGCCAGTCCCTGTGTCTTCTTGAATGTGAAAGGGTTTTCTTGACTGCTTATTTTTTTTCCTTTCTTTCTCTTTCTGTCTAACTAACCCAAACCAGCTGTTCTTCCCATTTTATTAGCAGTAAGACACTTGCAAAAATAGAACAAGACCCTCAATAGAGCATTACCTCATTTAGCCTTCAAGTCACATTGATTTCTTTACTTTTTATCTTAAATACATTATGTCTTAGTCTTACCACATAATGTAGGATATTTGCTGAGATAATTGTCTTAAGAACAGCCATCATTTTATAAACTGTCCTTATGCGTGTATTCTTACTTGGCTTTTATAGACAGCAGAATAATTAAATTAATTTAATTATTTTTACTGGAATTTATCAGCATACACTGAGATGAAGAAAGATTTAATAAAGATATTAGTTTCATTAGGGACAAATTCGGCATCCTCTACCATGAAGAGCATTTACAAAAATAATCCTATTCCCACTCTTGTCACTGGGACTACTCACAAGGGTACTATGCACTGTGTGACCTATCTTTGTTCATTGCTGCCTTTTAAGACTCCATTAGTCAACTTAAGAAGCAACATATAGAGAACAAATAATTTTAACAATATTACACACAAGATAATGAAGCTCTCTGGCAATGCTAGAGCACTCTGCATCATCATCTCAGCCTTGCTTTGTTAAATCTTACCATCTCTAACTGTATTGCTAACCCTACAGCAGTGGAAATATTTTGCAAATAATTTATGATATAGTCTATTTTTTCTGCTGGATAAATTATCTTACAGACACAATGTGATTTTTACTATATATTGAAAATATGCAAGAAAATGGTCAGATCAATTATTTCAATTCACTCCACATACAGTTCTATTACCTTATTCCCATGCTACATCTTATTTTTAAGACGAACTGACTTGGAAGAATAATTATTCTAGTACTTATAAATTCCTGACCAGATAAACAGGTGAATTGTTACATTGGTCAGTTTGGCTCCTATGAATACTGTCAATTCTTTCCCTTTTTTTTTTAATTTTTTTTTTTTTTCTTTTTTAGTGCATACTCAGTCTCAATGCATATTTCCGTATCCTTATCTAACACTACCTCCTTCCACCTCTTCAGCACTCCTTCTTTTACCAGACTCTTTGGTCAAGACTCCACTCTGTGCCATAGGAATCTTTACGTTGCTCCAAGTTCTGTTCTTAAGTGCAAATTTCAGACTCCATCTGATGACAGCAATAAACCCCAAAATCTCCAGCAGGGTTGCTATACTGACATTTTATAGTGAGTTCTCACATTTTCCACCCTGATCCCAATGACATTTCCCGTATTTGTCCCACAAGGAACCCATAATTTCTTTTCACTCACTGAAAAGTCACAAAATTCCTTCCCTAAAAGCACAAATTCCCTTCTCCCGCCCAAAATTCATTAACTCTAGCACAACCCCAGCACAGGCTACTCAGTGCCTCTTAGCAGAGGTGTTCCCTCTTTGCAATCTTTTTACTCCTCCTTCTCTTCTCTACTCAGGGAGGATCTCTTCTGGCAGAAATTTCTCAAAGCAGGAGAGAGCAGTTGAGCTTCCTGGCTTCCTGCTGCACCAGTGAGGGCAAGCACTGAGATCTTCATGTAGACACTCTGATGGTCAGATGCATTTCCACAAGCTCACCAGACAGAAACGCTCTATAAAAACTCAAGTTATCAGACATTCAACGTCGGGTGTCTGCTGCAGCAACCATTTTCAAACAGCCACTGGACAGAAAAGAGGTGGTGCCTGTTTTCTACAAGACTAGAGGAGTAGTTCATTCAGATGACTGTACTGTAAGCAGGCTCCTATGCAAATATTTAATGTCCCATGATAAATCACAGCTAAAAAATGCTGAACAACCTGATTAACCAGATAAATGGGGTTGGGGAGATCTCTCCACAAGAAAATGAAAGGAAGAGAAACTGTAAAAGAAAGAGAAAACCTGTTATTGGTGGCAGTTACTACAAAACTTCGATTTTCAGTAATGTCAAATGAGTATTGCTGATTAGTGGTTTAGCTGAATAGTATTTAATGTAAACGTTAAATTGAAGGGTTCAATCTTATTCAGCCTTTATACAACATTTTGAAACTAACCTGCAATTTCTATCACATGAGGCATAAAATCAATTAAAGAAGAATGTTTATGCTCCAGCAGACTTGTAACTGCACTGCTTAAAGTTCAGTCAATTTGTGGATTAGTATATTTCTCTTAATTTTCCAATCTGGTATTAATTAAAGATATTTAAATGTGGTCTCTTCCCAAAACCATTTGGTCTTGCTGATTCTTCCTGATAACAGAGTTGATGCTGGTCTGAATCTTACCCTTTTACAAATATTAACACACACATTTTATTAATGTGGCTATTTCCATGAACAAAACCAACTAGACTGCCTATTTCACACTCAGTAATATTATACTCTTCAACAGCTCAAAGACTGCATCGGAAATGGACCGTCTATACTGATACAGTTTGGATCTGAAAGGTTTTATGAAGAGGAAGCTGTCCTGACATATATGTAGCATATAAATGGGAAAAGGGATGGTGCTGCCATTTGATGGTAATGCATGATAGAAGAATATGTACCAGGCTGCCTGACACTAACGAGAAGTGATCTCCCTCTTTCCCCTGCTGCCTGGCCATCCCTGATAAACCAGCAGGGCTTTCGGAGAGTTATCTTCCCACAGGCAGAGCTCTAAGCAAGGGGCCTGAGCAACCTCTTGGCTGTTTTGGGGAAGGTATCCAATATGTAGAGGAAGAGGTTGGGGTGTCATGCTGGATCCTGCAGGAGAGTGGGGACTGCCCAGAGATTAAATCTGGCCATGTTGAGCTGAAGGGAAGTTTTCTAATGAGTTTCTAGTGGTGCTTCCAGATCTCCTTCCTAAAGTCCTTGCAGGAAACTGTGCTTACTGTTCTTACCACCAATGGGTACAGTCGGGACAGATCGATCTGTTGAAGCAAGCAACAACATATTTCAGATGCCCATATAATTCCCCATGAAGCAATCAATATAGTCAGTCCATCATGAAGCATACATATGTGGGATGCTGAGTACATGATGAAGGGTGCAGAAAACAAAAGATTCTACATTCAGATGTTTGCTTTCTTAGATTTATTATTAAAAATAATATTTTGTTTGATGACATTTAGTATGACTGCCAGTTTTCATCTCGCACAGAAAACTATAGCAATAAAAACTTCAAGAGTACTGTGTCATTCTTCACAGTCTGTATTCCAATCATGCTGCCCATACACCCAAAGATAAGGTCAAAATGCCTAAGTTGCCACTGGAGGTGATTGGGGGCTGAATTCTTCTCTGGCAACTGAGTCAACGTGCACTGGCTTGACATGTGTCTGACGTTACAGCCTAGGGCTTTCATTTCAACTTTCAGATTCATCAAATCTGAACTCTTAGCACAAAAGTTAGCAATGTACTTATGGGCTTTCACATCAGCCAATTCAGGAGATGAACAAACACTGTATTCAGTAAGAAAACTGTTCTGTCTACATTCACAGTGAGGCCTGGGCTTGAATTAAAAACCTACTAAAAGTTACAAGTGATATTAGGCATATGCCTTGGTGAAATGATTTTTAGTCTATATAACAACAACAAAAAAAAAACCAAACAAATATCAGTTTAATATATTTACTGTATAGCCAACACTTGGTACTTGTTAGCAAGGACAATGCCAGAGAGGCACACGAAAGCAGGAAAGACAGCCCAGTAAAGGACTATTGACTTTACTGTTCATTAAGTTACAGAGTTCAGCACTTGCTTAATATTTCTGCCCTCACCTTTCTTTTATTTTGCATACAAGAACAATAAACAACTCCAAACCCATTTTTCAGTGCTTCTCCTTGCTATTTACACCCTACTAAACACATTGTCTTGTTAAATACACACCTGCAGTGGCCCTATATGCTTAACACATGCAGTATCTTTTTTCAAAGAGTTTCTCATATGAAGCGTAGTATGTTTAGTTTTGTTACCTCTACCTAAGTGCTATAAAAATGAACAACCCTTTTCTATTTTAACTCAGTTAATCCTAAACTCGGTCTAATATTTATGGACCCTTTTGGTGCAGTACAGATCTTTCTTTATAAGAGAAAAGCTGGAAGACACTACAAAGACTATTTGATTTATGAAACGTAATGGTTCTCGTACAAAAACACCTTTTTTTTTTCCTTTTTGCATGGCAGAAAACATCATTTTTAGTATCAGTTCCCCCTTGGGGCTAGGGCAAACTAGATGCTAACACCACAGCATGAGACCCATCATTTTCTAGGAAAAGACAGGTACCGAGCAATGCTAAGATACAAAGATAAGGTGATTTAAATGATAACAACTTAGATGAACTTCCCATTCTTATTCATAAAGTACATTTAATTAATTTTGAAAGTTCCATTTATGTTTCATCACACTCTTGCTGTTGAGGATGAGGTACTCTCATCACTCGCTTTTTCATGATTACTATAGTTTATAAAATTGACTTAATTTAATAGAAGAGCATCTGTTATCTCCTGTTAATGAACACTTTCTTGAGCCAACATCTCTCTTTTGACTAAGCCCAAAAGACTGTTTCAATTCTGTGCACAGATTAGCTTATAATCAGTCTTGAAAATTTGATGAGTTAAGTTTCTTTTGAAATGTTGTATTTATAGAATATTCCCTGCAATTTATATAGTAAAATCTCACTTCCATCTTCTTTCCCATATATAAATATGCATCTATATGCAAACAAAAATATTTTTTCAGACGTAAATTACATATTTTTTGATAATTTTTAAACCTGTATGAGACTAATAAAACCAGTAAGATTACAGGTTCCACATATGCCTACTGTTTGGAACTGATTTCTGATGTCTGGACCTCACGCATGGTTTTCCTTTTAGAAGAACTTGTAGGATATGTAATCAAAGCTAAACCTTTAAGGAATCACCCATGATATGTATCTGACAAAATTAATCACACGATCAGGAGAAGATACAAAATTATTACTATTAAAATGGTACAAATAAGACAAGTTAGTACATTGGCTGATAACAATTCAATCCTACAGACTGAAGGCTTATCTGTAAACTGAAGTCACCTGCTCAGTGTAGTGAAGTCTGAAATGGTACATACAGGTACAAAGAATACTCCAAAGTACAAATTTATCATGGAGGATGGGAAGTCTGTTATGGTAGGAAAGCTTAAAAAGAGAAAAATCTCACAAATTCTCTTGAATTTCTGTGTGACTCTTAAAATGTTAAGAGCTCCTCCAGTGTATGTATTATAAATAGCTACAGTTATTAGATCTTAAATATTTATATTCTCACTATGTGCATTTTGATTTCTGTATTATGTGTATTATTTTTTTGTAGAAAAATCATTAAATCACAATAAGAGTGAGTCATAACAGCAATGCAGAGCTGTTCAAATACAGTCATATTCAGTAACAAGGCTGCTACTCCTGTGTAGTTTGGATTCAGTGAAAGTGAAATGAGTAGAGTCAGTCAATAGGATGAATGAAGTAGTAAGGGAGAAAGAATCATTAGGTAATAGATATGAGGATGGACCTGGAGGCATGAAAGGTAGTTAAAATTTTGCACAGTATTACAGGCTAGTATTTCCATTCTGGATTTGTACCTGGCTTAGGAGAATATAGGTCTGCAGCCTCAACAGTAAATCAGAATAAGAGAGTCATTCTACATTCCTACTTACTTATGCGCTTTATCTGCTACCTGCATATACGCAGAAGACCAAAAAAGAGAGATCAAACTCTAGCATGCAAAATTGTCTCTCTTCACATACTAACTAAAATGGTGTAGTCAACTGAGCACAGAACTGGGGAGTAGAAATTTTTGATTCTCCACTCATCAGACATATCCATCCCACAGTCTTCTCTAAGATAACAGATGACTGAAATGAGCCACAATATTTTTAATTGTGATTAGAAATTAAAGAAAAAAAATAAGAAAATCAACTGTGAGAAGAGTGGACTGGGCAGTCCTATTTGTCATAGAATAAGGTATGAAAAGAAAGATATTGTCCTTTCAGAAATTCATTTTAACATCTCCTCACCTAGCCCTGCATATTAGAAAATGTTCAGATACCTGCACCTACTGCTGGGTAGACCATTTTTAAACACCCCACAGTTGGAAAAATGCAATTAATAAATTACAGGACAAAGTTAACTCCCTCGTTTGTCAAGGAATCTTAACTAGTTAGACTTTCCCTTGTCTTTAGAACACCGTTATATGTCATTGGTCATTTTAAAATCCTTAATGCATATATTGGAGTAATCTACAGAACACTGCCAGTATACAGTACGTTCAGTTTGGAGTATAGTATATGAACGATATTAATATTTGCAGAGTGAAAATGAGAAGAAAGTGAAGTTAATGAAGCGAGTAAGACCAATTAGAAGCTCTGAGCAGGCAATATGATAAAATTCAGGATGTGTCATGAGAAAACAAGCAGAGGAAAACAGGACAGCAAGTAAAAGCAATGAGGCAAAGACCAGCTGTTTCTGTTCTTCTGTTCATGTTGTATTATGACATCCCCCCCTTGTCCACCTTAGGACAAGGTGCTGATTGAACAGTGGGCTGCACAAAATTGGGAGAAAAGAGGCTGGAGAAGACTGTCCTCTCACAGAGGATTTTGGCTGCCATCCCACAAATAATAATTTTACTTGCATAAACTAGCACTGAAATAACCAGTCCATCCTCCCATTTAGCCTGCCTGATCATTGGCACATCCTCCCTTCTTCCCACCGAGTTCTTCCTCCCATAGACTGGCACACACGGTGTGTGCTCTGCAGTGAGCAAACTGGAGATACATGCCAAATAAAATCCAATCCGGACAGTTCACCATGCAGAATGTTTGGCTTGATGTAGAGGACTGGGCATTGCAAGGCTAGGAATGGGCAAATCCAGATAGGAATTGGGCAGGGCTTCCTATTTCAGCAGCAGTGCCAGACTGTGTCATCTCACAGAACTGTGAAGTTAAAGACTTAATGTTATAGCTTCAAAAACAGACAGAAAGCCAAAGCAAATAAGTCACAAGCACAAAAATATCACTGTTAATAAAGAAAGAAAACAACTTTTCAAAAAATGAAGAAAGAAACTACCAGAAACAATTGAACTATGAGTTGGCAAAAATGAGTGCTGAACAATAGCATGAAATGTGTCCCAAAAAGAAGACCCGGACTCCTCATCAGTACAGAATCTGGATGGCATGACAAAAAATAAAAAAACAACACCCCCCCCCAAAGAAAAAAAAACTAAGCATATAGACTGGTCATCTACAAAAGATGTTTCAGTAACTACTGCAGAAGTTTCATGAGACAGGAAGATTCAGAACAGTCAGGATTCAACTAGAAATTGCATCTGTGCAAAACCAAGACAAACGAGTTAGTAAAGTCCTAACACAATATCATAAGGAAAGGTATTTTATGAATGGCTAGTAAGTTTATATGCTTCTGATACTATCTGCAGAAGTTAATTTTCTTGGAGAGAGCACTCAGATATTCTGTAAGTTCCAATACACAAGCAAACTAATTTAGACATTTAGATGTTCGATCTTGGATCAAACTGGAAAGAGCCCCAAAGAAGTCCTACTAATTTAGCAGGGATGGCTTGGTAAAAATGTAGATGCAAGTCGTACAGTGGGAAGCAAATGGATGATCTGCAAATTTCTCAGATTAAATTAGCTCTCCTGCAATTATCTCTGTAGTTAATCTGAAAACCTTGAGATTGCTATCCATGAAAAGCAGAACAACAAACGTGAGAACTGTACAGCAAAATTTCTTTGCATGACAATTCATGAAACCATCACTGCTCAGTTTTCAGCCAAGTTTACCACATACTGTGTTGATCCAAACTTCTGTATCCTGCAAGCACTACATGCAGCTCACGGTTTGCTGGCTTTGGGAACTGAACCAACCCCAAATCTGATACAGAGGAATGAGTAGGAAAAAGTTGAGTTGTTCTCTGGGGTAAAGGATGGAAAGAAATCAGCATGTGGTAGTGCAGCACTGCAGTGCTGATCCACCCCTTAACTGAAGGACTGGAGTCAAACAATTCCTTCGTCTCACTTCATATGGAAAACTGAACTTGTCTTTGGACAATTACTACAAACCAAAGGTTACAAGGATACTCCCACAGCGTCTAAGACAAAGGTTAATATACAGTGATGTCGGAGACAAGACATTCCATGATTTCCACAGACCCTGGGTGAGGCTCAAACTTTATACACTTTTGGATAGAGCTAACTGGATAAATGAGACAAACTATAGTGGCCATTTTTAAGGATTAATATTCAAAGGCAAAAAAGAGCATCAAGAGAGAATTAAAGTCACTAGATTTTTAACAAGTACAGAAATTCAGTCCCAAATTTCTAAAAAATCTCTAAAATTCTGTACCTGTCAGTAGAATTGTTCACAACCTTGTGAACAGTAATGAGCAGGCAGCCTATTTATTTGATGAAATTTATATATACAAAACTATCTTCTGCTTGCTTGCCTAACTGCCAGTTGCCCACATTTGTTTATTACACTTTAACATAAATGCAGAAATAAAAGGCTTCAGAAGAACTTTCATCTGTATTCTAGATGAAAGCAGCTTGTCAGCTGATGCAAACCACTGTTCCTTTACTGACATGAATAGGCCCCTTCAGCACGAACCGTCCGAGAACCAGCCTTTTTTCTGCCTGTTTTCTGCAAACCCTTCAGCGAGTCCATTCCCGCGCAGCACAAAGCGCCTGTCCCAGGCTGCCGGGGACACCGCTGGCGCGCGCGCTCCTGGCGCTCCAAACACCCCGCGCGCTTCTCCTGCGTTTCTGGCAGCCGCAGCCTGCTTTTTATTCCCCTGCAGAACTTCCAGCTTTCTCTGCTTTCCTCATTTTCTCCGTTTCTGGCACTTCCCGAGGCGGCAGCCCCGGCCCTGGCACAGTGAGGGGGCTGCCCCCGGGATGCCGCCCGCTACCCCCTGAGGCGCTGCTCACTCACCGATCTCCCCATCCTCGTCGTCGTCCTCCCCCTCCTCCGCGGCCGCCTCCTCCTCCTCCAGATCCAGCAGCACATCCTGGTTCTCCACGTTCATCTTTCCCCGCGTTGCGGCGCCTGCCGCCCTCCCTCGCGCCCGCGCCGCGCTCTCCTCGCCCCGCAGCGCGGAGCCCCGGCGGGCGGGGCGGGGCGGGCCGGAGCGGGGCGGCCGTTAGGGCCGTTGCGGGGAGAGGGGGGCGCCAACCGTCACCTTCCCGGCAGGCGCCACGGGGGAAGGGGGCGGAGGGTGTCGCGGCAGCCGAGCCGAGCTGAGGGGCCGGGAGCCGCTCGGTGTGTCCGTGGGGCCGGGGGGGACCCGCGTGGGTGGCCTCGGGGCTCCGTGTGCCTGCCGCCCGCTGGGCTCCGGTCCCCTCGCTCCAACCTCAGGCGGCTTCGCCCCGCGGAAGAGGAGCCCCGCAGGGGAATGGATCAAGGGGCTCTTCGGTCCTTATGCTGTCCACACGTGTCAGTAGGAGGGTTGTTTGTCTAGGGAGATGGAGCCACGAGGTTTGTTGGTCAGAGGTGCTTTAAAAAGCAGTGCACGATGAACAGGTGCATTGCTTACTTGGCTAAACACAGAATCAGAGAGCGGTTGAGGTTGGAAGGGCCCTCTAGAGATCATCTAGTCCCCCCTGCACACGGAGGGACACCTGGAGGGACACCTAGAGCACGTGGTACAGGGTTATACATCCTAAACAATAGAAAAAGGAAGTAAGAAAACTGTTCCATTAATGACTGTGCTCATAGTGCCCTTGTTGCAGCTGACCATACCATGGCGTTCATATTCGTGACTGTGTCATATCATAGATGTAGCAAATGCCATCTTAAAACTAATGAGGGAACAGCTTTTCTTGACAAGATTCATGGCAAAATTTTTTTTACAAAGATTTCTTTGTTTTCCTTGTCATTTTTTGTTTTCCATTTGTTTCCCTTCTGAAAAACAGGCAGGTCAGTTCTCCTTAAGATGTGTTAAGTCATGTACCTGAAAGTTGAAGAGCTGAGTCACTAAATACTTGCAAAACCATGGGTGTAATAAGAGTTAGTCCTGGCAAAGTTATCTGGAGAAGGGGGCAGAAGCTGGAGGCAGAAGGCTCGGGGACTGAGTGAGGAGAAGAGCCCATCTCTAGAGTTTTGCTGAAGTTTTCAAGACAATTCACTGTTTTATGGGCGGACAAGTTGTCCTCACCTTAGCCAGGAATTAGCCAGCAATTACAAAAACAGGATGATTCAATGCAGAATTGTCATTATGCACAAATTTCTTAGGGCCAGAAATACTTAAAAAAATGGAGTTGAGATGCTCAGCAATGTACCTGTCTACTTGGATGCATTGCTTCAGGGGAGAGGTCGAGAATTCCTAAAGCTGAAAGAAATCCAGAGGACTGTTGGGGTTTGGGGAGCCCAAAAGCTTGGTGAGCTTAAATAGCAGGAAGAACTATAGGTAATGGAAAAGAAATGGTAAACATTATCTGAGAAAAACTGGGAGATTGGGTTGAAGAAATGGCAGTCTCCTTTTGGGAGAAGGGAGAAAAGAGCAATATGAACTTTTTTTTTTTTTTTTTTTTTTTTTCCTGCTGCATAAAGCATTACATTTCCGCTAAGCAATCCATTTCTTTTTTCTCTAGGCTATAGCTGATACGATTATAGCCCACAGTACTCAAGGTATTTGAAGCATACAAACAAGAAGCTGAACCAAAGGCCATTAGTCTGATGGGTTTGTCTTGCTTGCTAGTATGGTTGTATACGTTCACGAGCAGCTAGGGGTGAGCACCAACAAAAAGCTTAGAATTACAGTGACTCTATAAGAAGCACTTTCTGGCAATGTTAAAAGTTGAGACGTTTAACTGGGAGGCTTTGGAGCAAGTCTGCATAGAGAAGCCTGCCTCGCACAGATCACTTTAAAAAGGGAAATAGTCTGCAAGGACATCAGTGAATTCTTCAGAGCAGAAACTTCCTCCCCAAACAGTATTGATACAAGGGCCTAGTAAATGAGCCCACGGCTGTTATCAGGGCCATCTGATGCCAAGCATTTTTCTCCCCATCGGACAGATGAAGCATCGCAGATCCTGACTGGAGAAGACTAGTAGTGCCATGGGGATAGACCAAATATAGGGAAATTATGCATAATAAGACATGTTTTCGTGTGTCCTCTGTTTGAAACACTGTGTTCTGCCCTGTGATGCAGCCCGTCTATCTCTGAAAGGTCTCAGCATGTGCCACAATCACTTGTTGCAACCACTTGCTAGATTTTGCGGAGTGAGGTTGCAACGAAAGCGTGGATTACACAGCTCCTTGTTAGAAGCATTTACACCAAACTGGCTCATCTACGGACTCCACATGATCTGCCAAATGGTTGTAACTATGTGTTTTTGTACCTGTATTATGTAGTAATCAGCTGCGTGTGCCTCTCTCCCCAAAATGTGGCCCTGCTGGTGAGACCTTCTTTCATGAATAATGAGAAGGGAGTAGGGATTGCTACAGAAAATTTGCAGTTTGTCATGAGACTTACAGACTGCCTGATGCCAGGGACATTATTGTTCCTTTATTTACATGTTTCCTATTTTCATTTTTTCCTAAATGTCATTAAGAAACTGCAAGGTATGTTAAAATACCTAGAAAAGGGAGGCATTTCAGGAATATACAAGGTGAGCTTTTTAACTTGATTTTAATAAAATTACAGGTATAAGATCTACCATTTATTCCTACTCTCACTACATGATTTCTCCCAGCAACTAGAGAACATAAAGATTTTGCAAGCTTCATTCCAGCCTCAATATCTGAATGTTCAGTTTAATAGATTACCGTAGGGGGAGTTGTACAGTTATCTGAAAAGACAAGGGGAATTCTGTGTCTTAAATTCTCATAAAACTTTTGAAAATGTGTGGTTATTTGCTTTTTAACTTTATACCTGATTCAAATATTTCCATGTGTACTCTTGGCAAAGTACCAAAGCTTTGGAAGCTTGGTTTTGTTACTCCCAAAACAGAGATAAAAAAATAGCAAATGAAGAGAAAAATGCAACAGCACCACCCTGCTGCCATCTCTTTGTCAAACAGATAATAACAAAAGTTCTGTTAAAAGAAATGGAGTTATGTAACTTCCAGCCAGCAGATAAATTTTGCAAAAGTCAGTTGAAATGAAAAACAGTAAAAGAAATTATATTTTCCCCGACTCCAAGCATGGCTGTTTTCAATTTTATTGAAAAGGAAATAGAAAAACAATAAAAATGTTTTAACATTTCTGTTAGTGAGAAACAGAACAGAAGTCCATAGAGCCGTTAGAAAAATTGCTTCCATGAGTAAGGGTTTCATAGCAACCGTGAAAACATAGGTCAGGAAGAGATATCAAGAGATTGTTTAGACCATTGATGACAAAACTTTGGCATGGGCACCCAGCCTATAACTGACACAGATCTGAACTGGCACCTGCGCCTCTGAGTCACAGGGCCTTCGACAATAAATCTGGCACAAAAAGTTATTGCTGATCACAGGTCTAGTCCAGCCCCCAGGACTAAGCTAGGTTTGAATGTTTAGAAACTGTTGCTAACAGACACTTGTCATGTTTAAAATCTCCAGTGAAGGTTCCATAATATCCCAAGACAAGCTGTTCCATGGTTTCCCACCTGCCAATACTCAGCCAAAATTGTTCTTGCTATAGTTGAGTTGGATTTCTTCTCGTCTTTCTTCCAGCATCCATTAAAACCCATTGACTGTTGCCCTCTTGCTAAATAGCATGCCGCATTCGGAAATCTATCCCCTTACTTCCCCCAAGGCTCTTCTTTTCACGCCTAAACAAATGCAATTCTTTCAGCATATATCACTGTATGTGGATTCTTCTGTGGGAGAAGTGACTGTAATGAAACTCAGGATGAGGCCTTATGGAAGGAGAAGGTGATACTTTTTTTACAAAACCTTTAAGTACATTATATTTACTCCCTCACTGAATCATTTTTAATGATTTCATTCTCTCTCGCTCCCACATCCACGTCCTCACAAGAACCAAGACGTGTTCAGGTGATCTGGCCAGGGCCAGCCTAGTGCAGCACAGAAGGTGAAAGATACCAGGTTTTGAGTCCTCATCGCATCTGCTGGGGTTTTCTTGATTTGTGATGAGAAACTGGTTTTTGGACAGGTCATTTAGAGGCCTTGGAAGCCAGAAGTTCCTATGGCATGATTCTTTTGCATCAGAATTTTGTTTACTTCCTCCTTCATAAATTTAAGACAAGTCTATTGACTGTTGCTTGTTTCTCACATTGAATTTCTTATGATTGTAGTCTTTTTTATTGTTAGGGCAGAAGGAAAAGGAATGACATGTGTGATATGCTGTAACTTTGTTCCCACCTGCATGTTGTTCATGTAGGGTCTCCTGCTGATAGGTCTTCCTGCAGTGCAGGCGTCTGAGCTCAATACAGGCAACATTCCTCAGCTTTACTGTTCTGGACTGTATCCTTGGTTATGAATATGGGCATTTTTTTCTACATTGTTCTGCAGCTTCTTCTGGTCTTTACGTAGATACATCCATCCATACTCTGTTCCTGCAGTCTTAGTATTTCTATTACAAGCCCATACACCTTCTGGCATTGCCTGACCCTTTCTAAGGTGCAGTACCCGAAAGCAAGCACCAAATTCCAGGTAAGAACTTACCCACTCCGAATGCAATTGCTGTCTTTTGAATGTAATGCTCCTTCTAACAAATCTTGAATGACAACTGCTTTTTTTTTTTTTTTTTTTTTTCAGCATAACATTGCCAATTTGTATTTGTTTTGCAATCTGCAGTAAGTCATATATTAATTTCTGCAGCTCAGTTCTTTCTCAGGCGATTTTCCATTTTGTGTTTCTGAATTGTTTTTTTTTTCTTCTCTTAAGTGGGTGTTTTTGCCATTGTTTTCGTATACACTTTAAGCAACTCTCTCTCATTAGCTAGCTTTGAATACAAGTCTTCTCTTTCTCCATGCTTCTGAATTGCTGAGGGACAAAATGCATATTGCTTAAACTATAGTCATAGCAGAATAAAGATCAAGAGCACCAGGAAAGCAGATGGTCAGCAAATTTGGAGAAGTTTTTTTGTTAAATGCACTTAAACGATCTTGGAGGGAAAGACTTTAGTGGGAAAGATATCAGAAATTGAAATAAACCGTATTAAGGCAATCGTTTCAATGCTAAAAATTGTGAAGAGTAATAGGAGACAAATAGTGCTACATGAGGAATTCTTTAAGGCTATGAAAATGAACTTTGTCCAGCATTGTGGAATTCTTTGCAGAAGTGGGAAGGCACTGTTCTTTTTATTGCATTCTTATGTAGAATGAAAGAAGGAATTATTCTGAGTCCAAAGTGTGTTATTTTGTCTTACATAAAACATAAGCCTTTTTAATAATTGCTGGGATATCTTACCTTCGTGATTTATATTAAGTGAATTTTAAAATATCACTGGGACAGTGACTCAGTAACAGAAAATAGTGTTTGAAATTTGCTGTTAGATAGCCTGAAAAGTCCCTGGTCTCTTGTAGAAATGAAATCAGGGAGAAAATAAAAACAAATAAAGTGTTCATCTACCATGGGAAGTTCCCATAAGTACATCAAATTATTGAGAAATTTACTGCATTATACAAGAGTAAAAGAAGGTTTTGGAGAACATACTTCCAGTTTCACCAAGCTGTATATTTTTCCTGGTGCTATGAGTTGCTTGCTTACAAACTATTCAAGTCTGGAGAAAAATTAGTGTAAAGACTCTTTAAGTTCATTTTGTTTCACCAGGTTTTGTTTTTCAGTGTGTTTCATGGATAGGGAGGGCAGTGAAGCATTAGAAGAAATTAAAATTACTCAAACCCAGTGCAGCGCCAATATTTTCTTTTACTTTGGTCATGTTTCCAGTTGTACTTAATCCTCCCACACTTGTTCATTCTCACTCTTGCATGCAATCTCCACTCCGAGATGGCAACTTCAGTCTCTTTTGCCCTCTATTGAAGTGAGTTGGTAATAACAATCGCTAATAAAAGGTGAATTGCAACATGTAAAAGAGGATATAAATAATTGATCGCAGACCAGTGGCATGTGTAATTACTTTATGTAGCGGTCTCATAAGTCCGCCAAATTTTCTAGTGGCTCCTATCTATGCGTTTGCTTTACCTTCTTTCTCTATCTGTCCTTAGTGTGGGACATAAACACGGCAATCTTTTTCTCTGATATTTTTAACATGTTAAGCACAGAGTTTTTAACTCCTAAGAAAGGTAATTGCCTATGTATATCTTAGAATAATAGATTCAGAGTTCAAATCATTTTATTTTTTCGGTATAAATGTCTCAAATCAGAAGTTTCAAAAAATGAGAATTTCAGGAAGTTAGTGATGTTATTTTTTCAGGTGAAGCGTGAACAGTAATAGGCAATCATTTCATTTGCAGTATATTATATTAATTTTATGATATTTTAAATACACTTACAAAACCCGTTTCTGTTCCATATCTGTCTAGACATCCCTAGATGTATGGGAAAGGATCTGGTACATCTTGATCATTCTTCAAGGAGAGTATGCTCTCAGCCACCCAAGCCTTACCCTGCTGCAGTTTAGAACACCTAGGTGGTATAGAAAGCAAAGGCACCTGCACAGGTTTATTAGTTCAGGTACATACGTCACTAACACAGCTGCTGTTTTCCAGCCCTGTGCTAGTACCTTTGCATGGTGCTTTCCTTTGGATTTACCAAGCTGCCTGGAAGGAGCTGGGCATCTGGCATCATGCTCAACTGATGAAGTTATGTGCCACACTTGTTGTGTGACTGCAAATAAATTTTGTCTTATTGCTTCGAGGATGGGTAAAGAGCCACATCTAGTACTGACCTGAGCCCCATGCAAATTGCTAAAGTATTTTGAGTGGTATTGTAAAGCATTACCACGTCAGATATGGTCTGGATAGGCAAGTGAAGGAGAGCAGTACACCCAACCATAGCATTTAACTGAGTCACACATACAACTGAGTTCATGCTGGCCGATGATCTATATTCTTAGAGGAATATAAAGAGAACTTATTTTGTGATAAATATGAGAGTTTATAAATGTTGAGGTCAGAAAGCGTTGGCACAGTCAGACTCCCTGGGTAATGCGGGCTACATCCCTTTCCCCTCTGCCATCACCATCTCCTCTTGTTATGATAGCTGAAGTGTCCCACGCTGCTGCCTTTGTTCCTTTTTTACTGTGTTTCCAGAGGGATAAGCCAGTGTTCACTCCATGTGCTTTCAAAAAGGCTTCATGTTTGTGGTAAGCAAAGTGCTTGCAGTGACTGCTACTGTACATCTCCCCTATCAGTTACCAGCACGATTTTTCCATTGAAAGCTGGAGACAGAGAAAGAAGAATTCTGAATTCAACCCCACAACTAGATGAGTGAAGAGTTAATTTCAAAATACTTCACAGCACTTTCAGGGATAATTTGGTTTTATTCTTTGGCCATGAAACAGAATCTTAAAATAACTGAAATTCTTAAATTCTATCCCTGCAGGGATAGAATAGGACCTTCTGGCAATCAAGCTTCATATGGCTTTACTTATACTTGTAAGCATGAACATAACCACACAAGTAAACACTTAGCAACAGTTAGATACATGTTTGTGATACTGCCACTCAGGCGTTTCTCACAGCAGGTGCAGCACGTGGACTTTCTGAAGCAGCAGCCGTCAAACCCCTTTGGCTCTTTCCTTTCCAGCAGAAGGCAACAGCTTCCTGCTATTTCCGACCAGGTTTTTTGTGCCAGCATGGACAGCTCTGCTGCTGTGGCGGGTTCATAGCATCCATAATCTTGTTGCTGGGTTGTTTCACTATTAGGAGATGTTGTGGTCATGTAGCTACTGTGCACATGAGTTCTCTGCAGCCTTCGGTAGACTCACAGTTCACGATGCGTAAGAGTGACAGTCAGTGACAGTCCTTAATGCTGCACAAGAGCTGGAAGAGCACGTACATCTATGTGAAGGCAGGAACTCTTCTTGCTGCAGAAGGGAATGGAGATGTTCTTGCCTCCAGGCCTTCTTCTGTCTCTACTCCATGATCCTGCTTTGTCCATCAGGGTGTTTCACCTCTGCCTCTGGGGAATGAGTTTGAGAGGCACTTAAGGAGATGTGGCCAGAGAGGTTCTTCTGTGCGCTGATTGGGATCATTGGTGGGAATGCTGATGTGTGCTGCAGTATCTCCAGTGGACATGGCAGAGAATATGGTTCTTTTTGACATATCTTCCATGCACAAAATACAAAACCACTATTACTACAGTGAAGCATTTAAAATATAAATAGGTATATTTACAGAGTGTAAGAATTTCCTATCTTCAAGCTACAAGTCAGCTTTAAGCAACTTTTTTTTTTTTCTTTCCCTATGTCATTTTGGCCTTTTATTTTCTATCAAAACTTATACAGACCTTATGATAGTAATTGGATAAGATTGGTATTGTTCACCGGATAGATAGAAGAAATAAAGGAAACATATCAAGCTCACTAGTTTTGGAAGGAAATTGGGACCATAGATTTGCTTAACCTTCTTTTGCTTTGTGTTTGACACTTAACTATAATTTTGAAGTGAGGAGTTTTGAATATTTGTTTCTACAGCTTGTCACTCCAGGCTCCTCAGTGCCGCCTGCTTCCCAGCCAGGATGTCAGTGCTTGCCGGTGTCTGGGAGCCCATTTTGCTACAGTTTCCTCCTTTGGCCACTTGCCAGGCAATCACCTAGGAAACCCAAGTACCAGTTACCATGGTCACTTAGAAGAGCGTATGTTTTCTTCTATTGCATTGTGCACTACTAGTAGGAAAACCATGAGCCTTTTGCCTGAGTAAGTTCTGTAGGATTGGACTCCAAGATGAATCCTGACCCTATGAAATCCCCAATGAAATCACTGGAGTTGCAGACTGTAAACAAGGGCAGAATGTGGCTTTATACAAATATGCTCTCAGCTAAATTGTGAAGTAACATCTTCTAAGCAACTTTACTTTGACACATTACCAACCCAGAAAAGCTCAAGAGTAAGATAAATAAGACTGAAATAGAATCTTGTTCTCAAAATTCAGGTGCATAAAATTCATGAATAAGAAAAAGTGCATTTGAAAGCATTCATTTGAGGTTTAACATGAAAAGTGCATGAAAAGACAACACTAACAGCAGCTGGTCAGACTAAAGGTATGTCTGTCCTGGTATCCTGTGTCCAGAAATGGCTTGGGGGTGCCTGTGGAAAAAAAGTATAACAAACAGAACAAACATTAAAAGGCTATTTTTTTTTTTTTTTGTCCCCACAGCCTCCTGAGATCATTTAACCAGGCACTCTAGGATGAAAGACTAATCATTCAGGTGAAGAACTTTTTGACATCCTCTAAGAAGGAATAGAAAAGTTGCTCAGCCTGGTGTGTGAAGACCCGGGATTCCTCTTTGTAACCAATTCACTGCAGCAGAAATGTCATATCAGCTGTTTCCTGAAGTCAACAGATGATTCAGATGGCACTTTCAACCTGCCTGCCAGGAACAGCCAAGGGGAATACAGCAAAAACATAATGCTCCCCTGGGGCCTGTGCCTCATCTTTTCCAGGTAAAGTCTGTCACCTTTACCCTTCCCTCTAAAAGCTAGTTTCCTTCTACAAGGTGCTCTACCCATACACAGTCCCTTACACAGGCATGATACACAGCTGCAGGGTCAGGCTGCTGGTGATCGGGTAGCCCACGAAATGGTCAGGGCAGGCTGTGATCCTGCAGAGTACCAGGAGATCCATTTAGCATGTTGCAGCTGCTCTGCAGCTCTGCGTTTCCGAGCCGTTGGGGTTGTTTGCGGAACAGCCACTCTGCTTGTGGCAAGTGGGAAGGTCTGCTTCAAGGGAGGAAATCTTCCTCCCCATTTAGAGTTACAGCCATTCTCAGAAGTAGATACAGTTTAGCAAATCACTACAACTTCTGCTTCTTAATTCTTACTTTTCCTCATCTTCCGTGCTGGAGCAAAATTATTAAACAGTGAAACCAAAATCAAATACCACAAGAACATCTTCTGTTAAGCCCGATGTTTCATTATCTGGTTGCACATGGAGACCCCTTACTGCCAGTGCATCTTTTCACAGAGGATGAGAACAGATTTGAGCTTACCTGCCCAAGCTCTGAGCTGCCTTGGTGCCAGGCAAGCTGCATAGCTGTGGTAGCATGACACACTCTTACTTGTCTGTGCAAACACACCCTTGAACCCAAAATATCCCTGCATGTTGTTTTCCACATTATACTGAAGACGGCAGAACCTAAATTATGTAGTTAATTTGGCCTTTTCAAAGACAAGTTTAAAACACAGCACTCAGTTCACTGAATTCCGGCTGCTCGGGGTGCTCTCTGTCCATGCCTGATAGCCCATTAAGTCATGCTAAGTCGCAGTGCCTACTGCTCAGTGATCACTTCCCCGTTAGGTAATGTGCCCGCAGAACACCTGTGATGCTTTTCTGTGTTTGTATTGCCATTAGTTACATCGTTTCTCCTGAAAGCAGATGCTGGTGTTTAGTAACTGTAGCTTAAAAGTGAAGCATTCACCTCTGTATTGATCCATTTGTGCATCCCTGCAGGGTCTTTGGTGCAGCTATAGCCTTTTACTGTTAACAAGCAAGAGGCAAATCAACTCTGTTTGCATCAGCTTGCAAGTTCACTTCAGAAACGTCTCTCCACACTTGCACCACCTGCCTATTTGCAATTTCAACACCATTTTTAGCGTTACATTCATTATGAAGCTAAATTCATAAACTGACATAGTAAATTCTGTGGAAATACTGCAGCGTAGTCTTGATCTTACCATGCACAGGGTGCAAGGAGAATGGACTCATTCCTGAGCCTCAAGACCTCTCAGGAGTTCATGTTCATTTTTAGGGAATTTTTTTCTGTACGCTCTGATTATCCTGTACAGGAATTGTTCCAGCAAAGTCTAACACTAGGTCTGGCTCACTAGCATTTATTTTTTCTGCTTGGAGATTATCTACTTTCTAGTTATCCATTGCCAGACTGCCTACACAAATCATTTTCCCTTAACCTCCCTCCCTTTACTGGACGAGACAAATATTAATTCTGCTAAAATTAATTTCTGTTAAAACTCTTTTCAGTATTCATTGCTTTCTTGTGCAGTCATTTAGCCAGAAGGAACTTGGCTCGGCTGTAGGAATGTGTCCTTTTAAACTTCTCTATTTGTGAGCCTTGGTAATATGACATTAAAAATAATTAAACAACATGATAGTCATATCATGTGATATAGTCACTGAGATATTAACTGAGAATTTAGGAATTGCTGATATACTGGCTACCTGTGCATCTTTAGTGAGGTCACCCAGTGTATTTTCTTCAGTTTACATTCCATAAATACCACCACATGCTACTTTTTCCTATCAGTTGTATGCAATCCATATAATAAATAGTGCTCAGGAATCAAGTTTTAACAAGCTAAAACAAGATGCTACCAGACCCTGCAATGGGAGGCCTTTTGAATAAGTGCTTGTGCCAGATTCCATTTAGGTAGGTGTCCCAGCGTAGCCTGTAAGAAAATCACACAAACACAGTTTGAAACGCAGAAGGCAGCTCTGTGTTCCCAGAACTATTATTGATATGCAGGATAGTGTGGCTGCAACAAAACTCTGAACAGTTACTTTTCTGAGTGGGTCACACAGGCTGTCCAATGAACGAGGCAGAACTCCTGCACAGAAGATGGCATTTTATAATGTAACTAAAGTTAGCATCACAGAGCAAGTTGCAAAAGCCCTGTCTAACTTGAAGATCCCTGGCCTTACCACCTCAAAGTTTTTTCAACAGAAGTCTTTTGTGTTTGTAATACAAGGCAGTGTATATTATCTATACAGAATGCAGAGGGCTGACAATGGTTGGCAGGAGTTTTTAACGCAAGTTCAAGCATCACAGAAGGAAGGCATGGCATTTTCGCCAGGCACATGATTGAACAGTAGGCTGTCTTGGCAGTGATCTACGTGTTCATTTTGCAGCAGGAAGTTTATTCTGAACTCCTCCACATTCTTCAGTCCATCTAGCACAAATAAAACAGGTTTTGCCTTGGTTTGCTTGGGCTTGGATTGATTTCTCTATACGAGGGAAGATTCCAATAAGTCTGTCATTTGGCATCACTTTGTATTTTTGCAACAGCTTCATTTCGCTTGAGGAAAGACACTCCTGTGCCTGTTGACTCGGTGTCTCCAAGCCAGGCCCCCGCTGCCCAGCTTGTGGGCATTAAGCTGTAGCAGCACAATGCCATCAAGGGGCAGGGTGTGAAGTGGGACTCTGTTTCTTTGTTGCAATACAGGCAGTTAGGAGCCTTTTCTTTGTGAGGGTCTTGCTTACAGTTTTTGGAGTGGAAGGGAGGGAGAGACATCAGGTACAGAGGAGATGTTAAACGTAGCCCCAGTTGTATCTTCTTAGTATTTCCCCCTCCCTGCAGTTTAGGGATATGGAAACCCCTCTAAGACATAGGAGTTCAAAGAGTCATAAGAGTCTCCATTCTGGAGGGGCCTCAAGAGCACTCCTGTATTTCAGTGAATAGATGGGGATCTGTAAATCTCGGTTCCCCTGCCCATTCTTGCCAAATCGCAGAATCCATTTTTCTGTTTTTGGGGATAGATGGAATGACTGGCTGGATAGATGAGGGGAGAGCAGTGGGTATCATCCCTCTGGACTTCAGCAAGATTTTTGACAACATCCCTCACAACATCCTCTTGGGCAAGCTCCAGAAGTGTGGGTTAGATGAGTGGTCGGTGAGGTGGATTAGCAACTGGCTGGATGGCAGAGCCCAGAGCGTTGTGATCAGCGGTGCAGAGTCGAATTGGAGGCCTGTGGTTAGCGGTGCCCCCAGGGGTGAGTTGTCGGTCCAGTCCTGCTCAGTTTATTCATCAATGACCTGGATGAAGGCACAGAGCGCTCCCTCAGCAAGTTTGCTGATGAGACCAAACTGGGAGGAGTAGCTGACAGTCCAGAGGGCTGCGCTGC
>VZSV01000004.1:8993110-9004705 GCA_013398735.1 Nothocercus julius
CAAGAGGGATGTGGAGCTGCTGGAGAGAGTCCAGCGCAGGGCTACGAGGATGATCAGGGGTCTGGAACATCTGCCTTGTGAGGAAAGGCTGGGAGAGCTGGGCCTGTTCAGCCTGGAGAAGAGAAGGCTGAGAGGAGACCTGAGCAGTGTCTATAAGGACCTCGAGGGAGGCAGCGAGGAGGATGGGGCAGCCTCTTCTCAGTGGTGGCCACTGACAGAACTAGAAGAAATCGCCACAAACTGAAGCACCAAAAGTTCCACAGGAACTTTAGGAAAAATTTCTTGACAGTGAGGGTGCCAGAGCCCTGGCACAGGCTGCCCAGGGAGGTTGTGGAGTCTCCTTCTCTGGAGATCTTCCAAACCCTCTTGGACACAGTCCTGAGCCCCGTGCTCTAGGTGACCCTGCGTGTGGAGGGGGGTTGGGCTGGATGATCTCTGGGGGACCCTTCCAACCTTAAGCATTCTATGATTCTATAGAGGTGGTGGGCAGCTCCTAAACAGGCTCACTTCCGTGCTGCTGTAAGGGAAACCCTATTCCTTTCCAATCCCTCCATTCATGCCTCTCGAGTAAGGGCCCTGGGAATCCTTCACAGGTTTGTGGTTCTTGGAGATAAACCTCTCCTGGTCTCATGAAGGTCCCCAGACCTTCTTTTCCCCACATGCTTCTGGGGATCATCTTCCCCATGTGGCCGTGTGGGGAATAAGGGAGGCTATTGCTCAGTGACATGCAGGAATCATCTGAGCGTGTGGCCACGCTAAGGGGCAGCAGACACTGCTCTTTAAAATCACAGAGACGCATCTGTTTGGCCGTGAGCCCAGACTGAGGCACGGATGGGTCAGAGGGTGGTGCAGGGAGCCCAGTGTAGGCCAAGAGACTCCTGTGGTCATGAGCTGGACAAATTCATGTGCTGAGCTACCTTCAGCCATAAGCCCAGAATTCCCAGACCAGCTGTAAAGTCTGCCCTTCAGTAACATGACGCAGTATTTTTGGTCTGGTTTTATATTTCCTTTTGTTGAACAGCAACATTTCTGACTCTGTAGTCTGAACTTTCTACTTCAATATAGCCAATTAGCGCAAGAAGTTTTCTCTAGAAACCTTAGACCTTAGTAAAGGTCAAATCTCAAAGTCAGTATTTCATTCTGAAAGATGGTTTCAGTGAGAGGTAGGGTGCACCAGGCTAGACCTTTCATAAAGTCTGCTTGTAGCTGTTGGTCATAACAGTTGTTTTGCAGGATAAAATGTAAGAAATGGTGAAGCTCCTTCCTGGACTAAGATAGCTGAAACAAAAAGAGCTATTGCCAAGGACACAGCAGTATGTATGCACCATTGTAGGGATCCCAGATAAAAGAGAAGCAATAAATAAATAAATAAAAGAGAAGAAGAATGCAAATGCATAGGTGTGGTTCCAGTTGGAGCTAGGCATATGAAGGCAAGCAGCAAAAATATTACACAGCCTGATGGAGAAACCCCATAAAAGCAGGGATACAACCAGAGCAAGCATTAAGCAGCATAAAAAGTCTATAGCCAGAAATATCTTTCAGTGAGACCTCAGCTGAAAGGGTGTTGAAATTGCAAAGAATGCACCGTCTTTTATTTGATTACTACTTTTTTACTCTTTGTAAGTAAATAGGACAAAAAGAAAAAAAAACCATCTTTGATACCAGTTTTTCTTCTTGAAGGAAACTTCCAGTAAGACACCAAATGCTGAATAGCAGCTTGTATCCAAAAAGGAAAAGCAGAACTCTCCGGGATCTTGGGGTAATTGCAATAGGAAGGTGGCCTGCTGCATTAAGGTCCTGTCAGGCAGAGCAGAATTCAGATGGAATGATCTAAAAAATGTGAAAGGCCCTCGGCATACTGTAACATAAAGCATGTAATAATAAGCAGGACAGAAACAAGAACATCAGAGAAACACCCTTATAATCTGCGCTTGTTTCATGTCTCAGAACTACTCAACTTCTTTCCTATCAAGCTAACAGAGGTCTGGCCAGCGGGCAGTGGCAGCCCTTGTTTCTCCATAGAGAAGTTCTGTGCCCGCCCAAGAGCAGAGCAGAGTGTTTCACGGAGGTGCTACTGCCTCGCTTGGGTTGGAGGAATCACCCACTGCCCTTTACGGGGAAGATGGGCACTGTTTCCAGGCTGGCTCTGAGCAGCACCAGAGTCTTGAAGAGCAGGAAGAGGATTTTGTTACTGTGCCTGCAGGGACCTGTAGTGGGGCATGGAAATATCATTGGGAACATCATGGAAGCTTCCAGACCCATCATTAGCTGAGTTTGAGCATCACTTTCTCCTTCTTAGATTCTAGGATCTTTTGTCTGTGCAGTAGCTTGGGCTTCCTTAATGAAAGCCTCCTCCAGTGTAATCTGCAAAGCTTCCTCACGGCTTTCACAGATCAGAGAAATCTTCCTTTCCCGTGAGGTCCAAGGGCCAGCATCTGTGCAGGATCCTTTGCCTGAATTGCTCAAAGCTTGATAAGACTCCAAACACCACACCGTGTGAAAAAGGGAAATGGTAGTTGTAGCAGGGGGCCTTCAGGGGCTTGTGTGGGCAAAATGAAGCACCAATGGCAACTGGATGTTAAACTGAAAGCAGTGGGAAGCGCAAGCCTCGAAGCGTAGACTAGCAGCTCCTGCGAAGTTTGTGCATTCGATAGCTTGATCCTTGTGAGACTGTTAGTTTCCCAGTGAATTTCCTTTTCCTAGGGCTCTTTGAAGCTTTCTGTGGTTATTTTCAGACCTGAACATCATGGCTAAACTTAGTATTTAAAATGTGTTTGTCATTTTTGGAGTGCAGAATACTGGAAGAGGGTACCAACAATGTACAGATAGAAAACAAAGCAATTTTCTAAACATATGCCTTCATAAAGACTGAATTGCCAGATGGTTTGTAGTTGTTTTAGTTATGGATAAGGGTACAATACACAATGGTACAAGAAGAAACACGGCCTCTTGTGAATAGAAGCAGCTCAGGAGAAATATTTTCCTAATAATTACTGACCATTAGCTACAGGCAAAACTAGAAATAATATCTGCTTTAAAGACAATATAGAGTGGCTCTTTAAATTTGGCTGCTCCTATTCATAAATTCAATTGGTATTGCCATACAAATATTACGGGCTTTGAATATCTAGGCACCTGCTCGTCCAAGGAAAGCTTCCCCTCAAGGAAACCCTGACTGGGTTGGGGTCTTTGTGGCTTTTGGAAGGGGGACAAGAAGGCAGTGCAGTGCACAGAGTTGAACAGGCAACACCTTTCTGCTGCTCTGTGGAGCTCAGGACCCTCCCAGCCCGATTGCCAGCGTGTGTCAGCAGCACCCAGTCATCTGCCACCACCACATCCCCCTTCCGGGGTGGGCTCAGCACTCACTGAAGGAGCCAGTTCTCAAGCAGAGCTGCAATTAGCCTGCCTGGTATTATGAACATTTGGGTGTTCAAAGGCTCTAGATGGATGCCATTGCTAATCAGTGTCATCAGGTAGCCGCTTCTTCCTTTCCCCCACCAGAACATTCCAGCACATGGCTCTTCATGGAATCAGAGGTAATTTATTAACCAGTTTTCATGAGAAGCTGTAAGATGGTATGCAATGACATGGAAATAGTATGTGTAAAAATGGCATTTGGTATATGCAAACTGATTCATCCTTGAAATGTCATTCATTATAGTTTGAAGCAAGCTGTTTCCAGAAAGTCTATGCAGATGTTATTTTAATCTCAAGGGGACAGGAAGCCATTATGTATTTATGCTAGAGGGAAAGACCATTATGCTCCAAAAATCCTTTACAATTCCAGAGAGATTTATAATTCCTCACAATTATTTAGCTGATTTTGATTTACAGATTACAAGGCACTGACAGGCTAAGTAACTTCCTTAGAATCACAGGACAAATGATTGACAGACCATGCAACTGAAAGAATACAAACTCTCAGATCAGTAAAACAAGGGCACGCTTTATTTACAGAGAACTTTTGACTATCTATAATGCTGGAACTTTATGGAAAAGGTTAGCTGGGTAAACTGGGACTGAATATTTAGATTCTCTATAAATCATATAGGAGAAAAAAAGAAAAAGCATTAGCTTTGGATAAAAACTTTTTTTTTGGTGTATGAATTTTTTCACAAATAACATTAAATTATCAGAGACTGATGGGAAGACAGCATGTACTTGTAGCACCAGCCTTTATCTGCAGAGAAATGCCCAGAATCGAGAACTGCTGCGGTTGGAAGGGACCTTTAGAGATCAGCTGATCCAACCCCCATCTCAAGCAGGGTCACCTACAGTGCGTTGCCCAGCTTCTCCTCATGTTCAGACGGAACAGCCTGTGTTTCAGTTTGTGCCCATTGCCTCTCCTTTCGCTGGACTCAGTCACGTAGCTTCATGTCTTGTCCTGGGACGCGCAGGCTCCAGATGGGGCCTCACCAGGGCCTGAAGGATCAACATCCTTGACCTGCTGGCAGTGCTCTTCTTGCACCCCAGGATACCATTGGCCTTCTTGGCCACGTGGGCATGTTGTTGGCTCACAGCCACCTTGTCCCCCTGGACTCTCAGGTCCTTCTCTGACCAGCAGGTCACTCCCAGATAGCCTGCTAAATTCTTAGAGAGGATCCTCAGCTGTATCTATTGAAGTAGCTGCAATGACTTCAGTTGTGTTTGGAGACTTACTCCTGCTCAATATGTATGTGAATAGTTGCAGTCTAGGTACAATTTAAATTGCTGCTGAAAGTAACCAAAAAGCATCCCAACATGAATATTTTTATTAATATGGTTCATAATGCCAAATTGTCGTATAATGACATTATAAGAAAAAGCCCATAGTTATTTCATCGGGAGGCACCTTGGTTCCCTGAATGCGCGTTGGGAGGGTCACGCTGGGTAGGGAGCGTTGACCCTTCACGGCTGTGCTCAGCCGCACGCGGCGGCCGTGTCAGTGCAGTTAAACACCCCGTCCCTCACGCGAGCCCAGCGGAGGCACTAACAGTCCCTTAACCAAGGCCACTTTTAGCCATAACTTATATGCAGCTCTTGGGCAGCTCATTTGTTCTTTCTCACTGCTATTTATATGTCCCTAGCTTTGTCAAAGACTTGGAGACTGTTTATAGATCCCTTTGAAGTAGAACTCAAGCCACGGTGGTGAAACACAGAGCAAACCATTCAACCTCCTGGTGGCAGCATGGCCTCATTTACCATCTCAACCAACCGCTGCAACAGACTTCCCTGGCCGTCCACAGCCACCTGCAGAGAAGTTGCAGCAGTTATCTAAAAAGAAAATACAAATGCATAAATAAATGCTCTTGTTAAACTATGTGGTTGTGTTTTGGAAATGTTATGAAACAGAGCAAGTTAGGCAACCTTCCTCTAGAAAAATGTGTGCTTAATTATTGTTTTAAGGCTCTGGAAGTCTTTAAATAACGAAAAAATAGTAGATATTGACATTTTTGATGTAAAGGAGTAAAGCACTTTGTGTTCCCTGTATATGCACTCTATATTTGAATATCCTGATTTATTGGCCCTGTGTTTAAGTTGCCTTAGCAAGTATTATGTTGTATAAGGATACTGTAATATTTACTCCTCTGCAGAGGGTTAATATGCAAGAAAATACTCATGCGGGGGTCAGATTTTGTCGCCCGGTTACTCACTTCAGTGTCTGGTACATGATCCTTCAAGGGAAAGAAGAGGCTTCACCTGCCCAGGTGAACTCGGAGTACTGAGAGCCCAGCTGGTGGGACGCGCTGCAGGACAGCAGCACTGTCCACCTCAGGAGAACCTGAGGAGCAGGTTTATGAAAACCTGTTTGCAGCAGTAGAAGATATTGGTCATAGGGAGCCTCCTCCTGATAACTGTGGCCTGGCAGATAACTTGCAGCTCAGGAGAAGCTCCCCTGCTGCGCTGTATTTGCCATAATTCTGAGTTCTGACCATAACTCAGCATCCTGGACAACATGTCTTTCATGTTAAAAGGCTGCGTGTTCACTGATGTTTTCAGTTTAACATATTTCCCTCTGTCTCTGAAACTATTTGCTTGCCAGGAAATAATAACCCCAAACTGGGCAATTTCCTTCTCCAGCAGTCTCCTGTCTGCCAGGCACTTAAGCAGTTACCTTTATTCATAGATGTGGAGTCCACATGGGTGAATCTCCTGAAGTTCTGTGTGTTGAAGTAGAGTAACTGGATTCAAAGTGTTTATTTCTGTATTTTGCAGTCCTTCCTCCTGTACTGCCTGCCTCTCAAAGATGTTCAATATCTCTGTTTTCTCTGTGACTTAATCTGATTCACTGGACTCTGCAGATGCATTTGTAAATAAATGGAATTCAAACAGGATGCAACACCTATGCGGGAGTAATTTAGATGTTTGATTTTGCCTAGAAGGGAAATTGTGTCTCAAGGGCTATAATAAAAGGGAAATGGTGCTCACGCTTGCCAACATTGTCCCTCTGAGTCCTAGTGAGGACCCCTCTGACTTGATAAAAAACTGCGGTTATACATTGACATGGTTCTACTTGTAGTATTGAAATAAGAGACCCTTCTGTACATAACTGTATGGGGAAATACTGATTGTTATGTATATGGACCTTCACACTGATCCATTATTCTTATTACTGAAATACATTGAAATTTAGTATTACTTAAATAGTGAAAAGTTTGAGAATTTGCCCGGGATTGAGGCTTGGCATATTAATTCTTTGCTTTTTATTGCTTTTATCTTAACTCAGTCTAAACAAATAGTTGTTAGTTTACAATTACTGGAGAGATGATCTAAGTTCAGTACACCATGACTGTTGAACAGGCAGAGATTTCCCCCGAGGTGCCTCTATTTCCTCTACCCTTGGAAACTTTTGTGGGCAGAACTCGTTACCGTTGTTATACTGAAAAACACTGTTAGTAGAGGCACCACCGTACCAGTGTAGTGAAATCACCCCTCTACCAGTCATACAACAAGCTGTTTCAGGGAAAGGACAGCATTTTACCGTTGACACTATAACCCTGCGCAGATGCAAACCTTTCGGTTGGGGGTCACGCACCTGCAGCCCTGAGCGCTACCCGCGGCGCTGAGAGGAGCCCAGTCAGCCTGACACTCGCTGCTCGGCCAGCGGCAGCCACCGTCTCCGATGCCCGTGGCAGCTGGGCGAGGGAGAGAATAAGCCCCGGCCCGAGGGGCTGTTGCCAGCTGCCTCGTGCGGCGGCGTTTGTGCGCTGCCTTGTGCGCACGAGGCTGTTACTGGAAATGCACTTGTGGAGCCCTGACATTGCCAGGAATGGAGCACAAAAATAGGCTACTGCTGCATTTTTCTTCTGTCCTCTTTGTCAGGCAGAAGATTGCACTGTGCTTGCTGCCAGACTAGGGTAAAATGGCATATGTCATTAATCTAAGTAATTAATATGAGAACATACATTAGACACTACATCGCTTCTGAGGAAGGCTCCCTATAGAGCTGGACTTTTGTGTGCTTCTGACTTTTGCATCCCTTTTCTGTTCTTTGCATCACCAGAAGTGAGATGTACCATTTCTGATAAGAGTGGTTCTGGACTCCATGAGAATAGGTATAATAAAGCTTTGACTGACTGCTGAGGAAGAGAAAAAAATCAACTAAAAGCTGAATGATACATGAAATAAGGGACACAATACATTGCTGGAACTAATCATTACAATACAAATATAAAAGAACTCAAGATCCAAGTTACATGTAATCAAGCAATTCAGTACTGCATGTTCTGGAAAGTTCGCTCCAGCTGCCTAGAGGTGTCAGGCCTCTCATTTATTTGCGTCAGTGTAACCCTGGTAAACAGCAGGGTTTGGGGATTTACAATAAGGCAGGGACGAGCAGCATCTGGTTAAGGGACTGCTTTATTAAAAACAGCAGTATAACAGTAGTATAAAGCTAAGGAATGATCCAGAAGCTATGCATCTACTGAGAGAAAAAAAAAAAGAAAGCATAATCTTTGCCTATAATTGGGATGTTCCGTTTCTGTTCCATAACACACTATGATTGTGTTCACATTTATACTCTTTTTCTTCAGAGCCCTGTATAACACAATAGATGTTCAAAATGACTAGTTCCTTTCAAAACTTTCGGAGACATATAGGTCAAACCTTCAAATCTAAGAAGGCAGATGTAACCTATATCTTGTGATATAGGATGGAAGAAAATTTAGCATACATAAACTTCATATTCCTGTTCACATTCCTTGAAAAAATCTTGTTTTGTGAGGTTAATGCTTTTTCAAAGTATGTTGTATATTTTACACACACACACATATATACTTACACGTGTATATATAATTATTTCTTATGAGGGATTCTTATTGCTCACAGAGAAACTGGGAAAGAGGTAAAACAATATCTGGAGCCCTGTCTTTCAGAGTCTGTGATTTTTATATTTTTAGTGCACTTCTACTGCATGCTAGACTGACATGCAGTTGAGCATGTGCCTCTGCATCTTGTTGGCGGCCTCTTCTTCGGCTAGAAATCCCCTGACACGTGGGTTTCTTGCAAAGATGCTGATGTCTTATGCAAGCCAGACAAGAACAAGAAGCCAAGCATCACGCTAGCCTGAAGAACCTCAGGGGTAAAGAAAACTGCACGGTGGGAAGTATCAAACAGGAATTAAATTGGCTGCCACAGCTCCAAACCTCATGCTCCGAAGACTCTACAAGCTGAAGATGTTACCTTTTTCCACAGTTATTGCTGGGCACTTTCTGCATCACCTGTCCTAGATATGAGACACACAGTCTGGTCCAGGCTGTCTAAACTGAGACCAGAGGCCCCGTTCAGTCAGGGCATCTGAAAGCCATTACTTAAAATCACGCCTGAAAATTCATCTAGAAAACCTACATGATGTGAAGGAAGCTGTCTAGGACTAACCAGCAGAAAGTACAAGGCAGAAAGGCCTAAATCCCTACTTATCCGTGCAACTCAGGCGCACCGTTTTCATGCAAAACTTTCTATATCACATGTTCAAGAAGTGAGAGAGCGGGGTTTAAGCCTTCCTCAGATTTTGTGATACATAACTTCATGATTTGATTCACACAATGTTTCCTTGATGCTTTCTCCCACTGCTCAAAATCATTTGTGACTTCATAACATATTTCATTTATACCTTAGTTACATTGATTCTCATTAAATTTGAATCACTATTGGATTGTTTCTTTGTAGTCAAGTTTTCCTAAAGACAGAGTTTGAATTTTAATTCTTTTTGAATTACTGCCTCTATAATTTGCAGTAAAAAGCTGAAATTCCTGCAGAGTTGTTGTTTTCTTTCAAGAGTGCCACATATGTTCACCAACTGTGGTTGATATGAAGTTGAAAGTCGCTTTGTTCTCCTGATCTGACAGTATCTAGGCACTTTGCTCACATTGGTGTAGGAAATAGGTATTACTGTCCAGGATCTCTGGGTATTAATGTCATGGATGAAGACAGGTAATTCGGAAGACGGAATGGAGTCCCTAGTCAGGGAAGCAGTTCTGAAGCAGTGAAGCAGGCTGTGGGCAGAACCAGCGTAAGCCTTTGCCTGCAAAACCAAATTAGATGGCGTGAGTTCAGTGAGGTTTCCTCCCCGCTCATGATCACTGGGCTCAAAGTTTTAAAACACAGAGAGACAGAATTTTCTTTTAAAAACACAAGAATAAGGATTAATGTTGCAAAATGAAATATTAAATCATTAACTTTCTAAAATGGAAGGTGGAGAACACTTCTGCGAGAGCCAGCAAATACTACGGTCAACAGTAATACTGCTGAATATCAAGTTACTCATGCCAAGTGTCTGCACATGGGGAATTTTCTTTATAGCCAGAAGAATATTTTATTTTTGTCAAATGAAGTACTATTACTAATTTTACCAATATTTGATTTGCTTTTTTTTTCTGTTTCCTGTTTCAAACACCATCCATCTATGTGGTACCTTATTTCAAAAGGATGATACACGCTCGTCACAGAGTAGCTGCTTCATAAAGTATATTACTGGAAGAGCTTTGCTCTCACAGTCAGTCATTAGAAAGGGAAAATGACTCACATCCCAACAAAAATGTTTTTTTTTAAAGCCTCTTTTGCCCCCTTCAGAGAGCTTATCAAACCACTATTTACATCTACATTTTTGTCTTTCTAACAAGATAAAGTGGAAACAATAATAAAAGCTCCTTATCTACAAATAAATTTAAACATAGGACTATTTGAAATACAGTGGTAAGCGGAATATAGGGTGATTTCAAACACAGTGTTAAGCAGTTCTTGTCTTACTAAAGCATGACTATGGAAAAAATTATTTATTAAATAAGAATTGCTGATCCCTGATGTTCCTGTGTATCTGCATTCACTCCTTTGCTTTCACTAGCACCTACTGCTTTATTGTTTCACATTAAAATGAATGTTAGAGTCAAGAAGGCTTAGGCCCCACATGGGGTCAGCATTTAGCACGTTATCTAAATGAGTTAGCATTTCACTTCATTAATCAGATGAAACATTATTTGTACCAATAAACATTTCAGGGCTATATCAAAAACGAGAAATCCCATTCACTTTCCACCAAAATTGTTGTCAGGAACTGATCTGCCACTGCTGGAATCTCAGCCACAGAATGAATAAATTCTTTGCTTCTCATATGCAAATATTCTCTTAGTGTGAACTGACAGAGAGGTTTTTTACACATAGATTTTCCAAGGTCCAAAACTAACAAGAAATTCAGATGAATATTATTGCCTAGATATGACATTTAAGACACATTAATGTAATTATTCGTTTACGGCATGTAGGTAACTGTGGTGATTATAAATAAGGATGCACTGCAAAGTTATTTCATACTTGGGGGATTTTCAAAGTCCCGCACGATGACATTGATATAGTGCTACTACTCTGTTATAATCTTTGTATATTATTTAAGTGTAACAAATACCTCATTCACTGCCTGCCCTAAACTTTGCATTTGGTGACATTCTTGCTGCTGTGTTAATATCAGGTCTATTAAGCTGGACCTCATGGTCCATTACCCTTTCTTTAGGCCTGACCCCATGAAGTTTAAGGGTCTTGAGCACAGTGTGAAAAAGCAAAGGGTTTCCCTCTCACCCAAGGAGCTCATTAGGACCTTATAGAAACACGAGAAACGCTCACCCAGCAGCGCCATTTGCGCCGAGGGGCGCTCGCCAGGCCGCCAGGCCGGTGCCAGGGCGCTCGCTGCTGCCGCCGGGTAGCCTTCGTGCGCCGGCTTCGCTTGCCGGCGCCTTTCGGCAGCCCTTCCCGAAGTTCCCGTTTCGCTTAGGACGGTGGATTGGAAGTGAGCTGACGCTGCTGGTGCGCGTGCGCATCGCTGCGGGGCCGTCTGGCCGTTGCCTTTGTTTGCGGCCTGGGGGCCAGTAAACAGCCATTCACCGCGCGCCCGCGAAAGGCCCTTCCGCTGAGCGGCCGAGGGCCAGGCTCTGCCTCCGTGGCCGACCTTGAGTAACGCTGCTCTCCTCACCGCTTTCGGCTGAGTTTCTGACGCTGAGAATTGCCCTTCTGCCACTAACAGCGCAAGCTTGTTCACCTTGGCCGCAGCCCCCCCGCCTGCTCGCGCCTACCAAGCGCCCACCCCCGCGCTGCCGTTCCCGCACGCCCTCGCCGGGCAGCGACGCC
>VZSV01000004.1:9004829-9019614 GCA_013398735.1 Nothocercus julius
CCGCGCTTCGGCATTCGAGGCTCTGAGGTGACGACTCGAAGTACTGGTTTTTAAATCATCACGGTCTCTTTGAAAGGCTGCGCTCAGTCCCGCGGGAAGCACGCGGCAGTTTGCTGGGTACCAGCCTGTAATATCATTTTCAAAATTTCCCCATTTTCTTCGCAAACCAAAGGGACCCACTTTACATCAAACCTTAAGGGCTTTTTATTTTGAAGGAAATGAGAAAGTTGTGCAGATAAATTTGTCTGGCAAGGATTCCTTTTAATATTTCACCATAAAGAATCTTTCCCTTGGGAGGTCCTGCACAGCTCCATGATGATTTCTCACATTCACAGAATAAGATTTTGATCTAAGAAAGGGCAGCTGACACTAGAAGAGCTGCACCTTTGTTCTTTGCTGGATGTGGGAAGCTGAAGGAATGAAATTACAGTTTACATATAAATAAAATCTAGATAGGGTATTCATCCCATTTCCTTATGTTGACATACATTATGGTATTAAATCAATGGATAAATATATGGCAAGTATTTTTCTCTCCTTTAATAAACCTGCAACACAAAAGCAGCACTGCCTTGCACCTATATATCTTCAGTGCCAGCAAAACTAGCTTTGTTAGCCAAAGTGAAATGTTTCTACTTCAACACTGCTATGAGATTAGACAGTTTGGCCCAGTTGATGGATGCAAAGTAAGATAAATAAATAGAAACAAGATAGTATGCTAAGGAAATGTCACCTGCCCACACCAAAACAGATCTGGCACAATGCAGGGACTTTGCACATTAGCTAAAGTTCACATTTAGCCCCTGATCAATGAGCTCTCATTGGCTAAACAGGTGACTGATTTAGTCATGATCATTTTATAACTTAGAAAATCCCGTGCACTGTTCCTTTGAGAGCCATTATACACCCAAATCCTGGGACTTATATAGCCACTGTTTGGTTGGGTGCAGTCCCTATGCCATATCCAGGTAATTGCCCCCTGTGCTGGATTACAACTCTCAGAATTGCTTAGCTCCAATCCCCAGCTTTTTTTGTCACAGCTTGCATTTGCTGAGCCAAATTAGTTAATGTCATTTTGCAAGGAATTATAGAGGGAGAAAGAAGCGAGAAACAATTCTGTCTTTGAAGGTAATCAGCAGAATTAAGAGAGATGCTGAGAAGGGCACAAGTAGGGGACATGATAAAAAAGGGAAGAAATCACTGGTTGTCTCGGTCACATTCAGTGTGAACAGGGAGTTGTTGACGCCACCTGCACCTTCAAAGCAGCTGAGACAACCAGGAGGGTCAAAGAATAAAACACAGAGACCCATCAGCAGCAACCTCAACATACCCCAGAACAGGGGCATCCAAACTGGCTCATCTGAGGACTCCTACTATCTGTCCTCAGTGCACCGTCACTCACTTTATCCTACACAGCTTTCCACCACAGATTGAATTAATCCGATATTGCTCATATTTGGACTAAGGAAAACACTTGCACAACCTATTTTTGCATCTCTCTTTTGGGGATGCAGAGAAAAGGGGCACGGGGGAGGGCAAAGCAGCATTTTAATCCAGCCCTGTCATTTCTGCAGCGAATGTCTGACTGCGGCCTCGGACTTTGGCCTTTGGCCTCCGAATACAGCTAATCTGAGACGCGGTCAAAACACTGCAAACAGGAAGGCTCCTCAAGCCATCGCATCAATAACGGAGGATTTTCACTTTGTTCCCTCACAAGCAGTGTAAACAAACACATTCAGAAAGGGGGCTCCCAGCTGCCATTTCTTTTAATTATGAGACAGAAAAAGTTGTCAGCAGTTAATTGAACTGAACCCACTAAAAGTCATTGTTCTTTAGCAGCAAAATTATATGGCTTGAGGGCTTGTTAGATAAAATCTAACATAAAAATCACCAGTAGGTCATTCACTATTTTAATGTTTTCTGAATGGTTTTATTGGCATTCTTAAGTGGGCAGAGGTTGTGCCTTATTCTTATAACGTTTTTCGGGGTAAAATATTCACATAAGACAAAATCATTACTTGAAAAAAAAAAAAAAAAAGCTACATCTTTACTCTGGCTTCTACTATGTTCACCAGGATTTCATTCCCATATACCGAGGGGCAGCCCTTGGTGGAAGTGGAAAAGCTATAAACAAGTGTCATATGCACCCAGGTACAAATAAAGTAATAATGTATTAAAACCTTACAAATAGGATGGTCCCACCACTGCTGTGTTTCAAGGGTCTGTGCTCTACATGATAGTGCTGCTAAACTTCAAGGCTTGCAAAAGACTTAATTACTTGAGATGGATCTGAAGGTTTTTAAATGCTATCACTGTAATAGTCATAATGCACTTACAGCTAAATAAAACCCACACTAATGCTTATATATACACATACAGCCCCGTGCACAGTGGATCATGACTTCACTGATCCCTATATTTTCCAATTATATTAACATTAATAATGAGAGTTATAATAATGTAATATAATAGCATATAATGATAACAGCAATAATAATAGGACAACTAGAATTAGTGTAAAACAATTTGAAGCTTTCCGGGATTACCTCTAGGAAAAATAAACCTTGTGCAGAGAAGCAATAAGGAATCAAATAGGAAATTAAATGGACTCCAGAGAAATGGCAGAAAAACATCACGTAACCAAAGGCATGAGATGGGCATAGAAGGCCTAATAGGAGTAACAGGCTTTGTGAAGTGGTGTCAAGTGGCAGTTAATCATAAAGAAAGATTTAACTAAGACGAAAATAAATGACCATGGTGTGAGATCTGCAAAAAAAGAGAGATTTGTTTTATCAGGTGCAAGAGTCTGAGCAGGGACTCTAAAAACTGTAAATGATGCTAGGATATTAAAAGCATCTCTTCAAGCTAGGTTGTGAAAATATAGCAGCGCACAGTATGGTTTCAGTAGCCAAGCAGAAAACCAAAAAAATAAGTGGCTGGACCTCAAATTGTCAGAATAACGTTTTTGCAAGTTAGACATAGCAGTAAGAAAATACCTACACTGACAGCAGCTGTTGAAGTATTGTCTGTAACTGTCAAAGAGATGATCCTGTAATGGTGATCAGCAACATTATATTTCAAGTAGCTTGAGAAAATGGAAAATGGTGCTCCTGCTGAGGTTGACATGAGGACACCCAGAAAAGCACATACTCGGCAACCCTGCAAGTGATCTATTTGGTGAGAGGTTCTGACCTTTTGAAATTGCATTCCCAATTGGAATAACAAATTGCAACATCATCATTTCCTACAAAGGGAAATTTCAGAGAAGTGTTGTCCCTGAAACGTGTAAATGAATTTACTGGAGTAATGCGTTTTGATGGGATTATGTTATCTATTATATCATCAAAACTGAGTATTCCTAGTAGCAAAACATAAGTTTTCTGCTTTGTTAATGAGTTTTAAGCCAAAATTATTTTTCTATTTTCAAGTGAGTGTTTTCCAACCAATAACATTTTGTCAGAAAATGGCTGGCTACCTCAATTGATTTTAATAACGGAGAAGCAACAGTTATTACATTGTGCCTTCTTTCACAGAGTAAGAATTAAGACATTTCACTTGAGTGTGCAGAGAAGAAAGAGGAGAGGAAGTAATGGCATACAAAGGAGTGGGCACTATGCAAACACCTGAGCAGATTGCAATCTAAGACCTTGAATTGAGTCATTGATCACATCCTTTTGACCTCTATTTCAATGACCTGAGAAGGTGGGTTAAATAGGGGTTACTGGGTGCAGCAATAGTGCTTGTATACGGTTAATGCAAGAGTTCTTACACACAGGACAGACTAGCAGATAGTGCTAGCTAAGTAAGACATAATAAACATGTCAGGGGCTCATTCTCTGGTGTTTGCATCTCTTTTAACATTAGGATGTAATCCTAAATTTCTCCTGACGTTTCAGTTAACTGATTTTCTTCTTAACATGTGCTACTTAGGCATGATTTGTTAAAAAAAAGCACACACACACACAAAGTATTTAAGTAATTAATTAGAAGCAGAACTTGGAAACATAACAGGAGATACACACTAATCAGCATGGATATATAAAGGGAAAAATGTGTTTAACTAATGTGATTAACTTCTGCACAGGAAACACAATGAAAACTGACAGGTGTGAAGTGGGAGACATCCTAAGTTGACTACAAAGAGGCTTTTTGATTTAATATCACATAAAAGATTGATATGTACTATCATCAAAAATGGTATTAATGGTGACATTTTACTCTGGAGAAAAATGGCTTAAATGAAATAAGAGAGCACTAGTAAGTGGGTATAAATTGAGACGAGTCATAAGAATTGCAATTAGGTATGGCATTTTTTTCCAGTAATATATAAACACTCTGTAATAGATGTGCATTTGTGCAATACTGATGAAAATTGTAAAATTTTAGTAAGATTTTAGTTGAGAGATGAAAGCATTGGAAGTAAGAGCAGATAATTTTAAAGAGGTGAATCTTAGACTACATTTATTGACAAAATTTCTTCTTCCATTTCGCTGAAAATGATCAGAAAAAAAAGATTTCAGTGTAATAACCAAAAATTGATTACGTTTGATACCTGTAAAAACTTGGGAAAGGAAATAGCTTGTTTGTTTGCTATTTGATTGCTTGGAGAGCAAAATGTAAATGAATATCTACAGCTTTGTACCCTAATTGGGCCTCACATTAAGAAAAGGCAACTGAAGAATGAAAAAGGCACGGGGAGTAGCTAATAATAATAAAAATAGAGTGTATCCCACGTCTGAGGAGCCTCTAATCTACAAAAACAGCAACTGATTTCCAGCTAACCTGCAAGACATGAAAAGAAGAAAACCAGAACTGCTTATATCCTGTCCTATGTTTTCATCACAGCACAGTTTTAATCATACTGCCTCGCGTCCCATGACAATGCGAATCCCATCAATCTTAAAATATTTAAAGTATAACCTTAACCTTAAGTGAAACTTTAACAGTATCAGCACCTATTTGAAATAAAGTTCCACGTCAGGAAATAGCCGTCAGCACCTTAAGATAACAGACACTATTCTGATTTTAAAGAAGTAGTTATATAGTAGATGATGGTTTCTAATTTTGACCAGTGGATTTTCTAAAACAAGGGTCTAAATTGGCTAAAACCCAAACAGTAAACCAGGCAGGACTTTTGTTTTTATATTTGACTTCATAAAACCTGTATAACTCTGAGGTTAAGATGAAAAACACTAATGCTCTATCATAGTGGTTATAAAACAGCCACTTCCTAAAGACACAAGCGCCCTCGTACTGACTGCAGTGCTGGCTATGACGAACCTCAGCAGAACCCTTCTGAATGTTCATCGCATGCTTTCAACCAGACCATCACTGGACATAACCTTTGAAGTACGGGCGCAGGCACCTGTGTGCAAGGAGGTGACCCAGCAGGACCTCAGGTGGGCTCGTGGGCAGCTGCAAAGCCCGCGTTTCCTGCAGTTTTGTCCCTTCTCACGCCCGCGACCCACGCTACCGGCCGAGCTCCGGCGCCCCGAGCCCGGGGCGGCCCTGCAGCCCACGTGCAGGTTTGCTTCTCACCCCCGGCCCTAGAAGGGGCTGTTTCGTTTGGCAGATGGACAGCTTGGGAGCTGGGACCCGTTTGGGTCTGGCGGGACAAGCGCCAGTCCCCCAGGCCAAGTGCCCCATGCCCTTTGCTCACTCGCTCCCGCTGATCCACGTCTGCCTTGTCGTGGGCGCCCAAACCGGGCTGCGGTAGCTAGAAGAGGTGCAACAAGTGCTCAGAAACGAGGACCATGACACGGTGGGATCTCCTCTTGGCCATGCCCCCTGTTAGCGCAACCCAGGACGCTGTGGGTCTCCCCTGCAGGCCCGGGCCCAGCTCGCTGCTTTAACACAGCTGGACACCATTTTGTACGGAGGCCTCAGACACGGCAGGGCAACTCAGCCCCGGAAAGCCGGTGGCAAAGATGTCTCTTTGCCTAGGGGACGGGCAGGGGCGCCCAGAGCCTCGCTAGGGCTTGAGGTTCCATTCCTGGGAGCGCAGCACATCGAGAAGATGAATCTGCATTCATCAGTATTCAAAAGCAGCCTTTATTTTTTGACATTTACCTTTCTTGCCTGTAAGCATGACTCAGCAAGACTGCCATTAATGCAAAGGGTGGATTTTTTTGTGTCTACTGAATAATTTTTTTTAAGATGCAAATTTCTGCATTTAATTAACTTCCTTCATTGAGAGAAAAAATCAATAATCTGCAGGGAGCTCCTCCGCAGTGTGCCAAGTCAGGCGGGCGCGTACTGCAGTACTCTCCGCTCTGCGTCTCGCTGTTCTGTACCATCGTTTAACTGCAAGACAGGGGAAATTTTCAGAAGAGAGTAACTAAAAATCGGTGGAATTATTGGCCAATTATTCTCATTAATCTTAGCAACCTACGCAGATTTTGTTGCTGGGGCTAAGTATATTTGTTTTACCTTGCCTAAACCCCAAAGTTACTTTAATTTGAAATTGTCTTTTCACCTGACAATCAAAGAAATCCTGGGTTCCTGGAGGGATTAAGCCAGGAAGCAGTTTTTAACAACAACAAATTGAAACGTTTACACAAGGAAGTGTTGCTTTTATAAGTGATGGGAAACTTCAAATTTGATTACAAGCAACCTTTGGCTTCCTATCTGTTCAACAATAGGCCATGTTGTTAAGGGCAATTTCCATGCACAGCATGTGGGTCCCATTTTTTCATCCTTAGACATGGTTGTTTACTGTTCAGAACTGTTTATGCATTTTAATCAGGCTTATTCAGCAGTCCTTAATAAATCACTACTAAGTGAATGTACCAAAACAAGAACTATTATGCAGGATTTGTTCCCCTTATGCAGTATTTGCTGCCCTCAGGTTCCACTGGATATAAAAATAAAGAGTAAACGGGCAATTGAGTCAAAAGAATAATTATTAGACATATGATTCTAATGCCTTTTGCTGAGCAGTTGCCTCCAGCAACTTCCGTTCGCTCCAGGAGCCTGACTTTAAATTCAGCCCAGGCAAGAATGACTTAACAACTGGAACCTGCCCGCAGCTCATGGCACTGAAAGTCCTTTTGATGGGATGAAGCTGACAGCCCAGTTCCTGCCTGGCCGACATTCACATGCAGCAAGACTGTATTCGGACAGATAAGTGCTTAAACATTCAGGTATCTCGGACTTTGGAAACAACTGAGGAGAAGGCACTTGGTAAGAAGTCGGTGCACAGAAGGAAACATGTCTTTTCTGTCATTCCTATCAGCAGCAATCGGGAAAATATATTTCTTCTGCAGTCTGGCAAATAAAAATTTTCCAGAGGAAGTTTAATAAATGCTAATGGTTTTCTGTGCTAGCTCTAGTTCACTAAATATAACAAATTTCCAGGAAAAAAAGAAAATCTATGTGATTTTAAATAAACTATGAAAGAGTAATTAGTCTTGAAAGATTTTTCCAATCCCGCTTTCACTGGATTTTATTGGATCACTAGCTCTTCCTGTGAAAAACAGGGGAATTTTACAGACCTATAGATCATGTGCAGGAAAGATGTGACGCAAATGGCATTGTGCCTTATGCATGTCAAACGGCAATGGCTGGGAAAAACAACGTAAAACACAACAGAAAAGGTTTGTAACACACAGAGCAGACTTTCCTGGAAACAACTTAAATATAAAATACAATTTTGGAGAATATTTAGCAGGCTCAAATTTTCCTTGTCTTAGTCCAACCATTATCCCCCCCTGAAGTCAGTGGGATAAATTAGGGTGAGTAGATTTAAGTGCTGTTATCTTTGTCTGCAGAAATGCTGTTTTTCTGTGGCTCAGGGTGCTTGGTCAGCCTGCTCCCTGCATCACTCTCAGCAATAAAAGCTGTGTCAGCTGCTCAGCAGGAATCCCAACCTGCTCTCCTGCAGGCTACCGTCCTCCTTCCCCCCTCCCCGAATATTGTTCGCCAAGCGCTTGTGCATAATCTTGTGCACAAATATTGTTTGCGAAGCAGGGTATTTGGGAGGTTTGCTTCAGCCTCTTGTTGGTTACCATGAAAATGGAAAGTTCCTTTGTGAGCAGAAAAAGAGCAAAACAACCTCGACAGCTAAATCATAAGACTTCCTCTGAGAAATTTTAAGGTCCTGTTCTCCAAAAGCCTGACTCTTCTGAATAGTCATCTTGACTTCAGTGGTGCTCAGCTGCCATGGGCAGCATGACATGTAACCTTCCAGCTAGCTGGACTTTTGAAAGTACCAGGCTGAAATATTGCTATTTTCTTCGGTGACACCTTGGCTAGATTTGCACAAAAAAATTGTGAAAAGTGCTCAATTACTAATAGCAAATTGGCAATTGCACCAGTCTTTCTTTGAAAATGGATTGCAGTTATTCTGCTTGCAGAAAGAAAAAAAAGACGTTGGCTTTGGGTAAATGAATGGCTATATTCAACAGCTGATGCTTATTTATTTCATTATTTGTTATTCAGCAAAATGTTGGCGCATCTGCTTTCCTGTATATAATTTGAAAAGCACATCTAGCTCAGACCCTATTGTCCTCTTTGCTCTGAATTTCAGAATCTTCTTTTTTTCTGGTATGCCAATAATAGGCCTCTCTCAGAGGGGAGAAAAAATCCATGATGTCAGGATGAAGCGCAGTAAAGGCAGATTGCCCTAAGGAACAGCCTGGTGCTTTTTATGCCACGTCACGTGAGTGGCATTTTTGCTTGCCTAATGGACCCCAGAAGTGGATGGTAAATGCTGGATGGAGAACTTGCTTTCAAGATTTTACTCTTTTCATAACTGAAAAAGACTATTTGTGTTTTTCTTTTCCTTGAAATTTCATTATGGCACCTGGTACCTAACACTTCAGTTAAGAAGACGGGAGTCATCCAGGCCAGCCGTTTGGGACCGAACCAAACTGTGACTCTTCACATCGGAGGGTAAAACACTTCTGGGTGCAGTGACTGACCTCCAAGTGCTCCCCTGCACTAGTCTGCTGAATTTAGATCAAATCAATGAAGTCAGTGAGAGCACATGGACCAACATGTAGTCTTTTTTTTTTTTTTTTTTTTCTTTCCTTTCATTTGGATTCCATGCTGTTTTGGGAAAACAATTATTTGAAATGTTTAAGGAACTTAAAAAAATAACTGAACTGGCTCTATATCAAAGAAAGCACACACGGCAAAGTGGTACATACGTATTGCTCCTAACAGCCTTATCAGGGCAAGGCAACACACGGAGGAGCAAAGAAGCCCACATCTATTTAACACACAAGATGTAACTACAGTGTGTCTTCTCAGCAAAGCTGAAAGCTTATAGAGAACTGGCTTCCTATTAAAATCCTTGGGCTTGTTGGTGGAGCCTTCCACATCCCAGGTTATACTGTGGACTTTACAGATTCTCATCCTGCAGCCTTTATTCAGGAATAAACGGGTAATTCTACCTGATAATATGAAGGTATCTGATTTCTCTTTCAGTAATATTATCTGTGTGTATGTTATTGTAGGGTTCTTCTAGTGCATTAAAAACAAAAAACAAACAAACAAAAAGTATATTAATTAAAACTCTCCTCTGTCCTGAAGATGCTAAAGCCTTGGAAACTGCAGCAGCAGCAGAAAATAGAAAATAGGGAGAAGATGGACCATGGGAGAGAACTGGCCAAAGAAACCTCGTGGCAACAGAGGGGGACTGAAGGAAATGGTGGTTCTCACACCTTCTTTAAACAACTTCAAGCTAAAAATTGCTAGAAGGACATTTAATAATTTAGTCTTTTGGTTAAAACAAACAAACAAAAAAAAGCTGGAAACTATGATCTGTGAGAGGATCATGGTGCTCTGACCACCTGGTACTCCTGAGCACTATCTGGGTTTCAGCAGATTAAGCCAATATCCAAAACCATTCCCTGTGCGTGACACTCGCACGAGTCTCCAGCACCAGCACCTCCCAGGAGCCCAGAGGTTCACAGTGCAAAGTGTGCGAAAGACCCACGACTTGCAGAAAGGACCTTGCTCTGTTTTTTCCATCACCAGATTCCTGAAGTAGCAGCACTGCTGTGTGGACAGTAAATCATACCAAAGTATACAAGGCAATGCTGTACAGATTATTGGATAAGATCTGTATTACACATCAGCAGAGTTGGAAATATGATTTATTCTTAGGAACATAAGTCATCTTCTGCGAGCTCACTGTACGTTTCATGTGCTGCCTTCTGAATTCCTTGCTTTCGGAGCAGTAGACCCTGCTGCTCTCTAATTAAATGCAAATTACAAGCTGCAATATATAAGCTGTCTTTCACCTGTTCCAGTTTATTCCGTATATCATGTCACATAAGTGAAAAAAAAACAAGTATGAAAATGGAAGGCACCAAATAAAATCCCTGAGGACAGAAGCTGTCCCTGAGTGGTTTCTTCAAGGGGAAGCACAGTTTTAAACACCGCAGTCCCATTCCCATAGCTAGATTTCAACATGAGTTAGAATCAGGCCTGGAAGCCGGGGTGTGGGTTGCAGGAAGGTTTTGTGCACATCTGCAACAAAACTGACAGCCAATCCATTTCTTTTCACACTTCCAACATTTCACTTCTGTGTATATTTTTTCAACTTGCTGAGATCTAATGCCAAGCCAGATTTGAGGGAAATGATTCCAGTCATTTGAAATCGAGAAAGCTTTTTATGGATCTGGATTGAAAGATTGCTAATTCCATCTGTATTTGTTGAGAATGATGGTGTTCCTCAGCACAGCAGTTCCTGGTGAACACTTACATTCAGCCTGAAGTGCTGTGAAATGCTTTAAATATAAACTTCTCAAGGGCTTGTCTAACCTGGCAAAGTTTATATCGCTTTTGGAGTCTCAAGCACTGAGAGGTAGGAAGAGAAGTGCTAGAGATTAAACAGAAAATTAAAAATTGAGAAATTAAAATGGCAATGAAAAGGTACCCCAAATCTTCTAATCTCCTCACTTGGGTATGTCCCAGTGTGCATGTGTGCAATTTGCTTGCTGTGCATAGACTCTGTCACACGCCGCCTGCGTGGCTGTGCTGTCCTAAAGCATCCCCAGCCTGCAGAGTTGCTTGGAGGAGAACTACAGCCTTCCTGTACAGGACAAAACTCCATGAAAATGCAGCAAACAGCACATGTTCTCTTTCACAGTATAAGCCCCAGTGCTTATACTGAATGGCTAAATAATTGTCATTTGTCACAAAAGAGAATGAGAACACACAGTAAATAGCCCAGTAAAGAAGCAACCCAACTATACTATATTATCTTGCAGACAACTGTAAAATATTCATAACCAATATGTTGGCCTAAAGTTTTAAGACTATCGTTGCGAGTAGCATTAATGCTGGCCATACTACTGGTATCTTCCATTTGGTAGAACACAGCTGGAAGGCAGAGCTGCCAGGAGATGGCTTCACAGCCTTGAGAGGAAAGCAGGGAAGAAAAGCCTGGGCTGCCTGTGGGACACCCAAACATAAAGTGTGCAGGCCAGTGACACTCACCCAGCAAAGTCTGCCCAGTGCCAGTCACATCAACATTTTTTTAGGGTGTAAACTCTGCCTAAGAAGCCAGCTTACACTAGGTGAGTGCTTTACAACACACAGGTACTGTACTTTCTGTCTGAGCTGTGCCCTAAGCTTCATGGTGGCTGAAGCAACAGTTTTAGCCTAAGACAGGTCAGGTTATGGTACAAAACCTTGGAAATAAGCCCATGATCAGAACTTTTAATTCCATCTCCCGACACCAGCTTTGCTCCTAGTTTGCTCCTGGGCTGCTGCTCTCGCTGTTGCTCCACAGTGCCTGGACTGTGGACCTCAGCAGGGTTGTCTGCACCCAGGTTGGCATAACCTGACAGAGAACAGCTTTCTCTAGCGGTGCCACTCACCCTCCTCATATATGATCATCACGCTTATCACAAACATATCATTCTTGAGTAGGGAACAGAAATTTAGAGCAAAAGCTGGCTAAAAGCCTACAGCAGTTGTGCAGTGGTGACACCTCTAGCCTTTGCTAGGCAAGCTTAGCATTATTTTGAAGACTGTGCTTTCACGGACTGCTGTCTATCATGCTTAGGACAGGCAGAGCAGCATGAGGCACTTCCCCAAGAGCGCGGAAAGTGAATCTCATTTGCAAAATGGCAGATGATTATGTTATTAGAAGTCCATTATGATGACTAAGCCCAGGGAATTTGGTGACAAAGAACCGCAGGGTCACACCCAGGAAGTGTGCATGTGTTCTGGTAGGATTCATGCATTATTCCTTTGACTGGAATATGTCACTCCAAAGCCCACAGGCAGAAAAGGAGAGAGGGCATGGCATTTTTTTTTTGCTGGAAAATCAAAATTGAAAATAATGAATTAAAATAGATGTCACTAAAATGTGATACACAGAATCCACTAAAATTATGACCGGGTAGAGCTGCCTTTAGCATGCCTAAGCAAAGAGAGCACTAGAGAAGACCTGTATTCAATGACCTCATCTCTGTCTCCTGTGAATGTGTGTTTCTATATCAAGATCCCTGTTCCTGGCTGTCCTGAATAAAATGGCAGGAGATCTGCTCGAGCGTCTCGGGCTGCCAAAGAGGAACACGGCTGGGAAGGGCGCTGGCTGGCGGCCCCCGCCACGTGAAGCCTTCGCAGGTAGAAATGGCAGCTGTCCTCGAGCTTCTGTGTATCTGAATTTAACAGAATGTAATGAACATTGCAATGACTTAACTCCTTTTTTGATGAGTTTTGGACATTTTATCCATGCTGATTGCAGATGCCTTTTGGAAACTCTTATAGCCAGAAATAGCAAAGTGTGAATTTGCCTTGGACTAGGTAGGACTTTTACAAGTTTCTTTGGAAATACAAGGTTTTTTAACGGCTACTGGCACAAGGTCCTCAACTGCATCTTGCCCCTATGCTTCCAACATAACCCATGCAGCAAAATAAAAGAGCACCCCTGCTACACACTGGATACCTTGGAGCAATTTACTGGAGTGTGGACCTAAACCTTAGCTGCTTAAGCCTCTAAGTTTTCTTAGTCAGAGAGGCTCTGGTTGTTAAAATGGAAAACTGCGGGAAAATTAAATGTATATTAATTGGCAAATACTGTAGATGTTGATTGAATCCGTTAGAGTGTGAAATAAGGAAATGATAAAAGAGTAAAGAATTGGTTGTTTGAGTTTTGTGGTTTGATTGCTGCAGCTTATGACTTAGCCATAGACTTGGCAGCTTTAAAAGAAGTAAGTCAAATATGTCAGCAAGTAGGCAAGTTACTGGAAAGCAAGCCAGAAGAAGCATCTGACAGCGAATATTCACCCTCCTGCTAGGCAGTGGAGAGGTTTGTAAGGAAAACCATGAGCTAGGGGCAGGATTCAGCTCGCCATGAATTACTACAAGGAAGGAGCTGCGAGAGAGAAACCCCACAATTCAAGGATGGAAAAGCAATCGAGAAAGGGCAGAGCTGATACAGAACAGGGAGACCTTATTTGGCTGCACTTGATATGTTAAATAAACTGTCTGTCCTGGTAGTAAGACACATCCTGGACCCCCGTGGGGATAACAGGGAATGCTGGGCATTTCATTAATGATCATATAGCCCATTTTTAAACAATGAAATATGAGAAACCTGCATCTTAATGCATCTTAATGCATCTTAATCTCCATTCCTCCAAACAAGCCAGATATCCCTGCAGTTAAGGAGAACTTTTGTTCTAGTTAAGGTAAATTTAAAGAAATTAAAGAAGTAAAGTAAAAGAAAACTCATGAAACAGTCACCATCGTGAGTGAGTCGTGCCCAGGAACCCCGTCCTGGGGAACCTGCTGTGAACTGTTAGCCCATGGCTCCGCAGATGGCCCTTCGGCAGAGCAGGACAGTTGTCAAACGCTGTATTTCAGAGACGTGTAACTTGCTCATCAGCTACAATTAACCGATACAGCATGTTTGTGACTGGCACAACACAACAGCAGACACCTTGGGAAAGGAAATGGCTTCGAAGGAAGCCAAACTCCAAGCCTCTCTTTGAAAGCTACTGTCTTTGACAGCGCTCTTTTGGTGGTGAATACGTTTATTATACCATCCAGCAACACAGCTGGACGGACTAACTGCACTTTCCCAAGTGTTGAATTATGGTTTTTGGTGCCTCAGTCCCTGGGGAAGTTTGTGAGAATTTGGCCAGTGAAAGAAAAAGAGAATAAATCCTGAAGTGTGAATAAATTTATGAGGGGTAATTAGAAAGGCCTTGACTTGCAATGCTCAAAAGCAGGTGCCCTCCTGGGAAGACTCGCTTCTTTCCTTTAAAAAACCATAAAACATAATAAATATATACTTCTTTGTATTACAGTGGTACATACTACAAGGAAAGACACTCCAGACTCCATTAAGCTGAATTCTACCCCTCCCTACAACAACGGCCTCTCAAATGCTCGCATAATATACATTAATATCTTGAGTTTACGGGGGGGAAATTTCTTTGCGTGTCTAAGCGCAGGGGCCACAGGGCGCGACGGCGCTGCTGGCCTTGCCTTCTCGGGGAGGCGCCGACAGGATAACACCCAAGGGCCACCCAAAGGCACGAGGGCAAGGCTGGGGCATCCCGGGATTAAATCACGGCTCCCGAAATCTCAGGGGCAAAAACATCCTCCCCAGCTTGGGTCTGGCACTTCCACTTCCCCGAGGGGCTGCAGCTGCTGAGAAGCCCCCCAAGCAAGCGGGGCGCAGCGAGGGCCTCGCCGCCCCTGCCGGGAGACGCCGGAGCCTCCGCAGAGGCCGTGATGGATGGCGCGGCGCTGCTCCCGCCGGGACTGACGGGCCGGCGCGGGCCCCCGCGGGAGCGCGGCCCGTGAGCTCATGGCT
>VZSV01000004.1:9024233-9046491 GCA_013398735.1 Nothocercus julius
AAAAAAAAAAAACCCCAAAACAGGAGATACTTGAGTTGTGGAGTTAAGTGGTTTCCTCCTTCATCTTGGACCCCCTTTTAGTAAATCTTGCTCCAGTAAAAGCTCACTGTTTATTGGTTGCAAACTGACTGGCAGTCAGGCTGTGTCCTGAAGTGCCTTGTAACGCTGTAACTCACTGAAACCATAGACAGAGAAGAGTTGAGTGATTTAACCCCCAGCTCACTTGAGATTTTCACCAGTCTCTGGAACTTATTTCCCTAAGTCAATAACTTGTTGCCTAACCAGTCTCAAGACCCTCCTGTTCTGCAGGTGTTTTCTAGGGAACGAAGGTTTCTTTTGGGGAAAGAGCTGGGCAGTGCTCTCGCCTCTGGGAAAGGAAGAGGCCTTTGGATTTGGTGCTTAGTCATGTATTTAGACAAAATTTTTAGTAGTGTGGACTGGGGGTCATCATTTCCCTCGTGAAGCTGCCTTTTCCTGGTGTTATATTGTGTAATTCTGTTATTTTCTGTGTCTGTTGAGGACTTTACACCTTCCTCATGAGCCTTGGGCTATTTGGTGTTCTTTGTTAAAGTCTCAGCTCCCGGAATCTGATGCTAAGTGAAAAATCTCAGATTTCACCCTGGAAAAATAAGTTCCATCTCCTTAATGAGTATCCTTACTTACACAAGTAAAAAGGCTAAAACCACGGTGAACAGGGGGAAAAAAAAAACCACTTTGTTTTTCATCTAAATGTTTTTTAACCAATCGTGACGCTTCAGACTGGTTGGAGCTGGTAGTCCTGCAGCAAGTAAACTGTGGTCCAGCCGGCAATGTTTAGGGAGGCAGCGCGTGGTGCTGCACAAATGGAGCGCTTGGGCCTGTGGTGGGGTTTTGAGTTAGGCTTGCAGCAATGAGCAGCCAGCGAGGAGCCCTCTTGCAGCAGGTGACCCTGCTTTCAGCTTGTTTGAGGAGGTGGTTTCTAAGAAAACTGTAATTTGCTGAAGCTGAAAGAAAACAGTGCCTTTATGGCTGATTTCTATCGCTTCTGTTTTTATGGTGTCCCTACAGCAATACCGACTGCCTTAAAAAAGTAGGTGTCTCATCACTCCTAAACCAGTTGTCTAAATACCTTGTCCAATCTGTAGTCAGTGCAAAGAGAGGCACTTCCAGAGGAGGACACGAACTGTCTTATTAGACATCTGTTTTTTCAGACCTTCTCGGAGGTCTGAACCTTTTTGTGGCTTTGCCCTTGTCTCCTTTCACTATTGCGAGAGCGGCAGGTGTGGGGAATGGCAGTTTTCTGGTGACAACTTCGCAGGCAGAAAAGTTTCGAAGTTTCTGGCCCTTCTGTCAGGGCTGGAGCTTGGGCATCCCTGCAGAGAGCTGTTGGTTCGGACTTAGCTGTAGCTGGAGGTTTTAAAGGGCTGTTTTCACACAGCCTGGGCGCTCTCCCTACGATATTTTCCCTTACAAGTGGGTGGTACTTAGGAACTTGCTCTCAAAATGGTGGAGAATTGGCAGGAAATCTGACCATCCCTCCATTAGTATGACTTCTTGTTATGGAAGGATTTTTGAACTTAGACCATCTTAAGACTTGCAGTGTGTTTTAAAATATCAGTGTCTGAACCAATCTCTGAGTTTTGAGTTTCGGAACTGGAGTTGCTTGCGTTTGACTCGCATGTTTAGTACCTATTTATTGTGTGCTTGTAAAATGTGAATTCACAAAGCTGAATGTAAAAGAGAATTATTACTAAAATTTTGTAAGCAGCTGCAGCATCAAGGAATTTATCTTGTGCTAAAATGTGAAAATAAATTATTGATTTCATTTTAGATATTTCATCCTTTTATGTTTATGACATGATAAATTTTATTTTAAAGCATGGAGTACTTGCTTTATAGTATATAATATAATTTTTGGAGTGCCAAAAGGCATTTACATCATATTCCAATATCTCATTTTCATGCATCTCAGCCCAAACCTGCAAAATCTTGGTCTTTTGTGAAGTGCTTAGTACCACCCGGTCTCTGTGTTTATAAGATGGAATGCTGAGCAGAAAAAGGAGTAGGTATCTTGAATATGGATTACTAGGGTTTGGCCCATGGTTAATGCTTAACCCACATGGCTTGGAGCAACACCCACTTTTTGGCTACTGTATGTTTTATTCTGACCAGTAAATACCAAACTCATTTTCTGACATTTCAGAAATTTTCAGCCTCATGTAAGTAGGAAACAGTGTTTTCTCTAGATTGTTGAGCAGTAAATCTCGGTAGGGTGGCCATGATGTATGTTCCCAGAAGATTAAAGCATAGCCCATGTTAAAATCACCCTGAGAATAATTCTGAAATAGAAACACCTTAAATGCATCGTTTTCCACCAGCAGTTTTCATTTTGTTAATGCGGTTTCTCACAGACACCAAAAGTCGTGTAATACAATGAGTATTCTTTGCTGTGTCCATCAGACACAAAAAACCCACGTGCTGCCTGTATTGGGGTGGTGCGTTAGCACTTTTCTCTACGCAGGGCTCCCAGGTGCCTTGTGTCGTGCCCGACTCTTTGCTCACGTAACTCTGGGCAGCTCCTGCCGTTTGGTCTCGGTGCCGCTGCTCCCAGAGGTGTCATCCATGGACGTGGTTCAGTGTTCCTAACACAGATTCACTTGTGCTACAGGGTCTTAGGGGCACATTAAGGAAGTTTCTAAGTTGGATATCATCCCATAGATTTAGGCAGACGTAATGCCATTGCTCATTCCACAGGATCTGGAATAAATCCATCTTCAAATACTGCCTCAGGAGCTGTGTGGTTTGGATCTGTACAAGGGTATCTTCTACATCTTCTTTCTTAAACAGGCGTTCTCTCCTAGAGGCAAACGCACCATGCAGGCAGAAAACATAGCAGCTGGGAGAATTAAGCAAAATGCCTAAGGAAGACAAAAGCAAAATTCCCATCGATTTGAGCAAAGGTGTCAGATCTCCATGTCCTTGGAGATCTGTGCCGTTTCATCACGGTGCTCCGCTGGAACACTACATCGTTCACAGCAGCAGCCATGGAAATGTGGGGCTTGTTTAGGGTTTTCTCAACAAAAATTCATGTCTTCGGTTTTGATGCTGATCCATCTTCTTGTCTCTGTGCTTGCAGCTCTTGCACACAAGCTGGAATTCAGTGAATAGAGAAGAACCTTTCCTGTTTCTCCGTGTTTACACACAGGAATGTGTTCTCCCTCTGACACAGCTTATTCAATTCTTATTTACCGAACTCTCTCTCTGGATTATATCACATACCATTATGTACCTCACATTCTTAACTTCAACTTAAAATTCATTGGTTCAAAAATTTCTGTGGAAATATTACCAAGTATCACCTAATTGAATGGGATGATTTTGCAGGGTTTTTTTGAATTTTTTATTTTTTTAATTTTTTTTTTATTGTGGAGCCTTCTTCAGCAAGGGGTTCGTTTAAATTCATGAGAACACTTGTTCAGCAAGATAGAGTTCAGTATCAGGATGGCATAATATCCAGCCCTGTAGTTTGTGGAAAAGTTTCCAGCAAGGCTGACTTGATCATCTCGTTGCTTTTTATGTTTATGTTTTTGTGTTTTTTCTCTTAAAGGTTCATTATTTTTTCAGGTCCTTGTTTGTTTGAACACAAGTAACAGCACGGGAGTACAAACCAAAGGGTCAGGATTCATTTGTAGATGCTATTTTTCTTTATTGATTTATAAGGGATATTTTCTAGGATATTATGCCTACTATAGCTGTTTAAAATAACTTTCTCAGATCCATCATGCTCATTATGCAAGTAATGCGTTCAAACCTAATATTTAGAAAAAATCGTAATTGTATCAATTACAGAGGTAAACTTCACATCGGCGGGGCTTCGGTGTCGTGACAAATGTGAAAGTTTTGCATGTTAACGTTTGAGCTATATATAGAGAGTAACCTTCTAAAGAGCAGTTGCTTGGATTATCATTGTTTACCTTAAAAATATCCCTATCTTGGAAAAATAAAAAAAAAAAAAAAAAAGGGGGGAGAAAGAGCTTACGGGGCAGGGCTTTCCCCAGCGCCTTTGTGGACGGCCGTGGTTATGAATATCACCTCAGCTCGGTGGCTGCTCAATGAGCTCTCTGCTTTCTTTGCAGCTCTTTGCAAGCACTTCTTTCTGCGCGCCCCGCCGCTGTGCTCCGCGTGCTGCGGTGGGTCCTGTCAGCACCCGGCGTCCCCCACTGCTTTTCCAAGTAAGTTTTTATGCTTCATCAGTAATGCTTGAGTTGCTCTGTAAACCGAAGCAGCAGGATTTAATGCGTTCTGGAAAACTAATTGGTGATGCAATGGCAGCAGCTAATTCCTTAGTAAAATCACAGCTATCCTATTCAGGAGGTTTCCAAAGATTTATCAAACTTAAGTACACTGAGCAATTGTGAGAGGTTTCCAATGGCACTGAGACACCCAGACAGAGCTAGCCCAGGAAAGCTCCTTGTTTGCAATGTGCCTGAAAAGATTCTTTAAAAATCATTAGCTCTTTTTAAAATCTGTGTCAATAAACGTTTGCAAATAGGAGAAGAAAGGAGCTGGATAGATCATAAAATGGATGCTGCATTTTCTTCTCTGCTTGGCATATGTGAAGATTCAGGAAGCAGTAACATTATTTAGATAAAATGGTCATTCTGGTCTTAGCAGTCAAATGCATGGATGTGTTTAAATCAATATTTTTTTATTTATAGTGTAAAAAAATTGAAGACATTAATTGAAGAGAATTTGGGCTAGTATTATATGCTCAGGGTTAAAATCTGGAATACATTTCATCTAATCCATATTTAATTTAACCTTGATCATGCAGTTTCAGGGCCACAGTACAAGAGTGATTATTCATAATTATAGGTGCTTATGGCTCTAATATATAAGTATGTGTAAACACAAGGAGAAATATGTGTTAATACAAAGAGAGGAGGCATTTCCTGGTCATCCAAAATGAAGTAAAAGGACCAAAATGTGTGTCAAATCCAAACAAGAACTGCAGCTTACGTGTGCTCCAGCATACACTTTCTTATCAGCGTTGCATTCGAGCCCTTCCCGACGGTGTGCATGTGTTTTATGAATGTTTCAGAAGGGCAGTTGCTAAGTGGAATGCTTCTTGACAAGTGAGGCAGCAAATGCTGGCAGTTTAATGAGCTGCAAGTTTGTGAGCCCCTCTTTAGGGGGCCGACACTTTCCCACAGAGCGTTTTACGTGGCCCCGGCTCTCCCACAATGGCTGACAGCACCATGACCAATCCCCACTTTCACTTTACTCATCCACACGCGACCTCACCACAATTTTTCACTGTGCAGATGAACTTTAGGAACCATTTCACACTGAAAAGGCCTGGGCAAGGGTCATTTGCCCTTTTGTATGGCCATAAAGCAATACTCTGTGTGCCAGTCTTTTCTCCTGTCTCACATTCCAAGAGATTTTCTGGACACCATTTAAAGCACTTGACTGAAAAATAAAGCAGTGAATGAAAGTGACTTTTATAGACTCATTCTAGCTCATCTTCCCATATAACCCTGTCTACCTGAAAAGGGATTTAGTGGATGAGCTGAGTGTATACAGGGACTCGCTGAATACATAGGCCCATTATCAACTGTGGGGATTGTTTATTAACCAGGACTGATACACTACTATTTTGGAAGTGACCTATTAATTGTCCATTTAACTAGAATGTATTGAATTCCAATGAAAAAATGGAAACCATGACTAAAGCTTTTACTTGCTCCTTCAAGGTGGTCTCTGCCATGAAGGCAAATGAAGATTGTTCCACAGATTAAGAAGACATTTATCACTATATATTAGGATACGAAGGAAAGACTTAAAAAAAACAAAACAAAGCAAAACAAAAACCAACCCAGCAACACAGGAAATAGTTGGTAGCAGATTCACATTTATGTCAGCAGAGCACTGAATCTTTTGATGCCTGTTCAGAGTGACAGAGGAGCAGAATTGTTGCAGCCTGTGAGCTCCTGCCTGTCCCCAGCATCTCGGAAAATCCTTTAATTCACAGATTGAAATTCATTTTTTTTTTTGCGTGCAGAGTCAGAATGCATGTTGGAACATGAGACACTCTTTAGAAAGACCTCTGGGCTTATCCCAAACAAAAGCTAGAGGATTTTTGCCCCAGTGCTGATCCAATGACAGGTCGTTAGTGGTCCTTATCTGTGTCCTGCCTGTGATTAAGTTGGGTTTAGTTTGGCACTTACAGTCCATCGTGTATCTGCTACGCTGTGTAAATTCTTTACTATCCCATTGGCCTTACACAGGTTTTTTAAGCTGCAACCTGCATAGGAATTAATTGGAGCCTCAGTGCTGCAGCAGGAGGTTACTTCTTAGCTGATTGACTGTGAACAACGAGCCAGGCAAGACAAATTTTAAGGGGTCACATAATGTGGCAGTCGCTGTCCTCGGGTGACAGCTCCATTGTGGAGCTCAGCCCCGCAGTCGGGAGTGGCCCTGCTGAGCCTTTTCCCTGCCTCGTGTCAGTAGGGGGAATGAGAGGAGGTTTCGATTCAAACCTCTCCACTCTCAGACTTTACCCTCCAATAATCTCTTAAAAAATCTTAATGATTGATCAGGAACCACCTGGAGACCATCTGGAGAAAGGCACCTAAACTGCAGGAGACTCATAGGAAGCGTGCCTGAGGAGGAAAGGCAAAGGGAAGTTTGTCCCAGCTCCCTGGGCAGGAAGGGGGCTTTGGGGGGTGGCAGTGGCTGCTTCCAGGGACATGTGAGCCCCGCTTGCAGAGATGTCCAAGGTGACATTTTGGGTTGTGTTCTTCACGTGGCCCATTTTGGTTTTGATAGTCTGTGTCTTGCTGTGTGATATACCAAGATGTTAACCAGCAGGCTGTGATTTTAAATATGTTTTCAGATGTTATTTTAGAAGATGAGATATGTTTATCTAAATATAAATTTCTTTATATTGTAACATTTTAATTTTAAATAATTATTTATTGCCAGAGGCCGTTATGGGGGCCAGATATGAAGATGGGTTCTTAAGATTTAGGAAAATTGAAGGAAGACCTGTCTAGCAGGAGCTGCTAAATCCTTTGGTCTCTGAATAGGCAGTGCTAGGTGCTAGGAGTGTATTTTAGGGAAGGATCATTTTGTACCTGCTCAGCTTCTGATGTTCTTAGTCTTTGGCCACAGCTGGAGAGGACACGTATGGAAATGATACTTTAAAGAGCATCATATTTACTGAACAAATGTATTTAATTTCCTTCCACTACCACTATAGCTGACTAGAACAGATAGACTTTTCACAAAAATAATGCGTAATCTTTTAGAGAATCTGCTGTCAATGGGAATTTTGCCATTGGTGCTGATCCTGAAATGCTGAGCCCCTTGAGAGGAGATGCTTGGCAGTGCACCTGTATCAGGAGGCACCTCGGAGGCAGCTGGGAGGCAGGTGTGTGGGAAGGTGCTCCCAACATCTTGTGTCTTTAGAGCCCAAATTGCAGGTGACACAATGGGTTTGTTTTTCCCATGCTCCATGTGAGGGCAATGAACAGACACTGTGGATATTCCCAGTTCCTCCACTCTAGTCCTGTCAACTTTGAGACTGTTTTCCAGGGTGGAGGGCCGCGAGGAGATCCCTCTCCAGACATGGATCCGGGGGATACGACTGAACTCACTGCGAACTGTCCTCCCAGGGCTTGCGATGGGATGTCAAAGGATGAGAGACCAGGCTGAAAGAAATAATTTCAAGTGCTCTCCAAATCCTGTAATAAAGAAATTGCTGCAGTTTCCAGAATAAATAAGTGAATGGCCAGTGATTTTCTGAGAGCAAGTTTACCCTGACAGGCTTTTCTTAGAAAGTTAAGCTATATAAAGCCTACTTAGCTCCTTTAAATCTGTGTTACAGACCACATTTATCTGGCACTGTATTTCATACTGGGGGAAAACACTGGGAAAGCTTGTTGCGGTTTACTCCATGAAGTTAATGTGCAAAGGAAAGGGGAGAAGTTTTTCTCTGACCATATTTGGATTTTACAGTGGGGTGTACAGAGGCCCTGTGTTAATTATGTTCCTCTGTGAACTCACCTGATTTACTTTTTACCATGTCAAGGGGAGGCTCGTGACCACTGACAACACCTCTACGTTCAGGAGAGGGTTTAGTCCTCTCTGAACGTGACTGAAGTTACCATACACTTACAACACCGACAGATCCATGGGGGACTCCAGCCTGGTGGCAGTTTAATAGACAGGGCTTAATATTTCCCTCGTATGTGTTAGATATTAATGAAACTCTTACCCGTTTCCACTAGGAGAGGAGAGTGTCCTGCCTCTGCTCACCCAGGAGCCTAACTCGAAAGCCCGGAGAGGTATATTAAGAAGAGCGGTGTTTTCTGAAGACCAGAGGAAAGCTTTGGAGAAGATGTTTCAGAAACAGAAGTATATCAGTAAAACAGACAGGAAGAAACTGGCCGTTAACCTGGGTCTAAAGGAGTCACAGGTAAGGAGCGGTGACAGAACAGCCATGACTTTCTGTCCTTTTGAAGCAAAAGTCTTTTAAATGGCTTTGCAGATGGGAGATTGTCCAGCCCAGGGGCAGCCCTGGGCGCCTTCCCTGAGCAAAGGTGTCAGTTGATCCATGGCAGTTTTAACCAAGGAGCACTTGAACAAGGCTCTGTCCCTTATTCCCTGAAGAGGTTCATTCAGAAGTGGATCGCTTTGTTTCAGCGCCAAGTGGGAGCAAGATGACCTTGGAGTTTCATTTCCAGCTCCCGTTTCTGGTGTGTGGGCAGCCCCGCTGGGGGCTTTGGGGACGGAGTCCCTGCCTTCCCCGGGCAGCCTGAGCGCCCCTGCTGCCCAGCACACTCTGAAGTCGCTCGGAAAGGGCAGCTGTCCCTATGGAAACAAGCGTAACTCCACCACAGAAAGGATCCTCAGACCTGGTAGAAACCCTACAAGGAAGGTTTTGTAGGGTGACCTTCCCTTCCCCACTTGCCTTACTAATTCCTATTTCGTAGGAATTTTCACATGACACTGACTAGGCCTACTGCAGAGCTCCAGAATTTAGCTAAGGGCTTAATACCTCTGGCCAGTTGTTCAGACTAAAAATGTGTTAATGATGATGCCTAGAGACAGTAGCCAAATCTGGATTCTGAGCTAGCTGCTAATGCAGGCAAAGAAAAAGTGCAAGGAGGAGTGCAAGTTCTTAAGAAAAACATTTGGGAGAGTGTGCAACAGCAGAAAATGAGCATGGTTGCACCTGGCAGGTGGGATTCTGGAGGCGCAGAAGGAGATGCAGGTCTACAGAGTACTGAAAGGGGTGAGAGAGTTACAGTACAGCTGCATTTCTATGTGTGTGGCAGGAGTGAAAGTGCCAAAGAAAATCAGAGCTGAAGTGATCTGGTGAGCGTAAAAGCCTGGGAATTGTAATGGGAGCTCTTGTCATTTTTGTCTTGGAGATTTTTAGAACTTGAGAAGGCCTGAAGCAACCTGCCCTAACTTGGCAATAAGGGGATGGATCTGGTGGACTGCAATGGTTCCTTGCAGCGTGAATGAGTCTTTGACTCTGTCTCAAGCACTGCAACTATAAAGAACAAAATGCAGAATTGTGGCCCTTCTCAGCATGATGAGTACAGCTGTAATTTCTGCAGGATAAACTATTTCTTTTCAATGAAAATATGCAATTGCACTCTCTGGTGAGCTGCCTAAAAAAATTCCCAGTATATAGTCAAATTCTTAATATTACAGCTATATCCTTGAGCGTTTTTTTCTGTGTTCTCGATACTCAAGAGTGCCCAGGGAAATAAGAAATAATGGAGTGAGACAGAGGAACAACTAACATTACAGGAAAATTATTTCATGATAATGATAGACCAGATTATGCCCTCCAGAGTTTTTTCTTATAAAACTCTCATGAGGGTCAGTTCTTACATGTTCTGACTGGTAGGAGCAACATCTGCCATCTAAGGCTGTGTTTCTCAAACCTTTTGAAAGTATGACCTGCCTGTCTTCATATCAAGTATCTGAATGCTGGAACTTCTTAATATAAATGTTCCAGAGAAAAATAAAAAGAACATGGTCGAAATAATCTGATTGATTCACCCCCTAAAATATTTCCCTAATGTAAAAAGCAGTTCTTAGCTATGTATTTGCCATAGTTTTTTTCCAGCACTTTGTGAATGCCTTTGAACCCCCATATTCAAAATTTGTGATTCACAGTTTTTAGAAAATGGGTTTTATTTTAAAGGCATATGGAATGTAAACAGAAAAGAAAAAAAAAAAAAACACTGTTAAGACAATGTTGTTTCAACAAAACAGTAGTAATAAGCTCTCATTAATTTGAAAACAGGTAAAAATTTGGTTTCAGAACCGAAGGATGAAATGGCGAAACTCCAAAGAAAAAGAAGTTCTTTCGAACAGGTGCCTCCAAGAAGAGAGTCTTCAGGAGAACTACCTCTCAAGATCCACCGTGAATTTTACCTCCCCATGCCCTTCTGTGTGGGAAGTGTCTCAGGAGCAGGCAAGTACAAGGTGGAGGGAGAATTCGCCAGGAACTTCTGAAAGACTGATTAGCACACAGCCACCTCCAAGAGCAAACTCGTCACAGAGCCCACTGTATCTGTGTCCTGACCAAGACACTGCAAATAAGGCAGTCACATCATCAGCCTGAGCAAACAAAGAGGCAATTTGCAAATGGAGTGAAGAGCACAGGCTTCAGATGAGTGGTCTTCTCAGACTAACAGTATTTGGACACTGTAAAGCTAACTAGTTTATGCCTCATCAGTTTTCTAAAGTCTAACACCATTAAAATGACAAACAACTAGTGATTCAAGATATATTCTTGAATACTCAGTCTTTTATTCTGTCTTTTCCACTCTTATACTGACCTTAAAAGTGAACTAGGAACTGATGGTAAGTAAAATGAAGAGCATGGAGCTGAAATTTTGCTCTGATTTTTACATATATGCTGTATGTAGATATTCATTAAAAACAAACTGATAGAGACTCACTTTTATCTCTCATTGCAGTCAGACCAATTAATTTGTTTTGCACATAAGAATAACCGTATCTACCCCACAATAATTTGCTTTGGGTGTATTTTTGAAGTTGATAAAATGACACAGTAGATTCATGTTAGATGAACATAAAAGTTTTTAGTATATTTTCTCCATTTGTCTTCACTTATATCATTACCCAGTTAGTTCTAAATAGCATGGCCACAAGTCAGCCCATTACCATAGTAAAGTTGCAATATTAGAAGACAATGAACCAGTCTTAATAAAATAACTGTCATTTAAATCACTTTGATTTGACTGAATACTGAGACATGCAATTCCCCAACTCCTTTCTTTTCTCCCATGGAAGAAATTTACAGGATTTGTAACTCTGAATTTCAGTGGCCTTTGTCATATTATTAGTGCAATCTCTTGTGCTCTGTTCTGTATCTCAAAATTGTGATGGTGATATGCAGAATTATAACCCAAATGGAACAAGTAACAGAACTATAATTGGACCCATTGCCACCATAGCCCTGACAGAGAAGAACTTGAAGAGATGCCATGCTGTAGTAGTCTTGTTCTTGACTTACTCCTATTTAAGCTGGTGCCAATGAGTGCACATTAGTATATTTCTGTATCAAAGACAGGACAGTATTCTATGTAATACAAGTAGCCTGAAATCGTATTATTAAAATTGCTTTACTTGGAATGATTTGCTTGCTTTATCCACTCATTCCCATCTCAAAATGGGAATAGAAAATGTTTTCATATAATTGTTCTTTGAACACATTTGTTGAGGAGAAAGACTGGAACATTTATGTTACAGGCAAAACCTTCTGAAGAACATTTAGGTTTTTAAAAGGCTTTCATTTCTATCAGATTCCTGTATTTTATGGCCAGAAAAGATCATTATGGTAATCTAGTGAGGCTCTCATCATGCATGCCATGTTTATAACTACTCTTGCCTTGAGTTCCATGGCTTTTTGAAGTGTGTCATGGTCTTTCAGAAAGCCAAACAATTGTTGTTTAAAGTTTTACTTTTGGAAGATGATCTACTACCTCCCAAACAGTGCAACAAATCAAGGAGAATAAAGTTTAGGTTGGCAGCTAAGGAATTTGAGATTGCAGTGACAGAGTTCATATGATAACAATATGCACAGTCAGGCAAGATTAGTACCCCTTCTTGTGCATGTCCTGCCTTTAGGTGCTCAGCTCTGTAGTCCTCATCTTGCATTAAGGTCATTCTTTGTAAATTCTTAGGGCTTCTTAAAGAAAAAAAAACAGGAAAAATTAAGATATCCTGTCTTCCTCAAGTTTGAAACCCCTTGTTAGCACAAGCTACCTGGATACCTACATACCCTGCGAGGGCTCTTCAGCACCTTAAGTAACCTGTTTTTTACATGCTGTTTACTCATGTGAGCAGAAATTTATTGTTATCCAGCAGTAGAAACCCCAGAAACTGCCCATCTTCTGTGTACCTTTTCTGGACAGATGGATAGACAGATGGCTTATCACACACACAGATGAATTTACCTTCTACTTGTCCTTTTGAAATTATAGAGACTGGTCTAACAGAGCAGGGCTATCTGAAGGATTAGCAAGAGTTAGTGTCTCAGATTCATCTGCAACAGCTTCTGCAAGCATCCAGCTACAATGAAAAGCATGCAGAGCTTTCTAAGTTATCATCGAATGATTAAATAGCTTGGGGGGTTATTCGTTAGGGCTTCAATTCTAAGAGTTTTGGAGAGAACTGGTGCGTAGTTGGGGCAGTCGGGGTTTTTACGATCTCGCCTTGCAGGTGTGCTGGGAAGGCGTGGGCGGGAGAGGTTCCACAGCACTTGTGCTGTGCTGCTGAGCGTCCCGCGCCGCGGCGCCGGCGAGCACCGCGCTGGGGCAGCGCCGGCGGCCGGGCCGCTTGCCCCGGAGCTCTCACAGCTGACGATGCTGTTGCGAGCACCCAGGGTGAGCTCCTGCGAGCCCTCTGAGCCGCTGCGCTAAAGAGATCGCCTCTGAAGAGCCTCTCACTGAGGCGAAGGTCAAGGGATGCTCCTGGAGAACTGGATTCGCAGTTATGATGTTATACGTGTTGTAAATTGAGCAACTTCTGTTTTCATGGTATCCTGTTTAGAGCTACGCCACTTGATGGCCCTCCAAACCTTTAACACTTCCTATTAGAATTTTTATTTCGTAGGTAGGAAAAAGTTTCAATGTGCCAGGTTAAACCTGTCTTTACTTGAAAATGCTGATCCAGCCTTCTTCAAACCCTAGAAATAAATGAGTTCTGAATTATACCTAAAAGAGTGTGCTCAGTTAGTTCAAATGGACTTAGGCCTGCAACACATAACAAGGCTGATTCTCTTCCTTTTAAGCTTTTTAAAAGAGAAATTTCTTCAGTGCCAACATACTATGAAATCTTGGTAAATGAGAAGCAGCACTCAGTATGAATGCAGAAAATATGAGAGACTTTCAGTGCCAGGCTTTTCTGAGTGAGAGGGATCAAGTAGTATCTATTAGTTATCTATTAGTTAATGTATGAACACTAGATATAAAAGAACAAGGAGTACACAGATGATGCACAGGATCCCCAGTAGGTGTTTGAAGTACTTTGACATTCATATTAGAGGGATGTAAGGCGTATAATGCAGCTGGTTTGGTATTGCAGAGCGACATAATGGATACTGATGGCATCTCACAGTTAAAACTGGGCACATACTCTTTTGACTTCAAAGGTATGACTTGATAGATGATCTTGCGGCATGGTTGTAGGGTATCTGATATATATTTTTATGTGTGGCATTTTGAGGCTATATAGTTCCATCCTGCAGAATTTTATGAAGGACATTTGTTAGGATCCTGGGGTTTGGCAGGATTTAGGTGCCTTAAATTCAGAACTGCAACAAAAAGCCAACTGTTCCATGTGCCATTAACAATGCAGAAACTTATACGTGCTGGGCACCTCTCTGTTTAGTCTGGCAACTTATCAATGCTAATGTAATATAAAATACCACAGGAAAAGGAAGAAAGGACCGAGAGTCAGTGCTCCCTTTGTTATCCAGGCTGTGCTGCTGACATCCCGCAGGTCTTGCTGCACAGTGGAGCAGCATCAGTAACAGGAGGAGGTTTGCACACCCCACTGAGTTGAGATTGCCCAGACTAGTCTGAATGTGGATTTCCAAAACAAGAGGCAGATCCTCAAGCACAGCCACAGTCATGTTTTATTGCATGTAAACAACTCTGAGCTCACGAACACAGAGAGGCAAGGTAACTTCTCCGTGGACTTCTTACAACATTCTTAGAACCTTGATGTAATGATCACACCTGTGTCAACACTTAAACTTTCATTGTACAGATGTACAGAATAAAATAATTTTCTGAAAGTTCTCTTGATTCTCTGGCAAACAGGAATTAATCTTGAGGGCCTGTTCAGCAGAACAGGACTGCTTTGAGGCTCAGAACTGCCTTACTAACTTCAACGTCAGAACAGTAACACAGTGGGCAAATGTCACTCCTTAGCTGCAGTGACACACCAGATTAGCTTCTTTCCACTGTGCTTTACTACTACTGGGTTTGAAATACCAGTTGCCATCACCTTAGCCATGCAGCTCCTCTGGCAAACATCATCTGCTCCACAGTCAAGGGCTGACATAGATGACACCTGTTCCCTTCTGCGCCTTGCATGAACAGTGCCGTTGCCAACCCTCGCAAACTAGAAAGACACACAAATTTAAAGCAAATCGGTTGTAAACTGAGTGCCCTAAGAAAGGTCCAGGGAGAGATCAGGACCCACCTAACTTTGAATTTAGTTTAGGACCTTAGATCACTGCAGAAAAAGGTTCATATTCTGAGTAAAAGTGGACTAATTTGCCAGGTCTACGATAAGTGCGCTTCTAAGTTATGTGCCTGACAACTGCTGCCGTCAGAGATGAACCCAGGTATATCTGGATCTAGGACGTTCCCCATGTAGACTTGCACCTAACTAACGGTGGGACAAAAACTTGCACGTCCAGTATCTGATTTTTCACACATGCTGGTTGCAGTTCTAAGCAGTGAAGCTGGGCGTGAGGGACAGGGGTGTCTCAGGGCAAAATTTTGATGGTGAAACCCCAGTATTCACCCAACAGTCATATGAACATCCAGCCTTTTATTCACTGTGTCAGGAATTCTTAACGTTTTTAAGTCAATTTTTCTCTGCCTATCAACATTAGAATGTGATGTCAGGTATTTAAATATTTGTGTATACCAGTCAAAGATATCTGGTTCCTTTTTTTTTTTTTTTTTTTTTTTTCCTGCTTTGCTGTGGCATGGTTTTAGGTAAAACTATAGCAAAATTCTCCTGTAACTTATCTTTCAGTGAATTCATCAAACCAAACATCAGCACAGAGCAGATGCAATCTAAATTTAAGCTGCATTATCAAAGTCATTTTGTGCATTGTGAAAGAAATAAAAGTAATGTTTAGTCAGTGAGGGTGTCTCTACCATATCCTTCATCATCCTTAAAAAATGGAAAAATGTCTATATTCTGGGGATATCCTGCAACATTTCATGTGTACAGTTTGGAGAAAAAAATGAGATATTTGTCATTCTTAAATTTGCTTGGTCAATAAGGAAAGTTAATAGAAACATTTTGTTAACAGAATCTGAAATTATGTGATGACTTATCGAGCACATATATTGCTATATGTTGCTGTGTATGAGCTGAACAATTAATTCGAAGCGAAAATATTCATTCTGTTTCTTCATCAATTTGTAGACGAAGTTGTGCCTCCTAAGTTAACATTAATATTTTCAGATGCAAATGGTGACATATTCTCACATTTCAAAGCATTTGATCTCAGTGCCCTTTTTACATTTTCAGATATTCCTAACTAGTTTCACTGCTGCCTTGAAGAAAAATCGTGCAGATGATGAACTCTTCCCCTGTGCAAAAAGCAGCCTCCAATGATAGATCTATTTGAGGCATCAGCCACCAAAGAGAAAAACCTGCCCTTTTCAACCCAGTATTAAATTGTTTTCTCAATCTAAAGAGGATGTGATACGTTGGGGCTTTTTCTTTTTTTTACCAACATGCCTCATTTTAGCCATAGGTAAATAATGGAATGTAATATGTAACACTCATTTGTGACATTAACCTAATACAAATTTTTATGGATATTTTGCTACACTGTTTTTCTTTCTGCAGCACCCACTCTATCATCTTCTGTGTTTTTGTATTTGTCTACAACTAACTATTTCCAGAGTTTTGCCCGTAGAAATACAGTAAAATTATTTTTCTGATCTGCTTCGCATATGCTTTCCACCTGACAGTAAGCTGCAACTGCTGGAGGATCTTCCTTCGATCCTCGTTTCCTTCGATCCTTGTGTTTCCAGAGGCTGTGCTGGGATGCGGCTGGACCGGGGCTCGGAGCGTAACCGTGGCGATGCCCAGCCGTTCCCCCCGGAGACGCTGTGCATCACACTGCCAGGACGGAGCTCCCAGCCCGCGTGGAGCAGGAGCTCCCCCCTGGACACCACAAGAGTGAATTTACTGGAGACTGGACGCAGCAGGTGCCTTCAGTAGCCTAAATCTCGCCCGGAAATTGATGTTAAACGCGCATTTTCACGTTTCGGCGGTGGCCGGCACCGCTGCTACACGGCGCGTTAGTACCGGCTCAGGCTGAGGATGGGGCTGGAGGCGGCTCCCGGGCGGCAGCGCTGGAGCCTCCCGGCCCCGCCACGCACGGACCTGTCTCTCCAGGCGCCGGGGCGCCCTGCAGCACCATGGCCTCTCTTCCCGCACAGGGAATCACGCTGGCAGCCCAAGCCAGGGCCTCGCGAAAAGCCGTAGCCCCATGGGGCCCCAAGCCCAGGAGACCCCGCGTGTGCGATGATCTCTAGAGGTCCCTTCCAACCTTAGGCATTCTATGATTCTATGAAGGGAACCAGGTTGGGCAGCTCCAAGCCTCCCGGTGCTCCCGTGCCCCCTCCTCTCTCTCATCCTCACGCTCGCCCCCTCCACTTCCCTCTCCGTCTTCACCCCCTCCATTTCCCTCTCCCCTTCCCTCACGCTCACCCTTGCCCCTCCATTTCCTCTTCCTTCCCTCATCCCCACTCCATGCCTTTCCCTCTCGCTCATCCCACCCCTTTTCCTCAGCCCCACTCTGCACCTTGCCCCGTCCCTCTCCCTCCCTTCTGTCCGTCATCGCCCCAGGCTGCTCCAGCCGTGCAGCCACCCGCCAGGAGGGGATGGTTGGCCTGGCTGTCGGAAGCACCGGCTTCCCCGGCCCTCTGCCCTCCTCTTCCCTGGCTTCCTGATGGGCCCCCAGGAGACTCTCCTTCACACAGGTCATTTGGTTTCCAGATTTTTTTCAGAATTTGCATAGTAATGCCAACATTTTATTATCTGTATGGAGTATCTGGCTGTCTAAGAAGTTCCAGCTGGCAATATCGGTCAGGAAGCCCCCAGCTCAGTGCGTCTCCACCATCCCCGGCACAGTGAGCACGTGTGAGCTGGGAAACCCCACAGCTTCTGGCTGAAAAAGGACGTTTACTGGTCAGGCAGAACTGGAGAGGTGAGTGGCAAAGCTGTTCCTTTGGTCCTCCTCTGTCCTGCACAAAGGTTTCTTTGAAATGCTTTCCTATCCCTCAGTTTCTCAAGCTCAAATCCTGCATCAATATTAAATAATCATCAGCAGTGTTGCCCTCTGTCCTTGGCAACCTGAGCTCCAACAACTGCCCACAGTCAATCAGAGAAGTAGCAGAGGCCAGAAAAGAGCATTAGTTAAGTTTCCTCACAATAAATGTGTAGCTGCCTCCTACCATGGCCACAGACTTGCAAATGCGAATACTGAGGGGAAATTTTTCAGTAGTCTAACACATGCAGAACTGCCAGGGTCAATTAATTAAGAGTATTACAAGCAAATCCATGACAATTAAAACAGTTTGGGAGCAGTGACGGACACAGCAGAGGGCTGTACTGCCATTCGGAGGGACCTGGACAAGGAGACAGGCGCAGAGAGGAACCTCATGAAGAGCAGTCCCTCCCAAAGAGAAGTGCACCTGGGAAGGAATAACCGCACATCCCGGGAAACGCTTCTTTGCATCGGAGGACCTGCGGGGGTCCTGCTGGACAACAATTCGAGTGTGGGCCAGCAGGGTGCCCAAGGCGGCCAGTGGTTTCCTGGGCTGCACTAGGACGAGCCAGGCTCTTCAGTGGAAGAGTTCACAGTGAAATTAGTGATGCCATTACAGACATAAAAAACATTCAGCACAAACAGGAGTGCTAAAAAATCTAGATCTTACTGGATGCATGCGAAAGCCTGCAGAAATGAGTAAAAAGCGTGACAGGAACCTAAAGCAAGTGTACCTCAGGACCCGCAATGACATGGACTGATCAACAGCAATGCCACCTCTCAGTGTTAGGCAACAATCTGCGGGCAAGAAATAGCAGAAGAAACAAATGTTACATAAAATATACTTTATTTATAGTATACAGATGTATTTTAACAAGGTTTAACAAACTGAATTTCACTTTCAACTATGTGCATACTTAAACTGTGTGAACCAGCCATACTGTAGTTTGTCAGAGTGTAATATGCAAAGACACTGATTTATCTACTGGTAGAGTGCTCTGTTTTATCTGGTATGTTTATCCACATGCACATGGTATGTTTTATTTAATATTTCAACTGTAGAGGTTAACAGTGTGAAGTAGCTGCCAAAGCATTTCAAAACCACTTTCCTATTAATAATTACTGTAAATGTCAATTTATAAATTATATTTTTCCATTTTTTACAAACATGTAATTCTGCTCCTGAAATTCCCTGAAAGACATTAAAGCTCAACAACTATTTTCTGGCATAATTCTACATTTAAGAATTTTTAAGTAGCTTTGTACTTTATTGGAGTCTCTCCTGAAACAATGAATAAAGTCAGAGTCACTCATCAGGTTTGCTTCATTACTAATGGATAAACCAGCTGCTTCAGATGATGCCATTCCATTTAATGAATTGCTGATGATCCCCATTGACTGCATCTGTATTGAAAACAGGAGAACTGTACATGGTGCTTTATGAGTATAAACCAGTTAGACAAGTAACTATACACAGGAGAAAAAAACAAAAAAGCTGTAAAATACTAGTGCTGAAGTCAACTGATGCATCACTACGCTAGGTTGTTCTACTCCATACTTTTCATGCACATACCGAGGATGCATACAGCCCCTTACAGGTAGATAATATTGTATTTCCTTTCAAAAAATTGCCTACATGATCTGAAGATCTAAAATGATCTGACATGCTAGTGATGCAAGAATATCAGACTCAGCTTCACAAATATAAAACCATTTGAATTTAAGTAGCAATCACTGCTTGATAACAGGTATTTCCTTTCAAAGTAATAGAGCACATCAGTCTCTAGGCTCACAGCCAGTTTTAATGAGTTGTGTCAAGGGAAGCTTCTAAAATGAGCATTTGCCAGTGATGTTTAACCTGGTGAAGTCTGAAGACTGCTACCACCTCTCAGGAGTGCTGGCTTCACAACAGGACAAAGCTTAGAACTGGTGTCTTACAGCACAACACAGCTGCAAAATACTGGAATACAGATGGCTCCCATTTGACATTGTTTGCATCATTTTTATTTTTTTTTTTATTGCACTGGTACTGTGTGACATGTCCATAGTACATGTATGTCAAAATGGATGTACATGCCAGACAGAGAGCATTCCTTTTTAGTAACACCTCAAATGACATTTTAGGGAAAGAAAAGACAAAAACAAAAAACCCACAAGGTAACTCCCAGTAAGTTTAAAATTTTACGACTGGCTTGAGCTCTAGAACGAAGAAAATAAAGGTCAACCTCAAGTGATGCCGCTGTTTCTTGAAGAACTTACCCACAAAATTGCTGCTTTAGGAAAATAGTTGCTTTGCAGCAGAGAGCAATACGTGAATTAGTTGGATTGTGAATCAGAAAAACTGAAAACAATAAATATTTGTCATAGTCTACTCACATCTCCTTTACTGTCCTAGAAATCTAAGTCCATACTGACTAATCTATGAAGCTATACATGGTCCAGCTCACTATACTCTTTCATACATTTCATATCATTAAAATATTAATGTGATCTCCTTTTCTGTCACTCCAAAGCTAAGTCATAGTCTGTGGTTCAAAAGTTACTGGATCTGTAACAGTCAACTATATTTTGTTAGCATAACTTTTTGTCCTGGACTCAAGGAACATGGAAGAATGGAAGAAACCTGTTGTTTTACTATAGAACTTTTCAAATGGATTGTGGTGTTAAGCAATTTGAGTAAGAGCTGTCAGGCTTAAGCCTATTGCTGAATCAGAGCCTCAGTTCATAATCAGGTTGTAGTCTAAGTCAGAGCAGACCCAGAAGTCACTGATGCCACAATATCGTGATGGATATAAATAGAAGCTACACGGAAAATCTTGCCTTTTCTGTTACTTTCTCAACTCCCGTCTTCAGCTCATGTACCATATTGCTGATTTGCTTAGCTTTGCTAAGGCTGTCATCAGATAATTCTTGATGGTGCTCAATATGCTGGTTAAAGTGAGAAAGTGGTTCTTTCCAGGCTTGCAAAAGTTTCAGTATCAAGTGTGTTAGTTCTTCTCTCTTATAAATTAAAAGAATAAAGATTTTTCTGTTAGTTTGCAGGTCATATGAATGCTGTTGGACATTTTCACTGAAATCTAGGCAGGCTTAAAATTTGTCTGAACAATTCAATGGTTTCCAAATATTCAGACCTTGAGGGGCACTCGATGTCTATTATTTGCTTAGATATAAGAAAAGGAAACACCAAGTTTTCACATTACTTCTTCTCGGCTTAGACTCCTACGCTCTATAATACCTAAAACTGGAATACAGCATTAGCAAAATGGTGGCACTCCTGTTAAAATTATTTTCTGCTGAAGTTTTCAGTAACTCCTGGGTGTCTCACGAACCCAGTAAAGCTCACCTAGACTTTAACGTTTACTCGTGTGGAAGTGCAGGGGCTGCCTCACTCTGCGGTGGTTGCAGCTCTGCCAGGGAAGCTCTCATTGCAGACACTTCCAAAAGGATGGTTGCTTCTCTAGGAGAAACGCGGTGGCCATAAGGGCTCTCTGTCTCGCAGGGGAAGTTCAGAAATAGAGCTGAATGGTTAAGCCTTTCTACGGAAGATAACGCCTGCTTTCCCATCACCCTTCAAGGTGAGTTTAGGAACATCTTGGGCAAAGTCATTTGTACCCACACAACCAATAAAACAACATTTGTCTAAGTTTGTCTCCTCGAAGCAGGGGCTTCTACTGCTGTATCCTCTGCTTTGCAGTCCCTGCTTTTCCTCTGCCTAAGGAAACTCTTGCTGCTTTCTTCGACACTGATTTGGGGTTTTCCCTTTGCCGTGACACATCTAAAGCATCCTGCTGCTCTCTCCCCTTCCCTCATTACAGGCTCAATGCAATAATTCCTGCAGCGTGCTTCTCCTGAGGGCTTTTCCTGGCTCCCAGTGGAAGAGCTCTGCCACACTTACCTGTCGTGCACACTTTGCTGAGGTTGCGTTTCCTGGGGGCTGCTACACAAGGTCAGGGGGATTCCTGTCCGTCCAAATACTAGGGCAACTACCACCACGAACCGGGCACTGCTGGCCGTGTCTACCGATCCGTTACGCAGGTCGCTGACCCGCCTGGGCTCGGTACCTGCAGCTACTTCACTCCAGCCCTGTTGGGGGACACCACAGGCACCGGACCGACCCTGAGCGCTTTCGGGTGAGCCCTTTGGGGCTCAGCTGGAAGCCACGGATTTTCAGGGGAGGATTTTTGCTCTTCCTTGACCACGGGCAGCACAGGGCGTCCCGAGCCCGCCCGGGAGAGCCCGGCCCGCGCCGTGCCCGGCCTTACCGGCAGGTTTTGGGCCAGCTCCTTGCCTTTGGGGGTCGGCATCCGCGACGTGTGGCACTTCCGCGCCGGCCGCCCCAGCTCGTTCCCACGGGGCGGGAAGGACTTTTCCTGCGGGGGAAGGAAACCTGGCGCAACCCCAGGCGCAGCCCCCCACCAAGGGCTGCCCCGCGCTGGCCCCAGCCCCCCGGGCCGGCGGAGCGGGGCCGTCGGGGCGCTCACCAGCTCGGCGTGGATCCTGCCCGAGTGCCGGATCACGCGGTCGAAGAGGTCGGAGACGGAGAGGAGGCGGCAGCCCGTGTCCCCCGGGGGGCAGGCGGCCCGCGCCGCCGCCCGCGACAGCAGCCACAGCAGCCACAGCGCCGCGGCACCTGCGGGATCCGTCCGTCCGTCCGTCCATCCGTCTGTCTGTCTATCTATCTATCTATCCATC
>VZSV01000004.1:9046759-9087645 GCA_013398735.1 Nothocercus julius
CGGCCCGGCCCGGCCCGGCCCGGCCCGGCCCGGCGGCACCGGCCTCCCCCCGCACTGAGCGCCCCCAGCACTAGCGGCCCCCAAAGCTTTCCTCGCACTGAGCCCTGCCTGCCCCGCTGGCTGTCCCCAGCTGGCTGCCCGTGGACACCCCCTCCTCCTTGCCGCTCCGGTTTGTGCCGGGGGTCGTGGCTCTGTGGCCCGGCTCTCGCTGCGGGGGCCAGCCCGGGCGCCGCGCTTGCCCTGGGCGTGAGGTGGCAGCTGCTGGGCCGCGGCGCCCGGCCTGGCCACGCTCCCCGCGGGGCAGGGCAGGGGGTGGGCACGGGGAGCCTGGCTGATCCCCTGCTACCTGCAGGTGTGTGTGACAGGGACAGCAGCGGGACAGCCTCCCCGCGTGCGAGAGAGGCCTGGCGCCCTGAGATGCTCCCCCTGTCACCACGTGCGTAGGGTCTGACCAGCCTTCCCCGCCAGCACCGCTCCCGGCCCCGCAGCTGGCAAGTGCGTGATTCGCCGTGTAAATATGCCCGGCAGCAGCTGACAGCTTAGCCCGCTGGGCTGAAAAATTAAGGGACTAGTGTGGCAGAGCACTCAGAGCAGCGTTTACAAAGGGCTGCCAGTCCTGTGGGCGCCATCGCTGTCCTTAAATCCTGTGTGGGACACCGGGCAGCTCCACAAGGAGAGCTGGGCTGTTGGGCATGAGGCTTTCCGCTGCTATGGGGAAAGGGTGAGCCCTGCCCTTCTTGCTGAAGACATTTCAGTGCAAGGAAAGCAACGTGCTTATAAATGAGGTTACATTTCACATGAAGTTGTCAGTGTGGATAGTTTATATCCTCACATGACTACAACTGCCATTACATTAAAGTCGTGCATCTGTTTTCTAACCCCTGAATCCTGATTTACTTTATGGAAAATGGAACAACCATCCCTCCTCCAGAGTGATGAATAATGTCCCTCTCCCGTACATGGTAGGGGTAGCTTGGTGATCAGGAAACCCTCTTTGGAGGTGGGAGATGTGAGTTGGATGAGCTTTCAGCCAAGGAGGAATTGACCTTTGTCACTTCTGTTCTGTATAGAAGCTAAAAAAACAGGCAGAAAACGAATAGAGGCAGCCAAATCTTAAAATTTATTGTCATCTGCCACTGCATTCAGCATGGAGATCTGAAGAAATGTTTTTTTGGAAAACACAAACTTCTGCAAGGAGAGCAGCATCACTTTCTGGGGTCTGAGTAGGTGCATGCTTGGCTGTTAGCAGATCTCCAAGTCCTGTTAAAACTGACACATCGGGGGACTTGCACAGACACCAGATTTTGAGAGGTGAAGACCTTTTAGTGGTAAGAACCAAAAGCCTTGTATGTACCACCATTTGGCTGGTTTTGCTCTCTTCCCAGGTCCTGTTTTCCATGTTTACATCCTTTTAGGGACTTGGCTCTTTATTAACAAGATAGATTATTAGGTCAAGTAAAAAGAGATTTATATTTCTTTTTGACTAAAACATGGTGGAAAAGATTGCACACAGGAGGACACATTCACGTGTTTTTCTCACACAGTCTGTACTGCTTTCATTCATGCAGCCCTCTCCAAGGCAGGTTGCTTCTCTCTGAGAGATACCTACAAATCTTGGGTTGTTCCCAAGACTTGTCTTTTCCACGGTGCACTGATTTAGCTGAATTGGATTCCAAATCTCCCCCAGAATTTACATTTTTCTTGACTCCATTTACTCAGCATAAAGAAAGATCAGAACACTCACTCCTGGTCTAGTCTGCGTGCCCCTGAGGCTACAGGTTAGCCAGCCTTTCAGACCAGTGTCTCTGAAATCAACAGATCAAACTCATTTCTCCAAAGTCACTTAAAAATGTTTATAGAATCAGAGGTCCATAAGATACTTCTTACATATAATATTTTTTTGGGATTCCAAAATTTACTTTTAGAGTAGTTCATTAAGATCTGCTGAATGAGCTACACTATTCACTGGAGGTTCTAATTTTCTTACCTCTCCTATATGGCAAATGAATAAAACTGGATGCCATTAATTTTAGTGGCTGGAGTCAGAGAGTGTTGCCAGTTCCTAATGGGAATCATACAGGAAGCCTTGGCAGTAGCTATGAGCTCTTTGATAGGTGATCAAATACTGCTGGCTTGGAATATTAATATCTAGTGGCCATCAGAAAATGAGCAATCGTGCATATGCAGGATCTGAAAAGCACTGGCTTCACATGGGGAGCATGAGTATCGATGGCCTGTTTTTACTGACTAAAGGACTTCTTTTTCTCTTGGTTTGCACTGGCATGATGAAATGCCAACATTCGTAAATCTTACTCTTGTAAACCTGCCTACCTGACATGGTAAGGCCTCTGCTACAATGCTGTGTGCGGTGCCGGGCACCTCATTTCAAGGAAGGTATCAGCCAAATGGAGCCCCGAGGAGAACAAGAACGATCAAAGGTTAAAAAACACATGGACTGCAAGGAAAGACTGAAGGAACAGGGTTGTTTACTCTGTGGCAGGGAAAGATGAGCGAGATACAGCTTTCAAATATGCAGAAGGTTGCAGCAAAGAAGAAGAGAATCAGTCATTCACCACATTCATTGCAGATACAAGATATAACGGGATTAAACTGCAGTGAGGGAGATTTAAATTGGACATTAGACAAAACTTCTTAATGGGTAGGAGAGTTGAAGAGTGGCAAATCTCCTCAGCTTGCCCAGGGACGCTGAAATCTCCATCGTTACCTAACCTTTCTTTAAAAACTTGTAGACAGTTTCCAGACTGTGGCAATAGGGTTCATGCTGCCAGGGGCAGGAGGGCGAGCGGGAGCGTCTGACCTCCTCCCTTCCAGCTCTCTGCAGTTCCCTGATGCAAGGCCAGCTGGAGTTCATTATACATTTAAAATCCCTCCTAAAGTTACAGCACGAAGGAGTAAAAGGTGAAATGAAAAGATTTGTATCAACCAAACACTTTCTGCTATTGCTTGCCCTTTCCCTGTAACATAGCAACATGCACATTTTACAGCCGGGGAAGGGGCAAGTCAAAATCTTTTGCTCTGAAAATTCTTGAATTAAGTAATATGGAAATTATGAAGCCTGGATCTGAGAAGTGAAATGGAAAAAGAATCGTCTACCCACCTGAAGGAGAAAGCCATTTTCTGAAGGCTAGAATACAGGTCTATGTTTTTTTCCCTTCTGCTTCTCCTGGCTTTCTCCTTGTGAGGAAAAGATGTACTTGTGCTACATATATTGACAGAGTCATAGGAAAGATTTCTAAACATGTCTGCCTATGTCTGTCCTAGACTGTCCAGAAAACCTACAACATGCTTGAGTAGTCTACTAAAAACATACCTTTCTGCTGTGCAGGGCATTTTGCCAAAGTCTTTTGCCTGGGAATCATTCTCAGCTGACTCAGCACACAAGGACATGTGCTTGAGTGCACTGTTTACAGCTGGATGAGGCCAGTTGAAGTCCTTGAAGACCTTCCTTAAAGAAAGTCCATAAAGATTTTCATATATGTTTTGCTACAGCTCTCTTCAAACTGTCCTGGAATAGAAAAAGCCTAAACATGGGATCAGTGCCATCGCTTTTGTGATTCGTGTCTGAAGGTCAAATGATCTTATGGCAAAAATGAATAGGTTGTTCTGATATTGATGTTTATCTTTTGAAGAAAACAGTCAATTTTTCAATCAGTTTTCCTCATACTTCCCTCTCTTGTGTCCTCTTTAGAGCATGGAGCGTAGATTGAGTCTATCCAGCCTCCCCCAGAAGATCAGCAAGAGGATTCTTCATTTACCTTCATTTCCATTTCTCCTGCTGGAGATCTTCTTGCCCCAGTGAAACCATCACTACTGTTTGTCTTTCTTCACTTCCCGCTCTTGCCTTCTAGCGCCCCGGCTTCTCCTCGCCCTAGGCACTTTCTTTGCTCTCTCCCATCCTGCCCAAGTAATCCTTGCCTCCATTTGTCTCTCTGGGTGAGATCCTTGTCCCTTATCCCTTTCTTTTAATAACTCTTCACTCACTGCATCATTTACATTCCTGAAAATGTTTACATTTACATCCTCTCCTTTTTCTGTCTTTTCCAGCCGTATTTCTTTGTTTTGATCTTCACTGAATCTGCTTTTGCTAAAATCTGCAATGACTGCTTCATAAACAAAACTCAGAATCAGCTCTTTACTGTCATCTTCCTTAAGCTGTCAGCTTCCTATAGAAAGATTGGCAATACCTTTCTTGTTCTCAACTCTCTTTTTATTTTTTTTTTATTTTTTTTTTAACTATATCCTGAACTGGTTCTCCTGCTGCTTCTCTAGTTTCTCATTTTGAGAATCCTTCCATACAATTTTCTGCAGTGACGCTAGTACACAGATAGAAAGAAATACACTATTGAAATATCTTCTCTGATCCAGCTGTTTGGCGGGGGCTAATAATACACTTAACACTTAAAAGGGCAGCAAACCAAAATGCTCTCTTTAGTTTGTTATCAGAAATTATTTGGAGATAAATTTCATACAAAGTTACTCTGGTCTGAGAGTGCTAAGGAAATAAAGATAATTCTGTCATGCATTGCATCTCCTTAGGGGTAACATCTTGCAGGGGTGCCTTAGTGCTCACTGAAATCTACAGTAGGCTTTGGCTGACGTCAGTAAATATTGGGTTGGATCATTGTATTGCTATAGCTCCACTAGCTTTGATGAACTTTCTTCTGGCTCATATTGGTGTATGGTGGGATTGAGGCTGTGTTATTGGTAAGCACACACAGCTCAGGCCCTTTAAGGTTAGTTCTGGAATGGCAGTTGGAAAAATGCTGACTATGTTCTCTGTTTAAGAGTTTTAATTATCAGAGTTTAGTTAAGTGGGAAATAAGACCCTGGAATTATGCATAAATTTTGTATTTTTTTCTTGTAAGACTGTCCAGTCTGACTGATTTGAAGTGGTGTTTCATTTCAGCTGTGACTTCCCCTCCGACACCACATTGGAATCATCTTTGCACAAGAGAAGTATGTGAGGGATACCAAAACTTCAGGCGTTTTGTAACTGTGGTATGGATGCACATTAATGGCAGTTTGTGTAACATCTGGCTAGTGACAGCTGTTGCCAGGCTGTGTCTTTCCCGCTGGCATACTAATATTTTACAGCATAAAGTACTTGGTGAGACTGCAAACTTTGTGAGGCTCACAGGGGGAAAAACATAAATGTGTGCTCCATTTTGTTAAATTCTTTGTAATTCCTGCTACGTTCTTTTCACACCTCAGTGTAAAGAAACTTATTATTTTAAGGTGCTCCCTGCTTCAGCTGAAAATATTCAGTATGCGGTGGAATCTTCCTTTGTATTCCTCGTGCATACATGTGCCTTTAATTACATGACTGAAAGGTATTTTTTCAACTGGTTTTCTGCTTGGTTCAGTATACTGTATTCAGCTGAATAAGCAGCTATTCAGTTTTGTTTTTCTCTTGTTCACTCTCTATTCCTATGCCTTATTTACTGCACACTATTCAATCCATTCTGAATACATAATCATTTTCCTCCTGGATTCTCTCTGTTGCTCTTGAATATCTGGCTGTTCACAAACATTAACTGATTAATTAACACATCGTATTCCTGAGCTGAGGGACCCTTTCACTCCCATTTTACAGATAAATAAAGAGGCATAGTGAAATTATTAATCTATTTGGATGGCCAATTTGGCATGCAAAGGACATGATGTGAATTTGAGGAACTGAGCAACAGAAAGCATATACTCAAGTATATATCATTACTGAATTCAGATATGAAGTCTTCTTTTCAGGCCCATGCTCTGATGATACACTTTTCTCCTAGTGTGGGGAGAAAATACCTAGCTGGGATCGCCTATCCGTACTTGGAAGCCTGAGAGCTGTTATCAGGCCTGTGCCTTTCAAGCTCAGAAATTGATAGCAGTGATAAGTCCCCATTCCTTGGTGGGGAAAGAGGATGGATAGTTGCTGACAGCAACGGCTTAGCAAGACCCGGGAGCATTTTGTTCTGGCTCAAGTTGTAAAGGGGGCTCTGCTTTTGTTGAGTTCAATCAATCTCCTTTTCAGACTGGTGAGGGGATTCTCAGTGGGGATCCTCCTCACTAGATATGCCCAATATCTGGATATTTCTGGGTATTTCCTTCAGTTCTCCACTGCCTTCTTGTTTTGACTACCATGTTCAGCCATTTGCATCCTTTTTTTCCTGTCTCTTCTTGTAGTCTTTCTCCTCAGACTTAGCTGCCCCTGTAACCTAACCCTGAGAAGATATATAGCATGCATGAAAATTGTTTTGCTTTTTCCAAAGGGTTACAGCTTGGCCACATGAGGGTTAGATCTGCAGAAGGATAAAAGATTCATATCCTAGGTATGAAATCATCTCCTGATGCCGTCTGTCAAATCTCTGCTTCAAAAGAGGAGAGTGAGTGGAGAGTACTGGAATTTCTAGTGAAAGCTTAATGATTTTTGAACAACTTTTGTTTTCGGGAACCATTTAGGCTGGTCTTTCAACCTCCACTAGATCCCAAACTTTCACAGTTTCAACCTAAAATATAAATCTTGGTAAATTATAAAGAACTAGGGAAGTACTGAGAAGCCAGTATGATAGACATTGTTGTTTGCCTAGATTATAGTAGAACAGTTGCAGAAAAATGATAAATCATTTTTTTGATGTGCAGTTCCCAAATCATAGTTGAAGGTGCCTACCCAAGCTGCTCTTTGGTCATCCTTCTCTGCTTTTCTTTTGCTAAAGGGAAAGCAGCTGAAGAGTTTTTGACTTGCTTCCACATCTTTCCTGACCTGGCCGTACCCCTGGTATTCCCTGCCCTGAAGTCTTGGGAAACCCGTGTCCGGCAGCTTGTAGCTCTGCTGGAGAAGTTCTGCTCCCAGAGCTCAAAGGCCTTTTTTTCCTAGACCCTGCTCACCACATCAGCAGTATTCAGGGGCTAGGGAGAACGAGATCTGTTTCTAATAGGAAGTAATAACAAAATGCAGTAGCCCACTTAGGAGGTGTTTTTCAGTCACTTACAAATGGAAGAAAAACTGAGCAGAAACCTGACTTATTCGTGGTGGTACAAGGATTTTTCCTGGCTAGGAATAAAATCCCTGCCTTTTGCTCTCTGTGTTCTAACCTCAGGAATCCTTGTCCTGAGCAGATTGGGTACTCCTTGCTGAAGCAGGACTGTTGCACATGCTTCCGACATTTATGTTCTGTGATTTATATGCAGTTCCAAATTACACTCTTGCAGCTTTTAAATATATGTTGTTATACTGTAGAAAGTGGCAAATTACTCCTATTCAGAATAAAAGAAAAATCCAAACCAAACCAAACAAAAAAAACCCAAAAAGTTGATCCTTCTTGTTCTCTTAATGCTGTTTTCCTACAGGTTTTTTTATTTTCTTTCCAAATCTCTGATATGTGTTTCCATTTATAGTCACATGTTTATGGGCTTTATTCTTCCATCATTCCCTGACTGCAGCCACATGACAACATAACGATAGTGAGAAAGCCTCAGGTTTTCTTACCAAACTGCTGCAAACCATTTAATAGATTGGAATAAGTGGCTAACTTTCCACTTTCTTATGTAAGATGATGAACATAGATTATTTATAGAGGCTGCTCTCTCTAAATTTGTTTACTGTCACATGGAATATGTGTCTCTTTCACGTGTCTCTGTGAGAACTCCTTGGAAAAAATCAGCCTACCACCAGATGCTAAGAATTCACTGGTCTTGTCCTGTGTTTTATTTTAAAAGGATGAAAAATGGCATATTTATAATAAAACAAATTGGAATGAGTAATTGTGTATATGTGTGTCATATGTTTACATTTAACTCATGGCAAAGGAAAATCATTAAATGCCTAATTAATATAATGTAAGTTAAAGCTTCATTTCAGTGTTTCCTAATAATTCTTTACATTCCCAGAACAGGAGGTATTTAAAATAGGTATCCAGAAAATCATTCCAAAATGAGGAAGCAGCCATACAACGTAAAATGTGGTTTGCCCTGTTTATCTGGTGTAAGTAACACTGATCTGGTGCTCTCCTTGCTCCAACAGTGCTATGGCCCTGTGCCTGTGGGGGGGCACTTGGTCTTTGCTTGGACTTCTAGGCAGTACAGCAACAAGAGGCAGTGCTGTTTAAATAGGCAACAGCATTTAAATCATTTTTCCGAAGAAGGCAGTGATTTGATGGGAAGAGTGCTTCCCTACAAAATGTTCTTCCCTAGAGAATACCTATTGCTGTCCCTGATTTATATAGCACATGCACTATCACTCTTAGTCCGCCCTTGCTGCCAGGGTGCAAGCAGGTGCCGTGAGCGCTGCCTGTGCCTGGCACGGGATGGGGAATCAGAGCTCCCACTTGTCCACAGCCTAATGCAATGGAGTCCTAGAGGAGACTCTTCCACTCTTGGCTTCTTTTTCTGCTCTGTCTGATGCCCCTGACTCCAAAATAAAGTAGAAAGAGGAGAAAAGTGAACAGAGACCATGTGACCAAGAAAAAAAAAAATGTTTCTTATTAATTCTGTGTTGTTAGAAGACTTTAAGTCTAACCAGTTGTGTGTGGTTGTATGTCATGGGATCTGACCACCCCGCTTGGCCACATCCCTTCTGGGGGTCTCAGAAAGTGGCCCAAGGCGGCTGTTCTGCAGTGTCCAGGCATAGCTGGACACTGCAACCAACAACAGTTGGGTGTTGCTCACTTGGTAAAGAATATGCTGTTGAAAGCAGGAAATGAGTTAGAAAGTGGTGTGGCATGACTGTAATAAATTGGCTTGGACTAAGAGAAAATATGAGGAAGAACAAGCAATGAGCTAGTGTTACAAAAAATCCAAGTTAAGCTCAACTGGATTGAGCTAATGAACTTTCCTGCAAAAATGGCTCTTGTTCCTTTTCCCCACGGTAACCAAATAGCCTGAAAGGAATGAGAGAAACAGGAAGGAGAACAGGTTTGCCACTTGGCTCCCCTGCTGAAAGGATGAGGAACCCAAGGGACCAAATTTCTCGGTATTTCCAGCTTACTGCGTAGGCTGCTCTGTTACTCCCCAAGTGGGATGAGTGAGCAAAGTTTTCCTGAGCGCTGCGATGGGCTGGAGCAAGCTCAGTGTGCCCACCCCTGCCGAGATACATTTCCCATTTATTTGACAAGAGGGCTATTAAGAGATTTTATTAAATGTCATCCAAGTAGTATTTTATAGAATAAGAAGCACAACACCGTGATTTCCTCAGCGCTGTCCAATGGGTGTGTTGCTGGAGCTGGGCTGTTGTTCTTACGTGTGCAGGTGTTTTAGTTCACGTGCAGACACGAATGCTCTGTCACATGATCACTAGGAAAACTGTGCATGACATTAAGAGACAAGCTACGATTGTGGGACAGCAGCTATGAATGCTCTTTAAGAACCAACAATTCCTATAAGCAAAAAATTGTCCAAGACTTCATAGTGGAACATGTGAACCCTGAAGGAACCGTTAGAGGCAGACTCATTAGCAAATGCTCATTTCTTTAAACTACAGACTGAATATGTTGACAGTGAAACTTAATTGCCAAGAATGTATTTGGTTTAGAATTACTGAACCAAATACCAGGAGACTTTTACAGGGAAATACATTGTCACACCATTTTTCTTATTTAAATGGGGCCATTAATCATCATGCTACAAATCCAAAGCTTAGCAAGAACTGTTCTGTTATTTTAACTGTATATATATAATGAACTATAGCCATTTCATTATTCTTCTCTCCTAATGTGCTGTTAATATTTCCTTTCTATCTCCCACTGTTACGTCTATCACCTAAGTGTACATTATCAATGTACAAGGCCAAACTGTGAGATTAAATCAGAGCTGCACTGATTTATAGTAACTATTTTCTTAAATAGCAGTAAAAGTATGCCTGAAATAACGTAACTAAAATGACATGCTTGCCTGTTTCTTTGACAGTGTGTGAGAGTAAATGCAGAGTATATCTTCAGAAGGGAAAAAAAATCAGAGAAAATGAATATAAAGACATCAGCTCTGCAGAATATGAAAGCGAATGTATGCTAGCACTGATCAGTCTGACATCTGTAGGATTACTTGAAGTTACATTCAAATACCTTCTTAAATTGAAGCCTGAAATCTTAAGGGTAGATCCCATGAAGACCTCTGCAGCTGTGGAGAACTGAACGTGGTTGTGCGAAGGAACAAAGACGCTCGGAGAACCATCTCTGATATTTTAGGAAGCAGCAGATGAAATTAAATACTCACAGTTGAGATTTTCTTTTGTACTTGAGATTCTTGTTCACATGCAGGGCTGCTAGAAAACTAATAACTCCAGGGTAGAGTTTTAAAAAGAGTTATTCATTTCAAGTTATGACTGTTTATAATATCAGAGATGAGACAAGCTGTATCAACTCAAACAAGTACTAATAAAGTCTACACGGCTAGTGAATATGTTTTTTTGTAGTTTTCTCCTGGCTGAACGTTGCAAATCCTTTAATAGGAGAGGTCTGTGCTTTGGGGTCACCACGTTGTTAGGCACAAATAATCTACCACTTAGTACCCAATAGTCATGGGATGATTTTTCAAAGGCACTGAACATAAAAGAGATGGGAAAGTCAGTGATAGCTGGTGTCAGGGACTCTCATCTTTGAAATTGTTCCCTTATTTTTGGCAAAGGGTAAATATTGTCTGAGAAGTTCAGTCTATTGTTTAACAAGTTAATATTTTCTCTTTGCCCATTAGCAAATATTTGACTCATGCCGCTCAAATCATTAAAAGTGTGCTTCAGGCATGGACATGTGTGGAACTAATTCTTGACTAGTGTCCTCACCATGTGAAAGGTTTTAATGATTAGGAGGCAAAGCATGAGTCACTTCATAATGCAAGGTTAAATAAGGATGACCTTTACTGGGCTTTGTGGTCTCTTGGAGAGAAGGAGGTCCCAACACAGGGTTTTCTCTGCTGCTCTGCAAGTTGACCTTAATTTTGACCTGCAGCTGTACCCTCTGGTTAGGCAAGAGGGAATTTCAGCTTTATACCTAATTAATTTCTAGTCATCCTTTGACCGGGGTGCTGGCCTTTCTACTTTTGTAGTAATTTGTGATATTGCCAGTTGCCTGACAAAGTGAAGTTGATTTGAATTAAAAGGCTACCAAAAGCCACCAAGCTCATGTCAATTATAAACAATAAATCTAAGGATATTACAGAATTTGTGGTTTATCTTGTTGTAAGTAGATTTTTTTTTTTTCTCTAAAAGCAACCGTACTTTCTATTGGGTATCATATGTGCTGCCGTTCCTGGCTTTTTAATTATAGTTATTTGATGTACTATGTTCTCTATAACATGCTGATTCTCCATTAAGAAGTGACTGTGAGCAAAGGCAAGGAGAGTGGCTGCACTCAGTAGTCTCAGCTGTGATCCTGAGCAATATTGTTGTTCTGAAGGCAAAATAATTCTCTGATGAAAATTCTGCTTTCAGTACTGCTGTCCCTAGGTAGAACGTGCCTCGTTTGCTCACCAAATGGCCGTGTCAGCACAACTCTCAGAAGATACTTTTTTTAATCCCTTCAAAGCTGGTAAAACGTGAAGCGTGGCTGGTACAGCATGAAGCTGGAACTGGTTGTAACCAGCATCGCTGGCTTCTCTTGGGCTCTGTTTGCTTTTATCAGCTCATCCATTTAGTGTCCACGGAGGGCGAAGCAAGGGCTGCCGTGGCAGGGGTCGGCCTCGCTCTCCAGAGAGCTCTCCAGGAATGGGACGGAGGGGACCTGGCTCACGGGAAACCCAAGGTGGGAGGATGGGATCTTCAAACAGTCTGTTACAACCTTCATGGACCAGCTTGGAGAGAGGAGCAGTAGTAAGAGTCAGCAGATGGTAAAGAAAGCGCAGGGCTCCCTCCCGAGCAGAGAGGGCCACCAGGCCTGGCAGAGCCGCCCGGGGCGACCGGGCTTGCGGGAGTCTGGAGGGCACCCGCTCCGGTGAAAGCTGCATGAGAGATGGATGCAAGGGTAAAGTTACCTGAAATTACATGGTGTTCAACAGCCAGAAACAAATAGCAGTTTTTTCCTCCTTCTGGGAGAAAGAAATGAAATGAAAATAAATGTAGCAACTTCCTGATACAAAGGAAAGACTTGCTCAGTATGAGGTCTAAACATGAAACCTAAAGATTCATCTGGCTCAACTAAAAAGCCATTCAAACACTGGGCCCTTAACCAAATACAAACACGTCAAACCTTCCTTCTATGAAGAAAGAGTTTGTGGTTTAATGTGCACCTATTTTCTCTTTTTTTTTCTCTTCGGTAGAAATTTAAAAGGTAGCGTACATGATGGATTACTTCAAAATAGAACTTTTGTTTTCAGATGAGTTTAGCATTTATTTAATTTTGAAAAGCCTTTGAATTAAATTTCCATTTGTAAAGCAGGAAAAAATTCATCCAAAAATTATACACATTCTTACAATAACCCTTCTATAACTGTGTCATTCCCCGGAAAATGTCAGGTTTTGGGGGGCTCTCAGCAAGACTGTCTTTTCTAGCAATCTGTGTATCAGGGAAAATAACCTGAAAGGCATTACAGTATTTGCAGAGAGTTTGCATATTATTATAAGCTCTAAATTATGTGAATTGTTTCGGAGGAAAAAAAAAAAAAAAAAAAAAAAAAGATAGTTCAGTGCTTATATTTCACTTTGGCCAAATGGCAAAAATAACAGTGTTTTGATATGTCAGTCTGCTCTGTGGTCACAGACAACACTCGTGTCTGCAATCAAGAAGCTGAATGTCAGCACTCTGCTTTTTCATTCAGATAGGAAGGCAGAGGTCCTGTTGAGGGCTCTTTGGGAATGTGACCTACATGTCTAGGATGATAGGGATAATGCATTTTTAAGGACAGAAAGGCAAAGGAGAAATTGAGATTCAAACTAAGCTATTGCAATTAAAACATAACGGTAGCTGGGAAAAGGGCCATGGTTTAATGAGGTTCTTTGCTGCAAATTCATTTCCTGCCCGTAAATACATAGGTAGAAATACAATATAAATGCAATGGAGACTTTGTAAAAATACAATGTATCCCAGAGTGTTCAAAACCAAACCCAAGACAAAACACAGACCAAAATAAGGAAACTCTTCCTTCTTCAGTTCTGAGAGGTCTTTGTTTGCTTTGGTTTTTAGAGAAAAAAAAAATGAAAAAATGTTGTATTTTATTCTCTCCTACTTCAAAACAAAAGGTTATTTTTTCATTTGGAAAAAAAAAAACAAAAAAATTAAATCTTTTTTTTTCTCAAATGCTGTATTTCATTTAAGACAATGGGTTATATTTCTTTGGTCTGATAGTTGTCTATCTATCTGAATTATGCAGAGTGTTGGGGACATATGTAAATACCTGAAGGGCTGGAGCTTTGCTCGTTGTTTTTGATTTCTTTGGGAGCAACTAGGTATTAGGGCATAAGTCCTTATGTCACTGCTTGTTCTTATGGGAAAATTAATACACAATGGCAACCAAAAGAGAATTTTCCCTCCAAGGGTCTCAGCTTTGCTATTACCTTGTTTGTCCACCTGTTCTTTCCCCAAACTTCAGTTCCCCAAAGTTCAGTGCAGTTTTTCCCAGCCCTATTTTATCACTAGCAGGTTTTCTGGGATGCCCATCTTCTAGTTCTGACCTACTCAAACCCAGCACATTTTCTACCTTTCTTTTTCTTTTTTGTTTTCCTTTCTTCATCTCTTTCATTATTTGGTACTGCAGTTTTCTCTGCCTCTAGCACATATTTAACCATCTCATTAAATACCTGTTAAAGGACTGCTCTAAACAACTAACATCGTGTAATGCATTTTATCAAGTTGTGAGCGTGTTGGCCTTAGATAATCAAATGCTCTCAGATTATTGCACATATAAGATGTATCTAGCCTGTGTGTGCTCTGCCTTTAGAAATTATTATGGATTGTGATTATCTGCGCAGTTCTGGGTATGTGGCAGACTTGCAAAAGGCTCAAGGAGACTGAATAGTTACAGAAAACTTATGATCCTTTAACATAAAGCATTCAACAATTTGCTTGAGTGATTTTTCTGCTTTATGCCACAGAACTAATAGTCTAGTACAACTTCCTCTGCCAGACTAGTTTGGACTGCTGGAACAGTAATTATTCTTAGCAGAACTGACAGTGAATACAGATAGATGAGTTTTATTTTCCCTTTCCCTAGTGAGGGATGTACTCTAGTTGAGAATATCTCCAGTATCACAACTGACGTGCCACACCATTAAATATGAGACTTTCTAGACCTCAGTGACTGGGGAACACCTGCTAGAGGAGCTCTGGGGGCTTTCCAGGGATCTGACCAGCCCTATGTCTTTGAGGGGAAGATGGGAGGACCTCTAGAGAGGAGAGGTTGCAGGAAAAGTCTCCAGATTTACTCCTGGTGTCAGGACTTCCAGGCTGCACTGGGAATTTCCCTGCCGTGCTAGTAGCTGTTCCAACAGAATCTCTTAAACAGAAGAAATGTTTATTCAAAGAGAATCCCGAATCCTTTCCATCAGGAAAACCCTCAGTGCTACTACAATGTAGTAGCCCATTTTTTGTGGCATCTTGCATGAGTTTCTGTGCAAGCGAGTGTGTGTGTTTTTTCCTGGTTGAAAGTGGAAACTAAGCAGGTAATTCCCACACCCTACCCAAAATAGCGCTCATTCTGCATCTGTGTGGGAGGAAGGGGTAGGGAGGTGCTGCACATGGAGAGCGAAGACAGCTGGTGATGGGGCCAGTGTGCAGAAGAGGAAGGTGAGGAGCATCTGGGATATGTCAGGGCCAAAGTGCTGACAGACACCTGAGCACTTGCTTGTGGTGCCGAGAGAGCGGCCAAACTTTTGGTGGGTGTCATGGACGCTAACCGAGCCCAAAGCTCGAGGTGGAGACTCCTAGTTTAGGCCACGGCTCCACAAGCTTGGATCATGTGAAGATGTTTGTTTATTTCCATTCTTTATAATACCAATGATCTCTTCATGGTGGATTTGACATCAATGGAAGATGTCCTTTTCTGCCAGGAAGAGGTGTTTGCACCTGGGAAATCCTTCATGGAAATAAATGCAAAAGTACTATCATGAAAAGCACTATTATCTGGTACCTCTTCTTAGAAAGCCTCCACTACAGGGCAGTTATTCCTCAAGTCAGCTCATATATTTGTTTATTTTTTAAGAGATTCTATTTTCATTTCATTATCTTAATAGCCACAAACGACAGTCTGTTGGCAATTTTCGATGGCTTTTCTACCACAAGATGGCACTACAATTCTTTCGATAATTACAAGGGACACTGGCGAACATTTTCTACATGCAGACTTTCACACCATCCACACAAAACAGCTCCTTGAAGAGACAGTTTCCTACAGCCTGTAGAGTCTAACCGAAATGGTATGATAGGTGCTTTAGCTTATGGTCAAAATAATTATTCCTACACCTGAATATGAAACACTTGCTAACTAATCCCCGAGCCCGTAAAAATGATTCACTTAAACAGATTTGCCTTATGAATGAAGGATTTTTGTGGTAATGCACCTTGTATGCAGCACGGAGTGTTGCAATATATGGATGGCCTGATACAGTAAATTGCTTTTGAATGTGCTTAACTGAAGTCTTCGGCTGCCCGGAACAGGGTTGGATGTTTGAATGCGCCTACTTGCTCTGCTGGAGCAATGTCTTAGACCACTCTAGCTTAAATTCTGGGACTTTTAGCTTCCATGACAACCCCTGATGTAAAATCAGTTTCAAAAGCACATTTTCCCAAAAAAGTTTCCAACTGGGATAAATTTGGTGAAGAAATGAAGAATCAGAGATCAGAGAATGAAAGAAAGATGTCAAGGTAAGAAAAGAAGATGTGCCAAGGATCGCAGTCCACTCCTCAAAGTGCTTCCTTCACAACTTTTTGGTAAATTCCATAAACCAGAAAGGTCCATGGAGGATTTCTTTTTATATACATTGAAAGGCAGTCAAAGATTGTTTGAAAGGGTTATCTCAAAAATCATAGAACCATAGACTCACAGAAACATTATGTTTGGAAAAGACCTTTAAGATCATTGAGTCCCACCATAAACCCTTCAACACCCTGGCTGCTAAACGATGTCCATAAGGGCCTCATCTGCACGTGTCTTGAACACTGCCAGGGACGGTGACTCCACCGCTTCCCTGGGCAGCCTGTGCCAGCGCTTCACCACTCTTTTATAGAATCATAGAATCCTAGAATGCTTAAGGTTGGAAGGGACCCCTACAGATCATCTCCTCCAACCCCCCTGCACACGCAGGGTCACCTAGAGCACGGGGCTCAGGACTGCGTCCAAGCGGGTTTGGAAGATCTCCAGAGAAGGAGACTCCACAACCTCCCTGGGCAGCCTGTGCCAGGACTCTCTCACCCTCACTGTTAAGAAATTTTTCCTTAAATTCCTCTGGAACTTCCAGTGAGTGCGGAGGGGCAGGGCCACGGTCACCTCCCAGGCCCTGCTGGCTGCGCTCTTCCCGACGCCAGCCCGGAGGCCGCTGCCTCTCTTGGCCGCCTGGGCCCACTGCTGGCTCCCGTCCAGCCGCTGCTGACCAGCACCCACAGATCCATTTCCACCACAGAGCTCTCCAGCCGCTCTGCCCGCAGCCTGTAGCGTTGCGTGAATGCTCTGCGGTTATGGATTTCACATACAATGTCTGCCATCAGCATTTAAGCAGAATAGAAAAAAAGCTATTAAGATACAACTTTGTTTAATTAAATAGAGAAATATATGCCAGAATGTCTCGGTTTTGCTGCAGTATTGATTTCCAACAGCTGCTTTAGGTAGGTTAAGGTCTGTGCTTGGCTCTGAGGAGGAGCTGAGCGGGGCCGTGCTTCCTGCTGCGCCTCTGCGCGACCCTGGCCTCGAGGAGGTGCAGAGCAGCTTCTCTCTCCGTGTCTCCGACTTCATGTCCAAAAGCAGAACTGCAGTTCATCCACACTTTTTCATCTAGATATTTTGAACATAAGCTGATTCTGCACATTTAATCCACTAAATCTCATCTTCCAGTTACTACTGTGGCACTGTTAACACTGTAATTAATTGCTGTAAGAAATTAACTGGCTGTGAGTTCCCTCTTGGTCTTGTGTTAGATAAAAACTTGCCTCATATTTATTATACCAGTTCAGCATTACACATTGTTCTTGTCTAGGTGCTTGCTAGTTTGGTGAAAGTCTTTTTTTCCTCAGAATACTTTGTCTTGCCATTTTGCTCTAACAACACGTGTCTCTGGCAATTGAAAATGTTATAAACAGGCTTCTTAGGTACCTGAATTACTGGATAGGAGCCAGTGAGCTACTCTAGCACACACACATTGCTGTATGGCGAGGATTGGAGTCAGCTGCATGATCTGAAACCTCCTCCAGGGCCAGGAAGGGGCACGGAGCCGCTGCGCCTCCTTCTCCGCGTTGTGCCATCCGGCTGCCCTGGGCACCAGTTGCTGTTTCAAGATTCACCATGCATATGTACAGGTAAACGGTGGCTAAAAATGCTGTTAGTAAACAGTTAAAATATCTCCTAATAAAGTAATAAATGATCCTTTTTTTTTTTTTTTTTTTTTGCCTGTCGCCTTGTCTCCCTGTTTTGCACCATGTGAGGAAGAGCTTGACACATGAGAGCTAACGGCAAAGAGCTGAGGTAGTGTCAAAAACACCTCCACTTGTTGATGAAGCATGGAATAACGCTGAATGTTGTAGCAAGAGAAAAATCGTATTTGACCAGGAAACTTGCTGTTGTATAAACTGGAGTAAGCGAAGTTACAGTGTATCTGGAAGAGTATACTGCTTTCAATAGAACATTGCTTCAGTTATCTTAGCGAATTGGATTTCTGTATATCTGATATCACAGAGCCTGTAGCACTACGTCCCACCGAGCCTTCCTGATTATAAAAAACCATTTTCACTGATTTTTATAACCTAGCTAAAGTCTATTTTGTTTGAAATTCTCCAAAACAGCCTCTTGGTGAAATTATTTTAACAGTTTCAGCCAGAGCAGTTCAGCCAGACGTTGAGAAAGATGTTTCGCCCTGCTGTGAAGGCCATGGGAGAAAGCTAGAAACAGGGGAGGAACCTGGAACTCACTGGACAAGGATGTCAGGAAAATTTTAGGTGGCTCTAAACTGAAGACATGGTGTTACCTGGTGGGAAGAGATGGACCAAAGAGAAATGGAAGGGAGAAAATATTTTTCTGGAAAGAGAATTAGAACAGAAATAAGAAGCTTGAAATGTAGATTGGGGGTTTTCTATAAAAGAAAATATTTCACTAAATAGAGAAGAAAGACACTGACAAAGAATCCTGAGAGCAAATTAGAAGAGGGAAAGAAACAGCAAGAACACTTGCACTTGTTAATGAAGGACTGGGGAAGAGAGAGGATGAGGAGAGGGACAAGAAGGCAACAGCTCAGAAGGCAGATTTGAAGGGAAAAGTCAATGAAGGATGTGCATTCTTTCTCATTAATCTCATTCTTTACATCAATTTCACATTAATTTCAATTATTTTCACATTAATTTCTCTTTTCTTAAAAAAAAAAAAAAAATATTCCAAAGGAGAGGTCTCAGTTTACAGAAGGAATTCTTAGTCAAGTGGGTGTGGGGGAAATAAATTCACACAGATGAGCTCTAATGCCTGATTATCTGCACACTCTAGACCTTTCTTAGAAGGCAAATACTAATTTCCTTCACAGCTTTTATCATCTAAGCAGAATGCTCTATTCCTGTTGGCTCATCACAAAAGTCCAGGAAGATGTGGGGGACAAAATGATCCTCATTTTACAGATGAAGATGTTAGGCATAAAGAATACAAGGACATTCACTAGTCCTGAGACATTTAGGAAATGTTTTTCAGAGCACCATCTCTTTCAAACATTCTTTGCTTGGCTAGTCTTTACTCCAGAATCTGTCTTATATTTTGTTTAGGACATGAAGTCCCTCATGGCCTCCTTCTTTACCTGGCTCCTCTACTAGAAATAGAAACTTTGCTGTTTCGTGGACACACTGTCCTCGTATCTGATAGAAACTGGAAAATTTGTATCCGAGTTCCAGGAGCCTGACCCAAAGACATGAGGTTGCTCATGTCTTTTCCTCTCCTTATGTTCGTAGGTTCATAGCCATCTCTGCTGTTTCTTAATGTCCTGCATATTCTCCAACCATTCTGTTCCTCATGCTGTCAGTGGCTACAAAGCATTTCAAGGTAGAATTACTGTGTTTTCTGAGGTTCATGCTCCCCTTTCAAATACTTTCTTGTGCAGGATTTGTGGGATGCACTGAGCAATGTGTGCTTGCCATGAACTGCTTACACAAGCTTGGCTCCCTCTCCAGCACCAAGTTCCTTGTCAGGGGTAAAAGAAAATACCCAGCCTCCCCAAAATGCACCTCTCAGGTTACTCAGTGATTTTTTTTTTCCCATATGCCCTGGGCATATACATTTTATGCAGAGGATTGAGTCTAATCAAGGATAACCAACGATCATATTTACAAAATGCATTGAGCTTTGAAAATGTTTACTGTGCTTGAAAAGAAAACACCCACACAGAGATCATTTGATTTAAGTAATGAACATTGTTTCTGCTAATGATTTTTCTTCCCTTGTGCTCCTATAATAAATATCTACCAAGCAATAATAAGTTCAGCAGGGGTACAGGCCATTCCTGTGCATGTAGTATCATTAGGTTTATTAATCATTAGGCTTTTGCATTCCCCTCTTTCACCAGAGCAGACTAAGCTGCAAGCTGTTCTGCCACCCATCAAACATTATCCTTTTTAAATGTGGCTCTGTGTCACCAGCACCACGCAGACTAAGAAGTGCCTGAAAAGCCCTTTTTTTGTTTTATTTCTTGTCAATCTCTGCTTTAAAAATGATAGCTCCGACAGCCCTAAACCTACATTGAACAAAGTTATTATGACTGGAGGCTCAAAATTCATACTCAGTGGCTTTAGTCAGGTTGTTGTGGCTTCTCTCATCTGTGAATGCCTTCTGTGCTACCAGGAGATCCTTTTGCCAGGAGTACCTTTCTGGTACTGTGATACAAATATGCAGAGACATTGAGTAAATGTTTCTAAAATTTCAAAACATTTTATTGTGTCCAAGCATAGAATGACTTCAGGAATTAATGGAAGGTTTTGCATTGCTTGGATAGATTTTTCAGGGCATGTACAAATCTTGCTTTAATACTTCTTTACATTGTTTTTGATTAGGTCCCGGCAGGTCATTAATTCAGCTTAGCCAATTAAGCTCTGAGGAACTGCAGCTTTTCTCCTTGAACCAGAGTAATTACATTGCTGCACCACCATTTGCGGGCTCCCCTGCTAATAAAACTCTGGGAAATAGTCACAAAATACTCGTTGAACCTAAAATACTTGGGAATCCAGCAATCTATATACCCAGCTGTCTTCAAGAAAGGTGTGGTAAGGAGGAGGATATTCACAAGCATGAAGTTCATGGAGAAACACATATTGATTCTTGATTTGCTTTTGCTGGTCTATTGAAAATTATCTACAAACCCTCCCCTTGCAGCAGGGACAAAACTAGGATCAGAGGGAACCCTCAGAATGAGTTGCAGCCAAAGTGGGAAGCCCGAGAAACACATTTAAGCACTTTTTCTTCAACTGTTCTTTCCCTCACCTCCTATCATGATGAATTGGGAAATCCACAAAAACAAAACAAAACGAATCTAAAATTAGCACAACTATAAAAAAAGCAGTTGCAAAAGTACAAATCAGTCAATGTAACCACACCAGAAGGATAAGAATAAGAAGGACAGATTAGAAATTATGACATTAATTGAACTGCAAGTGTGATTATCATTTGGGGTAGTCAACTGTAATGACTGAGAGTCCTTCACTGAATGAATTGTAAGTATTGAATGAATAGTACAGTATTTGTTACGGCCTCTATAGGATCTGGAAATGTTCATAGTTCATGGCTGGTGTTTTCAAAAATAGCCACTGTGAGGGAAGGGAGCACTGAGGGTGGCAAAGCGGGGACTCGATGGTGTGAGCGAGAAGCTGCTGCTCCCTCTGCTGCAAGGGCTTCCAAGGTGAACACGCGCTGCGCAGCGCCCAGAAGAGCAAGCACCTTGTGGGAGCCACATCAAACCAAGTTTTAACAGACCTCTCCCATCAGCAGGAGAGTGCGAGCTGTTGCTGCTGTTGCTGCTGTTGCTGCTGAGCTTTGTCCCCAGGGGTTCCTCAGTGGATCTGCATCTGGGACTAAGAGAAGCTGTAAATTATAGCTAAGGCTTTAGCAGTTTGGATTAAAGGAAAACGAGGTCTCTCACTGTAGACATATTATTTGCCTTTTTAAAGACTTTCTTTTTAATTTTTATTTGATTTTAAGAGGGCTTCTTTGGGAAAGTAGAGCTTTTATAGTTTCAAAGTGATCAGCCAGAAAAATAGGGCTTCAAAGACATTAGTTTGTCTCGAAGGTTTTGGTGATTTCAAGGAAAGAAGGATGGAGTGAATGGTTTCACAACGACACGTGGGTTGCAGACATGACTGTCCAAATGATAGGGCAAAACTGAGTGGAAATAAGCTCTCATATGCAGGATCTTTGTGAGCTATCGCTTGGCACCAGAGCTCCAGGGAAAGAAGAGAAGTTGATACTAGGAAATGAATCTTACCACTGTATTGGTTTTTGATCTCAGTGTAAGGAAATACAGGTTCTTGAACTCATTCTATAGAGTAATAAAGGCTCCAATCAAACCATTTGAAATGACTAGGATTTTGGGAACAATTCCACACTTCTCTGGCAAGCACAGATGACTCACTGCACAGGGCAAAGCTGATGGTGGAGCTTGGATCAATTTTCTAACTTATTGTATGCTAGGAAAAATCTTGTTCTTCCTTATGATGCACTGAGGAGTGGTAGGCATCTATATCCAAGGTGGTCACCTAGACTATCTTGATAGAGAGAAATGGGGTCTTCTAGGATCTTATTAAACTCATCCTGAAGCTGACATCTAAAATAGGTCAGACAAATCAACCCCTAAAATATCTCTTTCAAATAAAAGGAACTCAGTATGATTAGCTCAGATGCAAGAACTTTTATAGCAGATATCTCGAGTGAGGTGAAAAAAATCTTGCCTATCGACTTCTCTCTCCTGGACTGTCTAGTAAAAGACTGAGATTTCTCAAGAGTTGCATCCCTACTTTATGGCTAATTGCCATAGCTGAACTGCAGAGCATTTCCTGGGCTCTGTCTCTGAGACCATTGGTTGGCAATGCAAGAAGAACTAAATGTAGTAGAATCAACACATTTTCTTGAATTGTTTTCTGTAAGAAGCACAAAATAGTTTATTTTGAACAATACTTTCTTGTCGAACTGTTAGTGGTGATCCATATTAATGAAAACTATTCAGATAATCAATTCTATTGTGACAAGAGTAGAGCTGAAAAAAATTACATGCTTTCCAGCACAGGAAGATAAAGCCGCAGTCCGATCAAGTGCAAACAGTGGGGTTGTTTTATCTCACATGATGTTATGTCCTGGGTCTGGCAGCATGGGTGCTGCAGCAAGTCATGTGCATAGCAAAGCGGGGTAGTTGCAGCCCCTCTCAACTTTCCCCTCTATCCTCGCCTGCCTTAATTTTATCAGTGGAAAGTCAGGCTATGTGACAGCTGAAACAAAATAAAGCAAAAAAAAAAAAATGTTTTTCATCTTGCAATGGGGGAAAATTTCTTCTTTCTAGGAAGGAATTTTGTATGTCAGCCACTCATCTTGCTCTGCAATGTATTCACCTCCCCCTGTCACACAAATGAAGGGCTGGTATATTTGCTTTGAGTTCCAAGATGTGACACTGTGGCACCATGTACATACCAGCCCATTCCAAACAGTGATTGTAATCTCATATGAAATGTTATAACTTACACACATTATACGCTTACACAAGAATATCAGCATCACCCTCACATTTTTTAATAAGTTCTCTGTCATTTTCTGAGGCACAGAAACACTCTCTCACGTGCAGCGTTTATCTGACTGAGAAATCTAAGCAGGTAGAAAACGGGCACAAACAATGGATAACTGTAGAGACACTTAGCTGTCAGACAGGAGATCTAAGATGCAAAAATCTGGACATCTAGAAGATGCTGTGATGTGGTTTTCTTAATATTTTTAGAAACAAGTGTACAGCATGTGGAATATATACCAGAAGATGAAACAAAGCTCTGCCTTCCTGAAGAAAATAGAAGTTGCACAGAATGTTAACTAAATTCTTCTTGTATTTTTTCCACATTCTGCAAAGTAAAAAAAGTGCTTTTTTCCTGCTCTCCTAAAAATAAAAGATTGATGAAAACGATGCATGACATGCACATCAGGAAAATGCACCCTGACATTTTTGTACAGAATATGCGTTGCATGCTGACAGATATTTGCTATAAAACTGACAGTTTTAGTGCAAGCTGTTCCTGCCATGACTATAGGGAATAGATAGCAAAAGGGAAAAGTATAATTTACACTATGCACACTTGAAATGAACCTGACAGGCTACAAGGTGGCTCAGTTGTTCCTTGTGAAGGCACCATAAGGTATCTAAAACTAGTTCCCTTTGCCATTTATGGCACGTTATACTTGCAATGTGGTGAACCGCTTACAACAAAAACACAATTTCATTTACTGATCTTCACATGTGCTTTATTAAGGTGTGGGTCAGTGAGTTGAATAGTCTTGCTGTGATTCCATCCCTTCCCCAAAACATTTGTAGTGCAAGACCATATTTCCTTCAAAATCTGACATGAAACAAGAACTCATTTATGAAAGGATTAGTAAAGGTGACCATGCTGTGCCTGCATAGTTCTAGAGACCTTCTACAGGAAATAAAAATGGTAGCAGTTCTTGTAGCAAATTAAACATTTGGCTGCGCAGAATGTATATCTATTAATTTTAAATGAGAATACATCCGAAAAAATCTTTCTTGTTGTATAAAGGTTATCATCAAAGCTGTAATGCATTCAAATTCAATACAAAATGTCATTTTACTAATAAATTCCCATGCTTTGAAATTTCAAAGAAGTGGAAAGATCTTTAAAAAGCAATGATTAAACATGCAAATCAATCCTTACAGGCCTTTTTTTTTTTTTTCTTTTTTGAGAAAAATGTACCTTTTAGAAACCTATCTGCAGAGAAATCTTACTTTTTCCCCTCATTTTATTTTTCTCCTCCGCCTCTTCTATTTTTAATGATGGATGGCTGTAAAGTAGGCTGAACACTACGCAGCTTTACTCTTCCCTATTTAGATTAATCTAGGGAGAACATTAGATTTCTAATCTTGGACACGCTCACCTCCATTCTCCTTTGCTTGAGGCTTACCTTCTGTCACCTCTAGCTACAGCCTTCTAATTTATTCATATGAACCATCCACCTTCATGAGACTGCCAAAATAAATAAGACTAGCAGGATACTGCCCTGCACTTACTTCAGTAACCCTGTTTTCCATTGTGTTATGCAGAAGGACGCTGGGGTTCTGCTCTTCACACCCACTGGTTTCCAGGGGAACAACTTGATTTTTGTTTTCTTGTTGCTTCAGGTATTTAGTGAAATTGCAAGAAATGGGTAAATGAAGAATATCCTCCAAACCCAGTTCAGTTTTGAGGTATCTTTCTTTTCCGCGCCATTATATTCTTCCTTTGTTCTGCTCAGTTACCCTGGAGGCCACTTTCTTTTTCAAATTTTCCGTGCCTGTTCCTGCTTTGGCTCTTCTCTGGAGCTCTTTCAATGGGCTTTCTTTTTGGAAAGACACTCGTCTGACGGAGCTAAGTAGAGCTAGTTTAATGAGGCAGTGGGGATCGAGGCTCAGATTTTGAAGCTGATTGACTGTGATTCTTCCAGTGAGAAGCTGATACTGGCAAGAACCAGAGATCAGTAAAAGGGCTGGGGCTCAGCTGCATCTTTTCTGATCATCCCACCTATGTGCAGGGAACGAGCCTTGGAATTACATAGCAGTTGGAATTAGACTAATAAAACAATTGAAATGCCCATGGAGCAACTTGTGATCCTGAAGATCTCACATTTTGGGGCCTCTTTATTTGAAATTAGCGTTTCTCTGCATCATGAACTATGCATGCACGCTGTTAACCCAGGGGTCCTCCTGCACCTTGCTGGCCCAAAGGCTGCTGTGGTCCAGGCCCGGTGCTGGCTGGAGCCCGCAGCACACACCTCTGTGACATGGCTGGCATTGTGCCTGGCCACCTCTCCCCTTCCAGCTTTAAAATCCTTAAGTCCAAACAGGAGAGGCAGCTACTGCGCAGGGCGCGAGGGGAGGCATAAAGGAAGGTATTTCGGGCCAACGACCAGCTCAGAGTGCTGGTGTTCGACCAGGCTGCTTGGTTTATTATAGAGCAGTTGTTCCCACCTTCTTCAAACAGCCCGTAGGGCGTCTGCCGCCTTCTGCCTGGTGAGAGGGACCCGTGGCACGACCAGTCTTCCTGCGCTCTCTCCCTCCCCTTCTGCACCTGCTGGAGCTGCCGTGCTAAGCGTCCCAGGCTGGCGCTGCCCCGGGGCCTCCCCTGGCACGAGGAGCGGAGCGCGGCCCCGGCGCTGGGAGCAGGGAGCAGCGCGGAGCGGCCGCGCAGCCTCCGCGCTTCTCGCGCCGCGGGAGCCCCGGGCCCGGGAGGCCGCCGCCAGCTCCACGCGAGCAACAGCAGCGGCGACGCGAATGCTCTCCCGGTCTGCCCCGCTCCCACAGGAGATGATACAATTCGGGGGCAGCTGCGTCTTCAGATCTGCCATCTGCTTCCCACAGAGCTGCGAGAAATGTATGAAAGAGCCTACTGCTGGCCAGAAGCACAGATGACAGATGAGTACAAGCAGGAAAATCTGCTGAGCAACCCAGGAGAAGACAAGTTTTTCTCCTAAGGACAGAACACAATAATGAGCCTGAAGAAATTGAGGTCATTTAGTAAGCTGTTCCGGAATGTTATTCTGAATGATATTGTATTATGGGATAATTCTGAGCCTGAGAGCTAGGAGACACACGCAGAAGATCACTCCCCACTTTTCTGAGCTCTATTACTCCAGCAGTTTCATCTCGGTTACTTTCTCTAAGAGGATTAGAGACCCTGCCTGGTCCCCTTCCCTCCCCCCCGACATGTCACCCAGATGCTGGAGTTATCCTGTGTAATGGACTAATATCTAAAAGCATCTTCAGCGTGCTGCTGATTTGCTGCAGAGCCATCTATCACGAATGCGAGCCAGGAGGGGGTAGAGAGAAGGGGGAGCAGAGGGCGGAGAAGGAGCGATGCGGATTGTCATGGCAGCGTGTCCCCCCTGCACGCCCTCTGCAGATGGGGACAGACCCAGAGCGGCAGCGCAACGTGGGCGCCCATGGGCGCCGGGCAGGGCGTTTGCAGGTTTGCTGCCTTGGCCAAGCTACTTGTGCATTGCAATCAATAAACTACTTCAGTCCAGTACTCCAAGCCACTTGCAGTAACCTGGATACTACATTCCTGATGAAGACAAATGCAGGATATCTGCAGGCAGCAAAATCTGTTATGGGGACTGCTCTGCATTCTAATGCTTGGTTCTAAGTAATGTATTTTCTGACCTTGAGCTCTGCATTTATTTTTGAAGAAGCCAGAGAATCAGTTTCAAATTATTGGAGGGATAGTTGTAATCTCCATTTTCTTCCAAGCGCATTGCCTTCAATTCCCATCTGTCCTCTCAGACACCTCCTCTATTAAATGGTCACAGAAGATGAATAACAGTTGTGTGAATTCTTCAAAATTGCATTACATGTTATTCTACTCCTTATTAATGTTCCATGTTGTTTTATTTACAATAACCTTGTGAACAAGAAGATGAAATGGCATCCACGTAGTCTCTATAGTTCTAGCTGAAAAACTACCTAAGTGCATTATTAACATCCAAGGGAGGAAAAAAAAAACACAGAACAAAAATGAAGAGCAAAAAGGACAAAGTACTTTTTGAAAATTATGTTAGAAACTAAATGAAGAATGTTATTGCTATATATTTGGATAAACTTTCTTTTAGTTGCCACAGTTTTAAAGATCTCTGTAATTCATTTAATTGTCAGAAGTTCACATTCTTCTCTTATAACACCTACCATACGCCAATATGTCTTTTTGTAACAGCTTTTATTCAGAGTTATTTAATATACAGCAAAATGAACTCCAAAAATTTTGTTGTGCCTTTACTGATTTCGAATATAGTGTATCACAGAGAGCTTTGGGATCAGGGGAAGGTAGGTTTTTCTAGTATATATTTGCTTTGCAGGCTGGACCATTGGAACATTTTCATTGTTGAGACGGCGTGTTCCATATACCATATTCTGAGTACCTTAACATTATGGTAATCATTAAAAAGATATATAGGAGCATATAGTAGGTGATTAAACTATTTTTATTTTAATAATGTATTATTGAAACTCTGTTATGAGCGAAACTATGTTCTGCATCGCCTTTCTGAGTACTTGAGAAGAGGACTTTCAGGTTGTAAAAGCTGCTTCATCCCATAGTTCTTGGTGGTAACGATAGCAGCATATTTGCAATTTTAATACAGGAATTGTGATTCTGCAAGTCTCGTGTGTGGGGGGCTCCCACTTTCCCTTTCTGCAGTGCGCACAGGCACATCCAGCTGGCTAAAGGTATAGCTCTCTCTCCCTCCATTTATCACAAAATTGCTATCAAGCCCAAGCCTCAGAAACCCTGGCTCAGATTCCAAATATTTTGAGGTTGCTCACACTTGAATTTTTAATAAATGAATTTCAGGTATGTTCTCATTTTCTTTTTAGTTTTAGAGTGTTTACATGTATCTGAGTCATATTTTCAAGATTTGCCTACAAACATGAGTGGCAAAGCTTATTCTTTTTTTTTCTTTTTTTCTTTTTTTTTAATGACAGCTGAGCGTCTCCCGCAGTTGATTGCTGCTAGCTGTGGTCTCCAGAAAAACAGCACACGTCCCAGGAATTGAAGGAAAATGTAAGTGTTGCTGAGATGGCTGTCACATTTCTCTGCTCTTCAGGCTTTTTATAAGGAAGTTGCATAATCATGAAGGGCAAGAGAAAGTGTTGGTAATTCGACCAGAGATTTATGGTGAGAATAAGAGGTACAGGAACAGAAGCTTCTGAGGAACAGAAGGCACAAAGTAGAAAATATGTTTCTATCAGAGCCATCTGTTGCGGATGTCCCCAGGCTCAGATGTATATATGGGTGGAGATCTCTATAAGATGATGGAAGAAATATTTATTGGTGGGAAATTGTGGGAGTTCTTCACTTGCACGTAGAGATTAGAAAGTTTTCTACTAGTAACTGTAAGGTCCAAATATTCTGGGCCGTAGAGGTCTGCACATGCTTCTGCCGTTGCAGAAACCAAAGCTGCTATACCAACAAGAGATGATATTGCTTTGAATCCTTACAGAACTGGCTGTAGAAAATAATCTTTGATGCAGTGATTATAAATCAGTTAAAACAGGAATATAACTAAGGCTTAGGATTCAGAATGGCATTTTTTTGTGTGTGTATAAAATAAAGCTCAGTGGAGTGAAGAATTCAAGATTTTCAACGTTAAGGAGGCAGGGAGTTAATTCAAGTCAGAAGTGTTTATGATTTAATAGCTTTGACTATGTATTCCAGCACAAGTGGAAATGCTGGGAAAGGAATACTGATCAGGAACGGACAGTAAAGAAAGTTACATCTCAAAGGTTATAAAACGCAGAGATAAAGTAAGAATGTTCAAAAGCCCACCCACGGAGCTGGGCCAAGTGAAGAAAATTAAAATAAGTAGCAGGAGATACTGGAACCACTGAAAGGAAAAGAGAAGAAGTGAGAAAACTGCAGTCTGACAGACAGAAACCAAAGATTAATCCAGGTACGGCCAAACACTAGGCGAATCCTGCTCCCAGGAGGTGGGAAGTGCACAGGGCCAGGACTCGGCTGAGAATGCAGGGCCGTGGAAGTCACCCTGCCCTGAGGCAAAGGCAGGGTGCAGGGCGCATCTGCGCGGCGTTATTGCAGTGCGGCAGGGAGCATCTCGTTCCTTTTTTTCTTTTTTTTTCCTTTACTTATTCCACAAGGCAGCATGTTTCTCCCTGGGGATGACAGGAGAAGAGGTGCCAGCAAGGGGCAAATGTTGTCCTGGTGTCTGCTGGGGGAAAAGGAGGCGATGAGAATCTGCAGTGTCAGGCTAGAGAAAAGTAATGTTCAGGGCATGACTAGTGGACTCAGCCCTACTTCTTTTCACCTTAAAATTTAATTTCATTAGAATATTTTTAGCAAGAATGCCTTTTCGATGATATTGGGGAGAATTCCTGTCAAAGAGCCCTGAGAGACTTTTAATGCAGGGAAAGAGTGTTCAGAAAATCTCTCGGTACTGCCGAGGACTCCATCTATGTCCTCCATGTCCTCGCAGCCTTTCCAAAACAAATGACTGCAAGGACGTGGAGGAAGAGGTCAAGGCAAAGGTAGCATGGAAGGCCAGGCTATGCCAGAGACAGGGTAGAACTGCAGCCAGAAGATGGATTTAGAGGGCAGGTAAGGCAAAAATGATGAGCGCTGAGAACGGATAAGCTCATGAACCAAGAGAGTTGGCAGGACCAGCTCACAGCCGGCTGGGAAAGCAGCCCTGCTAGGAGAGCAGCCCTGCTCAGAGAGGCGGCAGCAGGAATGATGAACTGCTGGCGTAGACCGGGTCAGCAGCAGCAGCTCGGTTCCTGTGCACCCAGCGCGTGCTCCTGGGAGAGCGGCAGCCCCAGCAGGTGCCTCGCGGGGTGTCAGAGGGATGTGGGAATCTTCTGGTTGCCTTTTGTGTGCAGGGCTAGCCCTGTTGCGTGCATGCAGTGGCTCTGACAGGCCAGGATTTATGGAAGTTTCTCGCTCTGTATTTACATATATATGTAGCTGTCTCAGTTTCTATAAAGCAGGAAGGTGTCAGCTTTCTGGGAGCCACACTACTCCGTGTTAAGCGCCAGGCTGGCGGCCAGTGGGGCTCTCTGAGGCTGGACCCTCGTGCAGTGTGGGATGGACGGTGCTCACCCTGCCCCACGCCCAGCGATGGAGGAGAGGATGCCGTCGTTTTTTGCCGAAAATACTGTTGGGGAGGGGGGAATCTTTGCCATATGTGTTCTGGCATATCATCAGCTCTTTCCACCCCAGGAAAGATTTTAGGAGGGAAATAATGATGGGGAAGCAAACAAAAAGTGGGACTGAATTTATCTGGATTTAAGGAAAGTGTTGAGACAGGGCATGCCACACAGGAACTAATATTTAAGTTAAAGATGATAGGGGATTAATTCTAAAATTGCCGATCAGAGAAGCTGCGGGATGAGGGAGGAACAAGCTAATAGCTACATTTGTGGGAGCGCAGCCTTGGGGCCAGGCCGGGCTGACGTTTTCCTTAGTGACCTTGGTCCAAGAAGGAGATGTGCGCTTAAAAAATCTGCAAAAGACACAGAGCTGGTACATATTGCTACTACAGACCAGAGGGAAAGTTGATTATCATGCAGGAAAAATTAGATGACCTTGTTGAATAGCAGAATAGAACAGCATGAAATTTAATAATCCAAAGTGCCAAATCATGCCCTTCAAGACTAATCACCAGAACTTTTGCTGTAGGAAAGGGGTTCACGGACCGGAGGAAGGACAGGTAAATTAGTTGGTTGACCACAGGATGGCCGTGAGCCCCCTTGTGCAATATGGCTGTGAAAACAGCTAATGATGTTCCAGAATAGATATGGCAAGGAATTCTCTGCAGAGTCAAGAAGAAATTAATAGCAGGGGAAAACGCACTGGGTTCAGTATATCATATAAAATCTTGCTCACCTGTGTTCAGAAGATACTTTAAACAGTAACAAATGAAGCGCAGGGCATGTCTGTGTTACAGGAAAGGTCAGAGTGGGCAGCAGTGATTAGCATTTCTGTGTTGTGTGTCCTTTCTTTCCTCCCTGTCAAGCTTTCATGCGCTTACGATATTTGCTGCTCTGTGTTTAGTGTCCTGATTGAGTTATCCCATTCCCCAGGGACAACCCTAATCGCCTGAGGAGCTGGAGCAGTGAATTCCCCTTTCTACTTATGTATAACTCGCTTGTGGGGAAGGGAGGTTTCCTTTCCTCTGCCTCACTGGAGGTTGGGTCTGAGCGAAGAGAGGGATTTGGGGCAGGCATGCGGGTTCTTCCCATAGTCCTGAGCTAGAGATTTCCTTCCTCTTCCTCTTTCCTTTCATGCCCGCTGGTCCCATACAGGGTCAGAGGAAGGAGAGGAAATGCTTCAAGGGGTTGGCCAACGTGAACTTGCAACAAAAACCCTCCCATCACGACCGTAATCTGTGAAAAATACCCTGCAATAAAAGCCGGCTGTTCATTTTCCTCTGCGCGCGGCAAGCAGAGGCTGTCTTTAACGTGTCATCAGTCTTTTTTATGAAGAAATATAAAAGCTCCCGCAGCAGGAGTCCTCTGGCTCCGAGGCCGGGCTAAGGAAGGCGGCTCTGACAGACTGCTTAGCTGGCCGCACTGCTCAGGGCCATCTGCTTGCCAAGATTTCTCTCGGATATGGAGAGAGAGGCAGTGTCTTTCGCAGCGGTGGTACGTCACTGGGGGAAGAGAGCACCGCCAGAGACATATTCAGATAAAACAAAACCCAAACACGTTGAACAGATAAACACAAGACGCTCGGTACTGTCTGCTGTTTGGAAATTATCCGGTTAGTTGTGAGTGAGCACCAAAACGAGCCCTGATTCTCCTCTCAGGAATGCAGCTTGCCGGGTCCTCCCCGCGCCAGTTCAGGACCCGCCAGCGAGCGTGTGCAGCTTGGTTTATAGCCCTATCTCTGCAGGCGCTCACACCAAACATCTTTTCCTGTCCCATTGCTAGTTTTGCAACAAGTCCCAGGAGTTGTTTACAGACCCCGGGGTTTTATCTCATCTACCAGCTTTGCGTTGCCAGCAGTTTTGCCGTCTCATTGTACTCCCTCTCCTCCTGGTCATTAATAAATAGATGGGGATGGAGAAAGAGTGAAATTAATCCTAGCAGTGATCCTCTGCTGCAATCCCTGTGGCATCACACTGCTGCCACTTTTCCATCCCAATGATCTGCCGTTTATCCCCATCCTTTTCTCTCACTTTCCTTTAATCCATAACAAAGACTTTATCTCCTACCCCAGGGTTACTGAGTTTCCTTAAAAGTCTCATGTGAATGATATTATCAAACATCTCTGTAAATGTATATCCACTGTATCCATCTCTTGTATTCAATATTTTGCCAACTCTTTCTATAACACCTGAACAGGCTAGGAAAGCACAATTTATCCTCCTTGATAGGAGTATCAATTTATCTGTGCTGACTTTCAATTTATTCATTCTTTTTTTTTTTTTCCTCTCTCTCTCCTACACAGGTGTTTTATAACTAGCTTAAATGATTTTCTGAACTATTTCCCGCATTACTGAATTAAAGTTCTCCAGTTTTTACTTCTCAGGGCGAGCCTTAAGAGCTTTTTTAAAGATTGCTACAATGTGGGCCATTTTCCAGTTATCCGGTGGAGTGGCTGTTTTAATGATCAATGACATACCTTTAATGATAAATTATGGTAGGCTGGAATTGTGTTTCATTCTTAGGATCCCTTCAGAATAGCCAATGAATTCCATTTAGTCCCATGAAATATTGGAATCTTTATTTCTTGAGTTGCTTCTCCACCATTTTAATACCTTCTATCCAACAGGGCTTCAACATCATTACATGTAACTTCAGAATAAAGATTCACCTCCACCTCCTCTTCTGCAACATCCAAATCAATCACTTGGCTTCACTGCAAGTTTTCTCTCATTCTGTGCTTTCTTCCTTTACACCGAGCAGCCTAGCAGGCCTAAGTATAATAGTCAGCTTCCCACACGTGATGTACTTGTAGCACTTATTTTTTTTTGGTCATCATGTGGTTGCCTGTTTTCGCATACCTTCTGAGCTTCCTCTTACTGCGTGACTTATATCTTGCCTGCCAAATGTTCCATTTTATTAGCATTGCTTTAACTGGGCATCAATTTCTGAAAGATGCTTTGGGGACCAAAATTAATTCTTGTACTCTACCATTTGATTATCCTATCTTTCTTCATTCTGAACTGAGCAGATTTCTTAAAACACGGACCATAAACAGCTCCTGTTTAAAGTTACGGATTTTGATTTCTAACTTTACTTTTCCTTTTATCTCTCCAAAAGAAAAATCCTGCTTTAAATGCTGATATTTTACATATTGCTCGATTTCGTTACCTGGAATGTGAATGCTTATGGGGTCATCCTATAAATTTGAAGGCAATACTCACATGAATAAGGGTATAATAGTTATTCTAATTACTGTACTTGGGACTACATTTTCTGAAACAAGTCTTGTTGTTATTATGTTAATGAACTCTGTTACTCACACTTCTTTTTCATTTTTAATCATTTTGATCCAGGTCTGTTGTATCTCTAAAGCACTGGATTTGTTTTTCTAGGACCTAGAATTTGTGAGATAATGGGGTTGTTCTGATCAGTTCCTATGAAATACACTATGAAATACACTTTAGTTCCTATCAGTGGTCGAGGTGGTGCACTTTAATTCCTGCGTTTATTCTTGCTAGAAATAAGTGACTATCACAGAATATGACTTGAGATTTCATTCAGATAAAGGTTGTTTATTCACAATTTCTTCATTTCTTCCCAAAATGGTACTCAACCATCAATATCTCTGCCCCTTTCCATTGTTTATACACTTGTAATTTGTCAGCTTGGCCCCTTTTCCTCATGCAGGAATAAAGCACAAATGCTATTTTACACGTTTAGTTTATTTTGTAAAGATATATTGCTGTTGGTAGTCAAAATCAAGAATGCAAGGAATTCCCAGCTTTTAATTTTGTTCTGCTCTCTGGGCTTAAACCCTAAAGATATTGATAATCTTCAGTCCCCATTTATGGTGTAATTCTTGTAGATAACCAGGTATAATAAAATAGGAGATTTCTGTCTTTGCGTGTGTTTGAAGAAGCAAAGAGTAAAACTAAAGGTGATGATCATAAGAAATACCTAATGCTCAAACTTTTGAAAAGCAGACTACTCAGATTAGGACTAATCAAGCCGTTATAGTGAAACAATCTTCTGCTAGAAATACCTCAAGAGCTGGGCACTCACTGGTGACAGAGATGGCCCAGAATGAAGCATCTGCTGTAATCAGATGAAGCAGGCACTTGAACCCGGCCTGCCCGGCCCTGCGTGTGATTTTGCTGTTAGCGCCATGAGGAGAGGGACCTAAAATAACTGTCAGAATTTGTCCGTAGATGCTGTATTCTAAGAAAATGTGGGTTCAATTCTTTCTTTTGTTTGTTCAAAGGAGGGATAGTAGGGTGTTTACTATCATAGTTAACGATTTTTTTTTTTTTTTTAATTTCATGGCCTAAAAGCAACATTCAAATCATACAATTTTTTAAAATGCATAATGCACATTTACACTCTGGAATTGCTGATCAAATTTAACATGCTGTGGGGGTCTAGGTACCTGGAATGGGCTATCTTCTGCTACCTCTGTAAGAGCAAGCCAGCGGAGCTTGGAGTGCGAGGGGGAGCGTGCAGCAGATTCGGGGACGCTGCACTGGGCACGTCCTCTGAAAGCTGGGGTGGGCTGAGGAACGCCCGGTCTTGGCCATGCTGGAGCACAGAGCCCTCCAGACTTTCTCCCTCGGGTCCAAAAGCCACCCAGTATGTTCCAGCAGCATGGCCCCTGTGCCGACGAGACTTTATTACAAATCTCTGAGCAGTAGGGGCAGAGGGAGCTTTGGTGGCTGCCCCACAGTGCAGACAGGACCCTTAGCACCTGGATTGTCCCCTCTCTTCTACATTTTTCACTCCAGGCAAAAGAAACCCAAGGTCATTTAAGAATCGGAGTTTGATGATACAGTAATGCTGCTACAAAATGCTGTGCTATGTAAAGACCTTTTTAATTACTTGATGGACTGATAGAATCATCGAAGCTATTCCAGTCTGTCCAATAAATATGCCTTTTGGTCTGGAAGCTGCACAGATCAGGTCTGAATAGCCTATTACTTGCCAGGCAGTATAAAAGATCCAGTGCTACTTTCTTTCCCAACACTGCAGAAGCAGTTAGATTGTATTAGAGACTGTTAAATATGTACTTTTGAGGTCACAAGCAGGCTTTAAACCGTTTTTTCCCTCTCTATACAACGCAAAAGCCAAAATGTGTCTTTGTTAGACTGAAAAGTAAATGGTTGGATGACAGGTGTTAATATTCTGTTCCAGTGCAGTCCCATTCATGGCACACCAGAGAGATGGTTTTTGCTTGAAATCTGTGCTGGATTTGGGGAGTTTATGGGTGTGACAGTTTGCTCACACGATGAAAAGCCTTTTACCATAAAGTGTCTGCCACTCTTTCTGAGGGAGTGGGGCCTGGGAATGGGCCCTGGAAGGGAGCCCTGATCCAAAATTCCCAGGAATCTTTCCACTGATTCCAGCAGCTTTTACGAGTCCTCCTTTGAGGCATTCTGACCAGCCCAGCGAACTGTAAATGTCATCCCCTAATGTCAGTGTCAAATCTGGATATCGTGTTCCCTAAAATAGCATCTGCTTTTAATGAAAATAAAGAGTGGGGAAATCAACAATGATAAATTTATGGTCATTAGCCAGTTGTGCCATCAAGTATGGTTTTCTTTAGATTTTTTTCTCAGCTACTGGATGTTGTCCTGCTTTTATTTTTTGCAGTACAGAGTTTCTACTACTGGAAATCATCTCTTCACTTTGCAAATGGAATCATTGAACTATATTAAATTGCAAAGGAAGAAAAAAGTCACCCACCCTCTTTCACTGACTTTTACTCCAATGAGGATTGTGTAGATGTATTTCATTATTATGGAAGGAAGACATAACAAAGTAAAGTTGTCCCATGCCAACTTTGTTATCATGAATGTTTGTGATGGATATGCTGATCTCCTTTTAAAGGGTGGTATTATTTCAGAGGGTAAAATGATCAAATCGCAGAGCACACTTGGGTCAAAATAATTTAACCATAATCTTGATAATTGTTATGGTGGCCTGGTTTGACAGAAGTGAAATAATTAAAACCTCGTCATGAACTATTCTTTCCTTACAGAAAACCATCTCCTTATGGTTTCACACACCAAATACAGCGCCAAAACTTCTAGCTGACATTTTCAATGAAAAGAAGATTTAAGGCATCGTAGTGTGCAAAGGCTGCCAGCAGGGCAGTCTATCACTTCCACCTTACATCAAAGGGATGTGCATGTGCACCCTGTTGGAGGAAGAAAATACAGCTGGTATAAGAACCAAGACTCCAGCAAGGAAGGTTAATGCGGGCACCTTGTAACTCTGAAGACCAAGGTTCAAATTTGGAAAAAAACAGAATGCAGACTACACCTCCAGCTTTTCTTCTTTGCCCCTAAATCGAACAAGAATCTTTGGGAAAACTTGTGAAAAATGCCTTCATCTCTACCTCTCATTAAAGTGATCACCTGCATTTCTCTCTCTGCTCTTAGGAGACTGCACCCATAATTTTAGCCTTGTAATTCCCATCACTCTTCCCATGTTTTGCTTTCCCACTTCTGGATGCATGATTCAACTTGCCAAAGCTGAGATGTAAGACGTAAGTAGTGAAGTATCCCCAAGTGAAGATGGTATGAAAAATGGGTAAGATACGAAACCTGGAGAGACATAAAGTGCTTTCCTGTGGGAGCTATATCCTTTGTTTCACAGCTCTATTTTTATGAGGGTAAGCAATTTTTGAAATTGCAAGTGAGGCAATAGCAAATTTGTATGAAACATTCATAACTTTGTAACTAAAATCAGCGGTGTGCCCGGTGCGGACGCGTGCTCGCGAGTATCGCCCAGGAGGCGGCGGTGCTGCCGCTGGGCCCTGTTTTCAGGGCAGGTGCGCGGCTCCCTCTGTTTGACAGGCTCTGCTGGGCCTTCGCCAAGGGCTAAATTTAAACCGTGAGGTCTCTGGCACTTTCCTGGTGAGAGACACATGGCACATTTTTGAGGATGGGAAACATGCGACATGCAAGATTTCAATACAGATACCAGCTCTGACCCAGCAGAAACTCCAAAAGCGACAAATTGCCAAGAGGAGACGAGCAGAAGAGTGTGTGTGCGTGCACAGCTGGGCACGAGAAAGAGGGAAGGGAGAAGAGGTGAGAGGGAAAGCGAGGGAGAGAGCAGGCAGGAGCCAGCTGCGGGGGGCCGGGAGTCATCCGGAGTCAGGGAGAAGAGACTGTGCAAGAGAGGGAACTGAGCAGAGGGTAATGAAGGTGCAAAGGTATCTCTGCTGATTTATATAAATAAATTGATATGTGTACTGCAGGGAGAGAGTGCCGCAGGCCAAGTTCACATAGCTGGTCACGGAGCTCGCAAGCAAAGAAAACACAGTGAACACCTGAGGTTTATTCAAGGACTGGAGAGCGTCTGAGATTTGTTTCTGTTTCCATTGAAGCCTTTGCTTAGGAAACAAGTGGGAATGAGTTTGGGGGTCGCACCTCAGCCCCGCGCGGCGTTCTGTGCCTCACACAGTGGCGGCGCGCGTTCCTCACGTGGAAATTCGCATATAAGGAAAACCTGGACTGCTGTGACATGACAGTGGAGACAGGCGCGCCACATTGAGGGGTATTAGGAGGGACTCAAGCGGCGCAATTTGCCTGCATTTTCCTTGCTGTAACTAATAATAGCCCTTATCCTCAGCAGTATCAAATTTGCTCACATTAAAAAGCTGCTTCTCTGTGACAACAGACTATTTTCCTTACTGCACTTCAAAAAGTATTAATTATGGAACATCATATTTTGTAAATATTTTTTTCTGTACAAATGTTGCATTAAAGCACTATAACGTTGTGTAAACACCTACCTGTGTTTTGCAGGATAAAGTTGTTTTTTATGCTTCTAGAAAAAAAGTTGCATCAGCTGCATATAAGTAGGTCAGTGACAGTTCTTTATGTATTTCTTAAATTCACATGGACTCTCCAGGTCCTGGGGTAGGAATACATGGCTAAAACTACTGTGAATAAAATATTTATGTTTTTCTTTAAAAATAAATAGACCCAGTTAAGCTGCAGAAGGAGAGGTAATGCTTTCCCGTGCAGGACTGTCATGTGCATGTTTTAGGAGCTTTACTCAGTTCAATTTATTAGCATATAATTAACCTGAGCATAATTAACATGAGATTCCCCTTGTGCGGAAATCATTCATGAATTTGGGGCTTGTAAGACATCCCTTAACATAACATTTCTCATGACAACTGTTATGAATATTACTCATTATTCAGAAGACCTAATTATTTTTTGGGCTCTAGTTGGAGTGGGTTCTGGGGTCAATATCATGCTATTTATTTCATCCAAAAATCTGACTGAAATAGAAACATTTAGTACCTGAAGACTGTCCATAGGTACTACAGAGCATCGGTTTGGTTTGCTCCTGTTCCCTTGCCTGCCAGCACCGCGGGCTCACCTGGGGCAGGAACATCAGCGCCAGGGCCGGAGCACATTGTGCTACCTGGATCCAGGGTCAGTGCCTGGGAAAGCCCTTGAACTTATATTTGTGAGGCTCTGTTGACACATTCATTGCTGTGGAATCACAGCAGGCCATGTCATCCTGGATATTTTATAAGGAGGATTGTTTTCATTTCACTACAGATACGGAAACATCTCTTACTAGTTGATAGTCAGAACAGAGTCCCATGAGATGCCACTCATCTCATGAAAAAACAGCACATATGATCAGCCTTTTCACCCACAGCTCTTTCCTGGGCAGTGTTCACTCTAGTGTTTATACGGACCAGAACTCTGTTAATGCACATTAAAAAAAAGGAAGATGCATCTAAGATATCCAGTCTCTGGAGAGCCTTGAATCCTTAGTGGTCAATATCTGCAAAGGGTTGCTTTAAGCCTGTTTTATATATAAAGCTTGTGCTTTCAGCATCACATGCTTCTTACTGGAGAGGTATACACTGTACCATTTTCTTCAGGCTGCTACCTTTGCTGCGCATGCAGGAGATTACAGCGAGCCTCGGTGTGATGCATATGTAGATTTCTGGCTCAAAGACATTGTTTGCATCAAAGGGAAGAGCATCTTGTGTGCGTCAAGATGTAAAATATTTTCATTTTAGCATTTCCATAATACAAATTTATAAAGTGACATGTTCAAAAACACTGTGAAACAATGTGTTTCTGGGGAGATCAGAACGCGATCCCCCTGGATAGAAATATGTATTCATTTCAGGCAAACCTCTGAAAGGCTACCCTCTGTTCACCAACATGATATTCCTTGTATTGGTAGGAATTCTTCACTTGCCTCTTGGTTAGCCGAATTATGTCACTACACACACTTCATAACAGGAACACAGCTCTGCATAATGGCCATAAAGTGGCTACATAGCTGTAACAGGGAACAAAGTGGGCTGGATGGAGTGGGGTGAGTGACTTCTCATGTACGTGACACAAGGATGAGTGGCTGCTCCCCAGAGACGGACTGCGAGAGAAAGGGGCTGTTGCAGAGGAGACACCGGCTACTGCCCAGGCTCGTTCCCTCGAGCACTTTGTGGGAACTGTCCAGGGCTGCTTGCAGATTCCAAGAAAAAAACACTCAAAAAACCACGCATGTTGGCCTGTTTTCTTCTGCTCATTCACATGCCTGGCTCAACTGCTGGTGGGGTCCATCATGCACCGTTACTGCTCTGGATTATGAACCTATTTCTTCCCAAATTAATTGCCTCTGGTTCAGTTATCTGTAACCAATGCGATTTAAAGAGTATGAAAGAAGCCACAAAGGCGTGGCTCGCGTCCATTAATTCCCACAACGAAACCAGTCTTGCGCTAGCTGGCTCTGAGAGCAGCTGAATTTCCTGAGTTCAGAAGTGCAGCTCCACTTCTCCAGCAGAGACGAAGTTTTCATGCAGAAGAGGACCCTGCTTAGAACGGGGCTGCAATGTCACGGTCTCCTACGTCTATTTAAGACAGAAACTCCGGAATATTGTGGCAGTAGGTATGCAGCTGGTACCGGCAGGGTTCCCCTCTTGGGTTTTGGGTCAGTTGCAATGAGAAACGGCTGTCGAAGCATCTCCCATGCGACTGTACTGACCCCAGCAATTGAAAGAGACCTCTGCTTCTCTCCTAAGATTGCACGGGCTGTCTGAGCCACTCGCGGACACCCGTGATGTATATTTGGGCTGACAAATGGATTTCGTTTCCCACTCTCATTTTTAGACGCTCTCGCCTCCCCTTTTTTACTAGGGAAGAAGGTGACTTTCACATTAGCAGCTGATTGCCCTTTATGCTGCTTAGGACCTGAGCTGGTTGCGCCAGCCTGGAAAGGAGATTTGCTGCTGACCCCTGTGTCTTCTCTGAGGAAAACAAACAAAAAAATAAACAAACAAAAGCCTTCCTTAAGTCTTTGGAATTATTATTTGTTGGGATCACAGAGAATAAATTGAGGATGGTCAATAAACGCAATGGGAAAATCAAGGTCTTACTGCCATGCATGGGAAATAAGCACAAAACTGAGGAAAAAAAATCTGCAAAATCTGACTATCTGGCAACAAGACTTTTTTGCCTTGCACACCTGAGTCCTTACAGAAGGGCAGGTGAGAATCAGGCTTTTCTTAGCACGCTTCGTGGGCACAGGGCCACGTGCTGGGCAGAGCAGAGCTGGGCTGCTGGCCTGAGGGCAAAGTGCCCCAAAGGGCAAGAGGGCACCCGCGGATGAGGGCCCTGCGCCCAAGGAAAAAAAAAAAAAAAAAAAAATAAAAAGAAAAGAAAAAGAATAACTTTGTACTTCAGCTCAAAGATCAGGCTGAGATTTTGCCCGAGTCTAGGCAATATTACCCTGGGACGGCAATTAACGTGGTTGCTCCGGCAAAGCGGAGGGAGCCGCCGCTACCTCGGGAGCCCGCCGGCCGCGGCGGTGCCCAACGGTTTCCCTCAAACTTCCCTCCTAACGGTCGCCTCCA
>VZSV01000004.1:9087984-9098233 GCA_013398735.1 Nothocercus julius
GCGCGCTGCGGGGCGGCGGGGGCTCCGCTCCTCCCGGTGAGAGACGGGGCGGGACCCAGCGGCTGCGCGGAGCGTTTCCCGAGAGCGGGCGGCGATGGAGTGAGCGCCGCGCAGGGCCATGGAGTCCGCCGCGCTCTGCCTGCTCCTCTGCCTGCGCGCAGGTAGGTGGCGGGGACGGCGCGGCGGGCACGGAAAGTTGGCGCGGCGGCTGACGCGGAGTTTGTGTCTCAGCCGCAGGCTTCGGCGTGGACCCCTCGCTGCAGATCGACGTGCTGTCCGAGCTGCGGCTGGGCGCGGCGGCGGCGGCGGCGGCGGCGGGCGTGCGCCAGGTGCCCGGGCTGCACAACGGCACCAAAGCCTTCCTCTTCCCAGGTAGGGCCCCCTCCTGCCCTTCCCCGCCGCGGGCGCGGCGCCCCCTTCACAAGTGCCCCCGGGAAGGTGATCCCGAGATAGGGGAGCGCTCCTCGCCCTGAAACTTGGAGCGGTGGCGATAAAATGGCTCTCAGTTGCTAGCTTGAACTTGCGCTGGGCTAGGTTGCCTTCTCCTTCCTCGCCTCGGCGTGTTTTATTTTAAGTTGCACTTTGGTGGTGTGTTGACGTCTGGCATGAAGCTGGAGTCGGGAATATGTTTGCAGGAAAAATTTTCGTCCTCATTTAAAAAGGAAAAGAAAAAATGCAAGTCTAAAAATGACCTTTAAAAGCAAATCTCTTATCTGACAGCTAATGAAGGGTTTTCTTTCTTCTTCTTTTTTTTTCTTTTTTCTTTTTTTTTTTTTAAACTTGCCTGTATAAGAGCAAGAAATACGGCTCAACGTGAACTCATTTCTGCATCAATTTGTAGTTTCAAAAATATGTAGACATGGTTATCAGCTTCTTGTGTTGTGCTGGGAGTTTCAGCTCTGCTCCGGAGGAATTACGGGTGCAACAGGCAAGAGGCTGCGCTTCCTCCACCGAGCGGTTACACTTTCAGGGAGATAAGAGCTGCAGAGAGGATTTCTTCCATGTTTGCGTTAATGAGATAATTTATCAGGAGCTAATAGTTGCCAAAGGCTTTTTCTCCTTTCAGGTGATGCCTGTAGCGGTGCCCTTCCCGCTGCCGCCAGCGTGTGTCACTGTGGGCGCTCGTGTCACCACGGCACACGTTGTCCCTGAGCATTCACCGTGGCTGCTGCTCCTAAAGAACCTCTAGATTTTCTTTTTCTCCAGTTGTCCTTCTTGCTTTGTAAGAGCATTTATAATTCTCAAATGGCTTGCCAATTTAGTTGCAACAAAAGAAGACAGGACTTCAGATTTATACACAAACCTGTTCTTTTGTTCAGAGGAATTGAGGGGGGGGATAACAAGGACAAAACTGCTTTGGTCTGAGGCAGTGGTTGAAGTCAGTGTCCCTTGGGGAGCCTTTAGCACCTTGCAGGGTTCGATGCTCTGTTTCTGTTACTGCATAATTGGATGGCTGACATCTGCAGGGTAAACAGAGGCCTTCCTGAGCAGACAAATTTTCATTTTTCCAACTCACATTTAGGAACATAGAAATTTCTGTGCTCATTCAGACCGCTTCTTATTTTGCTCTTAGAGCTAACACCTTGGGAACATTGCTGCAGTGTATGCTTTTTAATGTATATACTTGCAGTATGTAAATATGAAATGTATGAACCACTGACTTCAAATTTTATTTTTATTTTATTTTTTTTACCCAAGTCAAGGCATTAGTCATTAGACCTAAGTTACTTGGCTATAAAGACACAAGTGACTTTAAATGGTCTATGAATTTACTCTCAAAGCTTTAACTAGTGTTCCTTTTTCTTTATTTTCTTCAGAAACTGATTATTTTTGTGTCATTTCTGTATTTTGCCCTTAGACTGTTTTGGTAGACTGTGGCATAATCCCTCATTTGTAAATCCCCTTCAGATGAGTTGTTGTTTTTGTGCTTCCTACTGGCCAGAAGTTCTTGCTGGTGCTGTCAGCCTGAGGAAGATTGAAGCTCAGATTCCTGTTAAATTCCTCTCTACAAAACTCTTCCTTTATGTATGCTTAAAGAAACAGAAGGGCTAAATGGAAGTCTTTATTTTAGAAAGTATCATTAGAGTGGCAGGCTGAGCTGCTGACAGGTAACAGACAATTAACCTTGTACATATATTTAAAGCAGAATAGTCTCCTTCAGCTTCTGGGTGAAAAGTCAGTTTTGTCTGGGTAGAACTTGTTTAATTGGGTGCAGAATCATTTTTCAATATGAGAAATTTAGTGTCTAATTTGCTACTCTGATAAATTCTTCTTTCAATAATTGATATTCCAAGGAACTTCTATTTCTAGACTGCAGAGCAGACAGAGAACACGCTTCCTTGGTGAAGGATCTTTGGCTCTGTTAGGGTAGACCTTAGAGTAGTCCTTACATGTTTGCTGATTTAGAAATCTAGACATTTGAAATTTGCAGTAAAATTTACATACAAAGTAAAAGACTTGTGAAACAAGTGACTTGTGAAACAAGTCTTTTGCCTTTATGTCAGTAGGATTAGATACGATGGTCTTGAATCTTGAAGCTTTTCAGATTCCTGATGCTTCTTGACTCTAGTGGATGGTAGCACCTGGATGGTACCATTGCAGTCTGGCCCTGTTTAGCTACAGGGATTTCTTTTGCTATAGAAATGTGATTTGCAAAGTAACTGTAAAATGTTCCAGTAGAGCTTGTGGGAAGATACAATTATGAGTTCAGAATAGGGGAAAGTCTTCCAAAATGCTAGTGTTGCTATATATGAACATCTGCCAACACTTCTAGCCAACAGATTATTATGTCAAAATATGTTGAGATTAAAATTATTCTTCTGGCCAGAGTAGAAGTAGAACAGAAGATCTATGGCAAAACTTCTTTCTGCTGGTAACTTTTCCCTTAAGTGATTGACATTTTCAATGCCTCAGTTTATCTTTTGCAAAATAGGGTTAACATTTAAAGTAACACCTAAGTAAGTCAGATAGATAGGTGGAAGTGTAATTACTGTGTTTGAGGAGGCTTTGAATTCCTTCTGGAGCCCTGCCCGTTACGGTCGTCCTTATACTTCTTTCTTTGTGAATATACCACATAACTAAAATTTGTGTTGTAGACAGAGAAGTGGAGATGAAAGCAAATGTAGCCATTTTCTTATGAGGATGCAAAAATCCAATTGCTGCAAGAGTACTTGTTGCGCAGGTAACTGTCTGCCTCTCGAATTCTCATAAACAAAAACAACATCTGGAGAGCATTAGGGATTTTGGAAGTATTGGGAATATGACTTAAGCCTATGACTTAAGGTATTCCAACTTGTAAGAAATTGCTCTGAAATATGTGAATCTAAATAAGGGCTGTAATGGTAACTTTGTTTCTTTCTGACAGTCTTCTATGCAGCAACTTTTTCTCAGCCTCCTTCCTGATTTCAGGCTCCTTATTAAAATCTTTTTTTTTTTTTTTTTTTTTTCCAACTGCTTTTGCAAGTAAATATTATGAATCAAACTAACCTTGTGCAAAAAATGTGTGCAGTAATGGACACATCCTTCAACCACCTCCAGCAGCTGTGGAGAGTGGAAGGTTCCCTCTAAATCAAGCAGAGAGTCACAAAATAAACATGAAAGCAAGGTGATATGCAAGGAAAATATACCTCACCGAAGGAAGAGCGTAAAGGGAGGATACACTAGTACAGTCAGACACTCCTACATACAGGAACTTTTCATCTAAGGCAAGTGTAAAAAGGGCATGACAACATGGACATGGACAACAAGGTATCTTTGCTATGAGTTGGAAATTTTACATTCAGATGAGCGTTTTTTTCCGGTTTGGGTATGTAAATTTTAACGTGGTTATAAGCATGGCTTACATAAGCTTGATGAGGAGGTACAGTGCTGCAGGCAGTATATGGTAGATTATGATGGGGAACAAGAAGTGCTATAAAACACCAAAGAGCTGATTTAATCTGTCAGTATGATGCATGAAAGGACTTAACAGTACTGTTTTTTTCCCCTTTCTTTCTTCTTCTATTTTTTTTTTTTTTTTTTGAATTGGATCTTCCTGGTACAAACTACAGCAAAAAAATAAAGCTAAAGTAGGGCAGTTCATATAAATGGCTTGTTACATATTGCTGCATAGCTAGATGATTAGCCCACTATGTAAAAAAATGCTAGCAAGACTATATTGCTACTTATATATCCAGTATCCCTTGGAAGCATCACTGGTTGCTGACCCATGGGATCATCTCTTAATACTAGTAAATGAGGTAGAACAGCAGCTTTAAAATTTTCTCTTATTATAAAAATAGGATTTAGGTTGGCTATGCACTTCACATGCTTTTTTTTTTCCTTGCCACCTGTCACTGGAACCATGGACAGATGCTCTCTCCTGGTTCCAGCTGAGCCTGCTGAAAATGTTCCTGTTCCCAGCTGCTTGTCAGTGCCCAGGGGCGAGAGGTTACTGTTCCCACAACTTTTGCAAAGCAAGAGGTCATATGAGCATCCCCTAATTGCAAAATGCAGCCAGCTTCTGGAGCTACCCTGTGCTGATGTGTTAGTGAATGCCATAAGATCCCCCTTCTCCACCTGTGCCAGAGGCCAGAGACCTCTCCTAGAGGAGCCTTAACGGGCAGCGGTGGGAAAGGCCACTCTTGTGTCCAGCTGGAATAGCTGTCTGTAGAGCGAGTGTCTGCCTGCAGCAGCCTTGTTTCAGTCTCAGCGTCTAGGGATCCTCAAAATTTGGGACCTCCAGCATAGAGGTCACCAGTGGATATATAATATTCCTAGAACTTTTGGAAGAGTTGAAAGAAAATTCCTATCGCATAGTTTTGGGAAAGGCTAAACTAAAAGTAACTCTAATACTTACTAAAACGAAACTTTTTCAGTGCTAGTGCGAGCAATTACTCTATGATAGCTCAGTAGCCAGAGATGCAGATTCTGAAATTCCCGGAGCAGCAGCTTGTGCATCGCTTTGCTGCCCGCTTGGCCCTTCCACTTTCTGCACCTCCCAAAGTTGACCCCTGCACGTCCCCTGCACGTCCGCACTCACTGCTGATAGTAACTCCTGGGGTAGAGCCCAGCTTGCATCGAGGTCCTTGCTGGGGTGACGGGAGAGCTCCTGGAGCTGGGTGGCTCCTGATGGAGTTGCAGAGTGGGGATGGCTGCTGCAGGGCAGCCTCTCACTCCACAACAGCCGAATGAATATTCAGCATCCACCTTCCCTGGGTGGTGGCAGCAGCGGCAGGAGAGTGTGTTTGGGCAGCCTTTGCTCCTTGGAGAGGCTCTCCAAAATGTAGGAGGTGAAATGTGAGAGTCCTGCATGCAGCTCTTCCCTTGAGCTGTGCTAATGTGTACAGAGAGCTGTCGCGTAGAGCTATGTAGTTGAGAAGGGCACATTTTTTACTGCTGAATAATAATACATAAACCTCATATTGAAGACTGTGTTGTGATGCGCTCTAAATATTGCCGTGCTGGCTTATTTATAAAAGATGAGAAAGCTACTGAAGGAACGATATTGTTGACTTGTGAACAAGAAGGAAGGCTGTAGGATACGGAACTGAGAAGTGGAATGTAAATGTGGGCTTAATATACTGCAGATGGCAAAGAAACTTGATTTCTAAAATGATGCCTGTAATCCCTATATGTAGTCATTAATGCCTAGTTAATGCAGAATGATGTTAGGGAATGATAGGAAACTTGGCCTGTAGCATTTAGGGATTGTAACTCTCTAATACTAGAAGTTTCAAATAACGTCTTTGAGAATGTGCTTTAGTCATATAAAGCCTTGTGAAGGCTTAAGTGTAGAGCAATAATGTTGTTTTAAGGATGGCTCTAAACCTGGTGTCACTGTTCACTGCAAAAAAAAAGAGACTTTACATAAAATTTTCTGTTTTGCTCTGTATTTTTTACAATTATTTTTCTATAGTTGGCTATTGGGGAGGGGGGAGAGGAAGAAATAAACAAAAATTAAATATTCCTTCTGAAGTCCTTGGTTTTTTTTGCAAGCATTTGCATCTTTTGCTGTGTATCTCAGTATGAGTGCTTGGCACCTTCTGGTGTATCCAAGCAGCTTAGACACCACAGGAAGACCAGACATGGGAAGAGAAGATAGGTGTTATTGATGTAACTTACCTGCCACGATCCCAGGGGGAATACATGCCAAACCACACAGATTCCATGGCTTTGGCTCAGCTTAACAGGCCAGCTATAACCTCCTGTCTCTGCCGCTTTGCCCTCCCCAATAAACTTATTCCTGTATTTAGGAATCATCTCGTGTTCAGCTCTTCTGGTTAGGAGGAATATCATATTTTGCAGGTAGTCTCATTGACCTCAGCAGGATTTTGCTGACCTGCTATTCTCTTTTAACTAAGTATCTTGGCTACTTCTCCCACACTGGGGTAGAGTTTCGCCAGGGCTCAGCTTGGCACGTTTTCTCCAGCCCCTGGGCAGGAGAACACAGGAGGAAGGTGTCAGGGGGCTGCGCCTGTGCCCCCAGGACGGGAACCCCCGCTTCCTGCTGCTGTAGTACAGTACAGCCTCAGCTGAGGCTAAATTTGATGCTGGCAGTGAGACCCCGTCTGTTCTGAGACCCTGGTGCCTTGCTGCATGTGTGGCACGAGAGGAAGGACTGTGGTGGGTAGCTGTCAAGTGTGTCTTCCCATATTGCTGGGGGAGGATTAAATTAGCAGAGGGTAGTGATGTGGGAAGGCAAGGTCTTGCTGCCCTTACATAACTGCTTTGTTGTGACATAGTTCTGGGGTTCAGAGTGACTGAGACTGGCTGGGCAAGATTTCAAAAATATTTTATTTATTTATTTTTATTGCATCAATGTTTGCTCTTCAGTGAGTTCTCAGAGTGGACAGCAGCATTTCCTGCATGTTCTTTCGTGTTGTGGATTGGTCTTAATATCTGTTTTCCGCCTTGCTTTCACACAGCACTAATGTTGTAACCTGGGAAATGAGTCTCCTACTCTTCCCTTGCCCTGTGATTCTTCTAGTCTGTACTCACCAGGGCACAGAGATGCTGGCTCAGAAAAGGAAGAATGGCTAATTTTGCTGCTTCCACTGCATCTTAAGGGAGGTGCAGAACTGAGCTCCTAAGTTATTTAAAAGCAGTGGTAAGAGCTGGAGCTTATACATAACTGTCATGGGAAACTGCTTTTATGTAGTAACTCTTCAGTTCTCCATATGTTACCATGTTTGGTTATATGTTGAAGTGCAAATCCACTGAGCAGCAATGTTTTTGTGCCTTAATTTTTAAGATAGAGCTAGATGTGGAGTGAAGCATTAGACAAAACTCCCCCCAAAATCACTGAATATCTACTTTTTGATGTATTTTTGTGTCCATCTTTTTTTTTGTCTGTGCTTAAAATGTACTGCTTTGTCCATCTCCATATTATCCAACAACTTTTCATTGGAAAATATGAAAAGAAATATGATAAGGGTATGTCTGTTAAGTTTTTGCCTGGTCATCTGTTGTTTTTAATAATGAATAGCCATTATGACTACTCACTTGGATATTTCAGGTAGTTCTCACTGGATTTTAAAAAATTTAAGACAAATTTGTCATGAAGATGTTATTTAAGTTATGGTCCCATTCAGGGAGTAAAATATTTCTTCTTTTTTCTTTAAAATGCTTTGGAAAAAATACTGTAACCATCTTTAGTGTGTAAGAATTTTACAGAAAAAAAACCAATGTCTATGTTAATATCTACATATCTTTTAGTTTGCTTTTCTTTCTTCACGCAGACTACTTTTTTGTGTGTTACTGATGACTTCGGAGAGAAACAGGAGTTTAGAAAATTGACTTCTGTGTTTTGCCATCTTGAGAAATGCTACTCACAACTCTCATCTACTGCAGGAAGGTGCAAGTAATGAGCATGGTATAAAAATATGACTACACTAAAAGGGAATGTGGAAGACGGTGCTCAGAAGGGTTTTAGCAGATTAACATATTTGCAGCAGCAACAACATTGTTCCGGTAGACTGTAATGTTTCCAAAGGAGCCATTACAATCAATATTGCTAGTGATCCATAACTGAGAACTCTTTTAGTGGAAGTTGAGTGGCAATTTTCCCTGTAAAAACATACAGACCTACAGTTTTAGAGTTATTCTCTGTTAGACTGGGTAATGTTCGTACTGTTCTCCCAGTATTAATGCTATCTAAGTTTAATTCCGCAATGTTAATGTGCTTACTGTTTATCTCATTGAAAACAGCCACTGCAAGGAAGGCACAAGCCAGCCTTGACTCCATAGCAGGGAGGTAAGCGTCTCTAAACACAGCTGCATGATGAGCCAGACAGGTTCCTAAGGAGCTTTTGTGGTTTTGAGGTCAATAATCTGTGTTTTAATAGTTCCCTAAATATGTATTGGTATAAGGGGCTGTGGCTGTACCAAAAGCACGCTAAAATTTCCCGGTGCACTAGCTGGCATCTCTCGAACTCGACACAGACCCCAACTCTGTTCTGCAGCCATTCAGAGAGCAGGTTAAACCTGAGGAGAAACTTGTGTACTCAGTAGTGCTCTTACTAGTCTCCACTCACCGAATAGGGTTTTGAAGTACAAGGAAAGGAAGGTTTTTTTTTTGCTTTAACTGTGATTGTGTCTGGATTATTGCATTCACTTTGGGTTTTCTGCATTTCTGTAAAATATCAAAAAGAAAATCAGCACACCTGGTAGTTCTGGGCTCCCCAGTACGAGAGGAACATGGAACCTGTAGAGAGGGTCCAGCATAGAGCAATGAAGGTGATTAAGGGACTGGAGCATCTATTGTATGAGGAAAGACTGAGTGAGCTGGGCCTGTTTAGCTTGGGGAAGAGAAGAGTGAGAGGGGATCTGTTCAACATCTACAGATACCTGAGGGGAGAATGTAAGGAGGATGGGGCCAAACTCTTCCCAGTGGTGGCCAGTGAGCAGACAAGGGGTAATGGTTATAAATTAAAACACAGGAGATTCCATCTCCATGAGAACTTCTTTCCTGTGAGGGTGACAGAGCCCTGGAACAGGGTGGCCAGAGAGGCTGTGCAGGCTCCTTCTCTGGAGATCTTCCAAACCCGCCTGGATGCCACCCTGTGCCACGTGCTCTAGGTGTCCCTGCTTGAGCAGAGGGGTTGGCCTAGATCATCTCTAGATGTCCCTTCCAACCTCAACCATTCTGTGATTCTGTGACAGGAGTAAAAACGCGTGGCTCACTGAGACAGGTTCAGAAAGCACTAAGTTATGTACAGCTCGTCCAAGCAAGGACAAAACTGCTGCATATGTGTCTAATATTAGAAGAATCTCAGAGGTTTAGAATGAAGGAATTATTTAGTATTCAAAGAGCTGCACTAAAAGTAACAAGATATTATAAGTGGAGAGGATTTAAGATAAAAGACTTTTGTAGTGAGCTAGTTTATATTGTGGAGATACTACTCAAGGGAAGTGGTGGAAATCTCCATGATTTTGATTTTGTACAAGATAGCATTAAAAAAGGAGGCATTAGCCATCTTGTAGTCATTGTGAGACATTCAGTTAATAAGCTGAAGGCAAAGTAGATGACCCTGGAAGTCTTCCTATAGCCTGGAAATCTGTATTGCTCTAATATAGGAGAGATTTTTCGAAGGTATGGAGTATCCAACATATTACTCATTAAAATCAAGTCAGTGCCTTTGAGTATGGAAATAAATACTAATACTGTTCTTAGGTGCACTTGAATTTATTTTAATGGTGCACAGGTAAAAACAAGCCTACAAGAGCAAGAAAATTGGGGTTTGGCTGCATTTCTAATTTTAACTCATCCATGTATTTTAAACCCCCTGACTAATTCACTGGGGTTAGCAGGCACATTCATATAAAACATGAATCCACTAATATCTGGTTTTAAAATAAATTTCCTGCAGGAGAATCTGAACTTTTGGACTTGGTACCTCTAGGAATTGTAGCTTGAGTCCCCAGGTGTATCACGCTGCATGTGAGATATCCTTCACTTTGATATTCCCAATTCACAATTTTTCTAGCCTTTTTCTTTTCCTGGCATCAAAGCAAATACCAGATTAGCAGAGGTTTTCTTCAGTCTTGCTTATTTTGGTGGTCTGGGTGCTATTTCCCCCCTTTAGTCATGACCACTGTCCCTGCTGGCTCTACTCCCCTCACTGCTTCGAGTACCTGATTTCTGCTTAGGGTTTGCTTGCCTGCCTTCCCTTTCCATCTGCTGCTGTTTGCTCAGCCCCCTGCCAGGGCCCTGTGGCTGCCAACAGAATTGTTGCATGGGTCTGGCATGGTTCCAGCATTTTATATAATA
>VZSV01000004.1:9098238-9129175 GCA_013398735.1 Nothocercus julius
ATATAATATATATATGTTTTTTTAGTGGGGGCCTTGCTGTGCTGCTTTTGTTATTAGGATGGAGGTTTGGGCTTTCTTTTTTAAAACAAATGAGTAAACCTGAGTTGGTGACTGATTTTGTTTTCCTTTAATAAAGATCAATTTCATGTTAATGCTTTACTCCACTGTATGCATAGAGTGAAAATAGCAAGTTTTAATGCTTAGTTTGAGCCGAAGACTTTTTGTACTCATGATGTGAGTGCAAAAAGTTGTACTGCAAAAGCTGGGATGAGAACTTCAAACATAATCCCATTGCAAAGAGGGAGAAACCATAAGGATAGGCAGAGGAAAGCTAATCCTTCCAGGGCATCAGCAGCTCCAGGCTTTGGGTGGCCGCCCCTCTGGAGCAGCCGCCTAAGTCCCAGGAAGAGGAACTACTGAGAGGAGATACCTGATTAGAGACCATGGGTAGGTCTCTGAGTCTTTGGTCCCAGGACCATCCTGGTTGTGACCAAATAAAACAACAAGCACGTGTTGAAATACAAAATATTTGAGAAGCCTGAATTGTGCAGTACCTTCTGAGAGGAGAGTACTTTATATAATCCAGCTTGAGCTACTCCAGAGAAGCTGCTTGTTTGGTTTATTACTGCTGTTAGTTTGCACTGGGTAATTGATCCCCTTCTTTAACCTTTTATAGCTGTTTCCAGATGAAAAAAACAGGCTAAGAGCACTGCTTCCTCCTCAGGTCTGCTCCCCATGTTGTGACTTGCAAACTTTTTAGATCCTGACCATGCTACATACGTAGGACCTGGAAATAAACTCAGTCTCTTAGCAGTGCTCATGTGTGCTGTGCCTTTATTGCAGTTCCAGAAGGACTGGAAGACCATACATTGTTTTTTAGGGCTCTTCAGCCCCTGTCCCAGTGCTACTACATGCATTGCTCACTGTGATGTTTCTGCCTGTTGCTAGGTTGGTTTGACAGAGCTGCTCATACGGCAGAACGCAGCCCAGCAGAGCCGGCTGCATAGCCACGGGCGGCAGGGGCGAGGAAAACAAGGCGGGCTGGATTCTTCCTGGCAGGTTTCAAGGGGTTCTCAAAGCAGCTTCTAAAACCCGATTTTGTTCCTAAAGGGGTGCGTGAGAGAGTGTGTGTGTGTGTATATACATGTATATTTATAAAGCTATACCAGATGCAACCTTTTAAATGCAGCCAGAACCTAATTCAAAATGAAGCAGCAAACAGAAATGCCACTCTTCCTGAGTTCTGTATTCTTGTTCAAATGTAGTTGGTTTTATATTGGTGTTGGCGCCAAACAATTTAAACAGCTTCATTGCAAGCATCAGCACTTGGTGTTACTTGCTAGGGATGAAATAAAAAGTGTTTGGAATTCAAAGAGAGATTGATATCGGTGTTGGAAAGCACACTGGAGAGAACTAGGAATCAAAATGCTATTGCATCTTTTAATTGATAACCCAGAAACTATGAATCACCAGAAAACCTGACAATAATAAATATCTGATGCAGAGCTTTACAACACACTTTAATTTCTGAAGAGCTAAATGTCTATAGCAAGAAGAGAAGTTGTCTCTTATCTTTGTCATTTTGTTGTCATGTACCCTGTCCCCATGGAGTTGCACCCTCTCTCCATGATCGTATCTTGCGTGATGACATATTTACAGCAAAAGAGAGTATTTTCTGTAGGCAGGGAGCAGTGGTTTTCTGTATCATGCACAGATTTAGAAGTGCCCAATAGTACTTTCATACGGCGCCTCTGCTGCGTTGGTGTGTGCATGACTTTCAGAAATAAAAGCTCAGGAGTGCTCGTAGGTTGCTGCTGATTCACTGCTATAGATTTCCATGAGAATAAACCTAATCTTCCTTGTCTTTGACAGCTTGGTGGGAGTTAGTTGTTTCGGTAGCAATCCAGAATGGTAGGATCCATTTCAGCCTCCTGTGTGAGGAATACAGACTTCTAATCTGGAACCTGAGAAATGTGAAGTTCAAGTTTTCGTAAAGTGAGGTTTCTCATCCTTTTATTTGCAAAAGCCTAAAAAACTGCCTATAGAAATACGCTATTTTACAGATTGCAACTAGAACTTTCTCTGTATTTATCTGTCTATATATTTATTTTTTGCCTGCTGAGTCTGAAAGTCATGAAACCCTCAGATGTGGATCCTTCTTATTTTTGATGGGTGCACATGACCTGTTGCTGTTTCACTTACAGCAGACTGCTTCTGCTTCTGGCCCTGCTGGTAATTCCTTCCTTGCCAAAAGAGCCTGATGCTCAAATGCATTTTTAGAGTGGGGTGGATCCAGCCACTTGATCTCTTTGAATTTATTTCCGTGCATTTTAAGTATCCACTTCCCAAACAAAAGTGCTGTAGCTGTTAGCACTATGATGCTGACAAAGCAAGGCTCCCTGAGGCTCAGGGAATAACATTTCCCTGGTCCTTAATCTAAAAAGGGAATTGCCCTTAGCAGCAGCACTGTTATCCTAGGAGCTTCACAGGAACAGCTGCGTTCTGCTTGTACAGTCAGTGGCTGGAGGTGGAAGAAAGGATCCACTGTCCCCATAAGATGAACTAGTTAAATGTTTGTACCACATGCAATTGTTCCATCCTGTAAACTCCAGGGATTTGGCCATGTTTGATTACATTTTAGTGGATGGCAGGTGACCAAATGCTTTGTAGACTTGCAGGGATGCAAAAGTGGCTAATCTAGTAGTGGTGGTTGCAAGCTAGACTGTGAGCAGATAGGCTTAGCACTGCAAAAGCAGTCAGCTCAGTATGATTGCCCTTAGTTTCCAGAGTGGCCAGTAGTAAACTTGGAGGCTCGATATATTCCCTAGTGGAATGAATCTCAAGCTAGCATTGCATCATCTCTTTCCACAGAATGCTCCAAGGCAGAAACAGATTTTTGGTGTTATCATTATTTTACATTGAATTCATAATATATTAAAGCTGTACCTTGCCCTGGACTGTCCTGGTTTGCAGTCTCTGTCCTGAAGTCACCCAAGCCAGTGCCAGGAACTGGCGTAAATGACTGTGGGCTCCCTGCCAATCAATCACATTCTACCGTGTCAGGTAGATCATTCCCCCTTCCCCTCTATTAAATCTGTTCTATTTCTGTTTTGTTTGGTGTAGTTGACAATTTTGAATATCCCTTTAATTTTATTTAAAAAACAAAAACAAAAGGCAAAAAAAAATAACAAGCAAAACCTACCTGAGGACTTCAAGCGTGGAGAACAAAACTTTACTAACAAAGTAGTTTGAATGAAATCATGATTGCTTATGCAAATACACACGCTATTCCAGATTAGACAAGATAGTTGGGTACTTAATAATGATTTAGTAACTTCAGGCCAGGATCAAGCATACATGTCCCCGTGTGAAGTCCCCTTGTCTCCCCGCCTTGCCCTTTCTCCCCCATGGGATATGTCTTAAGCTATACCAAAATGGTGTAATTTTTTTATACTACATATAACATACACACAAATATATAGCTTGTAGTCAGAGTTTTGGCTGAAAGTAATATGATTAATAATTTTTGAGGCTATCAGTATTAATAGTCAATATAATTGGAGGGTGGAGAACATGAGTTGCTGTTGCTTTTATTTGATGCAGTAGTCTGGCTTCAAGTCAGTCCTGTTAGGTTTTAGTCTTTTGTGGTACCACTGCAAAAAGCTTCTTCCTAATCTCCTACATTTTGATTTCCTCTGGAGAAGCTAAATCAGGTTGATCAGTTTTGAAAAGTTATACCTGCTCCTCTTTCGCTGTTCTTGATGAAATGTATGGCAACATAATGGGAAGGAATGAACAAATGTTTTAACTAATGTTGTATGCATCACTTCCAATAGTCACGTATATAAAGGAACTAAAGAGTCTGCATTTGGATTGGCTTCCCCTTCTGCCTCTTTAGCCAGGAGAAGCTGCTAGATAAAAGCACAATGAAAACAGTCTCAGATATTGTTGCCCCTTGTAGGCTGGGTGAATTTATTAGTTAAGAAAACATTACCCAAAAATTTTAATAAGGAGAAGTGACACTGAGTTTATGCATATGCCTCTGTTTCCAAATAGTGTAGGAAAATAAAGCAAAACCGAGCTAGCCTTATGTTCTTGAGGCTGTTTTTACCCTGCAGCCCTTCTTTGCTCACAAACCACTAGAATTAAATTTGGGCAGTTCAGCGAACTTGGTCAGATACAGAATTGATTTATAGATGCTGCTTTTAAAAGATGGCTGTGTGCACATGAAACCGGAACCGTGGAGCTCAGTTAATTAGAACCCCCTCTTCAGAGGTGCTTCCGCAGATGTTTGAGGTTTCTGTCATTCAGTTCATGCTATCTGCTTAGCTTCAGATGCACTTAAAAGCGTACCCATTCTTAAGAGAAGGTACCCATTCCTTTTAAAAACTTAGTTTTTATTCTGATCTAGAAAACATCTGTAATGAGTGGCTTGCCTTTAACCTTTTTTTGTTTCAAAAAAAAAAAAAGAAAAAGAAAGAAAACTAAGAAAACTATAGCTGGCTCAGTGTGCTGATAGAGTTCCTGTGTTTGCAAGAATCCTTTTGCTTTGATAGATAAGAGGCAAAAGAATGACGACTTCCCAGTGTTTGTCATCATCCCTTCCGGAACTCCATCATGGAAACTCTCCTCAATTACTGTGTTCAAACTTAGCTGAATTCATTCTAATTATCTTCTGATTCCTTTCTGCAAGGAATGGGCAGCCGTCTTGGACTGCAGCAAAGAAGGGCTCTGGTGTTCAGTTCTGCTGAACTTGCTTTGGGGAGCTACTCTAGAGGAGCGGCAGAAACAAACTGGGGAGAGAGATGAGGAGAGAGGGGCATCACAGACTGCCTCTTCTTGGAGATGTGGCTGTAGCCTGGGGTTTAATTTCAGCTTCATGCTAAATGCTCTGTAACTTGCTGCATGCTGCATGCAAGCATGTAAAGTTTTATGACACTTCATCAGATCTTCAGTCATCAGTCAAAATGAGATTGTTTTAGTTTCAGTGTAAACGTGTAATTAGAGCCCTTAACACTGTCTGGTTTGGGGTTCACAACCACATTACAATAACCTCCAACGGAAAAGGACATTGGCTGGGCTTCCTAAGATGACAGTCTGCTGACAGGCTTGGAGGATGTTAAAAATTTGTCCCAATCTGCTTTCAAGTGAGTTCCACATTTGCATTTTCCTGTATCCCCATAGGGAAGTTGCTGCTAAGAACGTGAGTGCAGAAGGACTCATGATAGTGATTAGAGAATATGTTCCACGTGTGTCCTTCTCTGCTCGCTCTGGTGGGAATGGACTGTTTATATTGCTGAAATTGTTAATGCAGTTAAACGATCTTCCAGCATGCAAACTGATGTCATTCCACTCTGTTAGTGTCCCTTGGCTAGAAGTGAACACTTTGATGTAATTGTATTTGAGTTGCTTTATAATTTATTAACAGTTCCATTAAAATACCATGGATGTCTGCTGCAGTGAGGGAGTTACACAATCCACAGTAGAAAAGACGTGAAGTTTCACAAAAAAGAGCTTTGAAGTGCTTTCTTCTTTTTTGTTTTCCCTTCACTTTTGGATTCTCCTTTGTAAAGGAAAATGGATCCGGTTCAGCCTGGTGTGACACCATGTAGGAGATCAACTAGGACTTCTGAGGTGTAGAAATTGCTGCCTTTCTTAAACATATATTACAAAATATTCCTGTTGTATAAACCACAATAAACTGTTAGCTGTCCCTACAGAATAGCGTTATTATAGACATGGCTTAACGTATAAACACGTGTCCTTGGAACAGTGTGTGCTGAGAGCTGAGCTCCAGCTCTGCCGCCAGAAACTCATCGCTTCTATTGCCGTGAGCACCCTGCTTGCTCCTGTCCCCAGTGGTGTCCCTGAGTTGGAGCTGGATGGTCACATTGCTATGATAGGAAGCTTATTAATTGATTTCTTTTCTACACAGCTGATTACACACTCTAATGAATCAATTTTATTCATTAAAAAAGTATTTTTTTTTCTAGTATAATATATTGTGGAAAATCTGGGAATTGTTTTTCTAGCATTTGACATTTTATTTAGTAAATGATTTCTCCAGAGAGCTGAAGGTTGCACCTTTAGTGTTCTTATCTTCTATGCAAATCTAGCAGAAGCATCGTTTCAGTCTCTGTTGTGTGGGGGCTCTTAAAAGCAAAATTTTTTTTTTTTGCATGTATGCAATTACTCTGTGACAAATGTACATGACATCCTGTGCAAGCAGCAGCAACATTATTGCACAACTGGAGTAATAGTGATTAATTTTTGACAATATGTTTTGAGACATGGTGAATTTTAGAGCTTATTTATAACTCTGACTTAAAGCTGAGTAAATTGCCCCCCAAGAGGTGTTGCTTTTTTTTTCTTTTTTTTCTTAAATTAATTGTGCATAGATATTAAGCATAGCATTTTTGTAGATGTCATAAAATAGCTGCTGTGGTCCCATTTCACAGCTTAGGCTCATATCCAGTGTCATCACTCTGTGCAACAAAGTGCAGAGGGGGCTGTGCTGCTAGTCACTCTTTATTTTGTATGGGACATTAAAGGTACATATGGCCATCCAATTAGAGAATAAAATACCTATGACCTTGTCTTTAACAAAAAATAAAAGGAGAAAAGCAAAACAGAATGGATGTCTTTATATATATATATATAATTAATTGAAATGACTGTCACGATGTAAAATCTGGTGTTTAAAATACTTTGGTCTCTGCTTTTACCTGTCCATTGTACTACCAAGATGTAGCTTGTTATTTTGTTACTTTTTTTCAGTTGATGGTGTAAAGTAAAATAATACTTTATCCTGAGTCTTTTCTGTGTTGTTTTTCTTTTAGATACTTCAAGAAGTGTAAAGGCATCTCCAGAAACAGCTGAAATTTTCTTTCAGAAGTTAAGAAATAAGTATGAATTCACAGTCTTGGTGACCTTAAAGCAAGCCCATTTAAATTCAGGTGTTATTCTTTCTATTCATCATTTAGATCACAGGTAAGTACGGCTACTTGTATGCTAGTAAATGCCAGCGTATGTTTGTGCAGTCAAAAGTTGAACATAAATTAAAAAACCTGTTGTGTAGCAGGTCACTTGCAAATACTTATTCTCTATGTGTGTATGTGTATCATGCAGATTCATAAAAATTCACATACCCAAATCTGCCACGTGGAAGTGGCACAGCTGTCACTCTTGAGATGTCTCTTGCCACTAAGGGCATGAAAAGTCGGTTCTCTCCAGTTAAGAATCACATTCTGGGCTGGTTTAAAACTTAGTCACATCACTGATTTTGCAAAGCCTGTGGCCCCGGCCTTATTAGTGCACTTCTCACCAGCTAATTTTTAACACTGCAGAAAAAGAGTGTGTGTCAGTCTTTATTTTTTTGTTTTATTTTTATTTTTTAATTCTAGGTTGTGAGCATACACCTGCAGTGAGTGGTAGAGCATTTGACTGGGAATTCTGTTGGGCTTTAAAGGACTAAGGCAAATGACACTGAGCACTGGAGGATTAATTTGTTATGATAGGATAACAACTGCTAGAGATAGGAGTTATTCTTTATATATCCATCTGAGTAGGTGCTATTGAAGATAACCTTCCTGTGATTGTGTAACAGAGCAAAAAAGGAATTTAAAAAATGTGCACCTTCCAAGCAGTTACCTGTACAAGCAGCAGATGATCTCTGCATTAGGTTCATGGTCTTGTTTTCCTCTGTTCAGTCCCATAATACATTTTCTTAACAGTCTCCCTGCCAAAATAAAAGAAAAATTAAGGCAAAGACAGGTGTTTGAGGAAAAGCAAAATAACTTGCTCTTATGAGTGTACAAGTTTTCATTAACAGGTGTCAGTTTTGGGCTAGATGGTGCAAGTAGTGTCTTTGCACTATTTCCCAGAGGTCCCATCTTCTGCAAAATCCTAAAAAAAAACGCAAACAAAACCCAAGGATCATTATGCCAAGTTTATAGAAGCATCTTTAAGCATTAGAGGAGTGCTTGAATGCCTCCTAGGTGCTGTTTATTGATTTCTTATTTCACAGAAGAGCCAAGTGTCTTGGGGTATCCCATGGGAAAACAACCAGTCCTTGCAGTAAGACTGGACAGAAAGACCTGCTGATGATCTTATGAGATCCAGAATACATTGGATTGGTTCTAAGCAGTCAGAACAGGCAAGAGGAGAGGCTGAAGGCAGCACTCGTTTCCAGATCACGTGGCCATATGAACAGAACACTTAGTGACTGGAATCTGTCCAGCTATATCATCTGGTTATGCTTATTTAAAACATGGTTGTAGAAAGGTTGACAAACAGGGCTCTGAAAATCTAATGAATGTATATTGATATATTCTTAGAATCGATTTTTACATTTATCACAATATAGCGATGACATCCTTTATCTTTTCAAGAAAATTCGGTAAAAAATTAAATATTTGCAGGTTTTGTGGCTACATTTTCATTGCTTCCTTCTGTTTATCTACTTCCTTGAATTTCTAATGTTTGTAATGAAAAGCAGTAAGTCTACATTTTTTTCAAAGTTTCTAACTGAAACAAAGGTTTGCATTGCCTAAGTAGGTATTTTATCTATGAATGAATAACTTAAAGGCATCACTGATCATTTTTGAGGCCTTTTGACTCTGTGTATATATATATATATATATATAAGTATCTAAGTTAAAATGATAGCTGCATAAAACCTGAAAATAATACCTACGTCAGACTCTGTAAGAGGAAGAGTCCTTAGTCCTTAAACAACTTTGGAGAGCTCTCTATAAGTCCTCACCACTGGAAGAAGAAGCAGCGACACAAGACCTGATTCTCCACTCTGTTGCACCAGGTGTGGCCTTGTACAACTCCTGTGAAGGAAAAAGTTGCACTGATATATATCTCTTGTGCTGCAGGATGGAGTTAGCCCACACTGTGTTTCTTTACAAGACTCAGTACTAGCTCTTGCTTTTCTGCAATGAGAAAATAGAATGGTAGATAGAGGATGGTGAGAAAACAGGAAGGTAAAAGGATGTAATCAATCATCACACGGTAGCCTTTTCCATATTTTATTTTACTGTGGTTCTGAAGCTTCTAATACCTAGGTAAAGGAAAATCAAAATGTTTGTCTTAAAATTGGGGAAAGGTATGTTCATTGATTCGGTGTCTTGGAAAATACTTCATGCATTTTTGAAAAATGAATAAGAGTAGAAACTCATCCTCCTTTGCATAGCTCTAGGGACTTCAGTGGAAATATGCTGATTTAAGGAAATTGAGGGCATCTCCTAAATTACAGTTACTTCTTAATTTTATAACTTAAAATAAGATGCTTGATTGAAAAGTAATCTGTCTAGTACTATGGGCTTTATTTATTTATTTTTTTATTTATTGTTCCCCTTTACTGTTTTCCTTTCAAAGATAAACTATAACAAATATTTCCACTGAGATACAGCTATGCAGCAATTTAAGATTTTGAGTCTTAAGAACTTGCCAGGATCACTCTTGTGAAATTCTCACTCCTTGTGGTGAATGCTGCCCTTGGGTATCAGGTGCAGAAATTGTCCAGGTAAATCTGAGGCCTAAGTGTTTGCCAGGGCTGGACTGTTGCTGCCATGAAGAGCAACTTTCTGAAGTATTTACTGGGGATATGGTCATCTTATTCTACTCCACTAAATGCTCTTATTTTTATTTCACTAATTGAATATTGAAGCAGTCTTTCTTTTATGACCATTATTCTTTTCTTTAACATTTTCAAATCATTTTAAGCTTATTTAAAGGGGAAGGATCTGAAACTGTAACAATTCTTATCTACTTTGCCTGTATTCTGCCATGGAGACCTTTTGCCCCACTGACCAGAGCACCCAGACAGTGTTCAGGCAGTTGTAGCTTGGATATAGCTTGGAAGAGATAATTTCAAGAAAATACTACACAACAGTAACTGTTCAAACAGGTTTCATGCAGCTAAATATTTATTTCCAGGCACATACGTGTGTGGCATATATTTGAAACGAGGAAGCTATGAAGGTTTACTTGAGAGCATCACCTTGACTGCATAAAGTGTACAGTCTAAAATCCATTCTACTTTCCAATAACAGGGCAAATATTTTGAGTGATGTTAACAAAGCGATGCCTTCAGTCGGAGTGCAGACACTGTGAAGCACTGATTGCTGCATTTGGTTTAAGCTGTATTTTTTTCTTCACTTCTAAATTCATCTTATCTTCTTCATGAAAGAATTGGTGGAGAGAACTTGAATCTGTGGCAAGGTTGTAGTTTGTCAGGCCGTGCTATTTCACCACGTATTTTCATTTAAGTGACAGCAATGGAATGATGTATCAAAGCTTTTTCCTCCCTTCATATTAGATGGCTTTATGCAACTAATGTTATATTCATTTCTTTTTAAGATGCTGCATTTTAGGGACCTTAAAGGTGACATCATTGGATTGTAGTTTAGCCATTCTTTCCTTCAGCTAATGTGCTTTTTTCATCCTGAAACAAAGTAATAAAATCAATAAACTACTGTGGAGAGGCATTCCCTAGACTTAATTGCGTATATCTACTAATTCATTCAATTACTGCCTTACATAGCCTTTGTTTTCCCAACACCTCATGATTAGCTGTTGTCAAATGTGCAGTACTATACAGTGGCTTGAAACCTCTTTTAGTGTCTAGGAGAAAATTATCTGAAGCTATTTCCTGTAGATGCAAGGAGATAAATTGCCAGAGCTAACGTCCCGATGCATAAATTTCATTGTAGCATTTGGCTATCATATTAGAATAGCCCTGAAACTCTGTTCCCTGCTTTTGATGTATGAGTGTCAGTGTTTCTAGATTATTACGTCTCTTCTATCTGGCAAACGTGTTGTGGACACATTATATGGAGGAAAATCTTCACTGTAGAGTTATGTTGGTTTTCTTATGGGGTGCTCCCTGTCCCAGTAAACTTGCAGCGGTGAGAACAGCATGAGATTCATTTTTGAATGTTAAGCTATATGTGGCAGTTTCTCATACCTAGAAAAGTCCCAGGGTATTTCTGATTTCTAAACCGTTATTTGTAGACGCACCAGAGCTCTTTGAGAGAGTGGATGGTTATAATGCTGTGTTCTTTTTTTTATAGTAAATCTTAGTTACTGTTTCTTACTACTGTAATAATAATTAACCTTTTAAAATTTCTTTAAAACATAGTCAGTTATTTTTGAATTGATTTTCTCCAGCACTTTAGAGCTCTTAGTCACTCGTGTTCCCTTCTGAGAAAGTTTTCTTGTGCCATCACAGGTGTCCAAAAAAAAAACTATTTTCTTTGTTCTTTTCATTTTCATTCTGACATCTTTGGAGTGCTGAAGAATGAGTGAGACGAAAGACTCTTTTTGTAGCCACTGACAGTTTGGTTGGGCTCTTTCCTTTACCCTAGAAGAGAAAGGTGCCTGGTCTTCGTTTGGGAGATTCTTCTGTCCTTAAGTATGTGATTGCATGGAAATGTTTTTCATGCAGTTGAAAGATTTTGCGTTATATTCAGTTTAACCTCTCCATAACATTTGGAACGACCTACTACTTAGTGCTGTTTATAAAGGAGGTTATTAAATTGATTGATGCCCTGCCACTGTAGCCTGTTTTCTTTGCTTCAGTTATTCTGTGCCTCCTGACAACACAGAACTGTTGGCAATGAGGTGTAAATTGTTTGACGTAGTGGCTGTACCCCCATTAGAAGTAACTTACTGTAACTTCCACTAAGTCAAGTTAGGTCAGTCTGTCTGTTGGTGTAAATCGTTACAGCACCAACTAATCCAGTGTGACTTGTGCGAGGACTTGTTCCAAAATGCTCCTGTGAGACCAGACCTTGTAGTTTGTAGTCTTTGAGGCTAGTGACAGATTTACTTGAATAAGGGATGAAAGGTTTATCCTGGTCTATGACGTTCCTGAAAGTACGGGTGAAATAGATGGTTGAAATGTGAGTTTTGACAGCTCCCATTATTCTTCTTCTGTTGTTTGAAAGGCTTTCTATTAGCAAATAAGTAACAAACAAATCTTTATTGTGTCAGAGCAGGAAAGAGGAGGAGCTGCATTCAAGTTGTTTTCTTCCACTAATATATATTGGAAAATGAACAATATACTGTTCACTGAGGTTACAGTCATTTTACTGGAGAAGCTCTGCCAAGAAAAGGAGTCACAGAGGGCAGGAAAGTTTCTAACATTTCTTCTTTCAGTGTTTGATCTGAGAGACTCTCTTCACTCCTTGATTTTGGCAGAAAAGGCAAGAGAGGCAAGGTTGACATTAATGAGATGGTATGATAGAACTGAAAGGGAAAAAAAACATATTGATAAATGGGGCTAGTGAGGTAAACAGGAGGTATGAGAGCAGTTGCTAAAAGAGAAGGATTCTGTTTCAAATAGTATTTCCTGAGTTTGGAATTTTATTTGATTTCATAGCTGCAGCTCAAACTGGGGCAGTATGGACAATGTGTCCTAACACCACGTTTGAATTCCTGCAACACTAAAGCAGCATTTTTCAGGAGGCTATCTCCCCTTGGACTGGTATGGGGAGCTCAGCAGGACCCCAGCTCCTGCCTCTGGCCCCTGCAGGGACTTGCCAGTGCTGGGGGAAAGCCAGCTAGGAGCCCTGGCTTCTTGTCAGCTGTGGGATTAGAGAGTCTCTGATTTCTTGCTTCCTTGACAGCCAGGGGCCTTTGGGTCATAGCTCTAAGCTCAGCAGAAGCTCTGAGGCTCTTCAGGTGGGAAAGGCAGGATTTTGCCTCCCTGATTCAATGACAGAGCTGAGCTGAGAATTTAGGAGGTGGGCAGAAAGATCCCTCAAATGAAGGAAGCAAGTTCTTGCCTTCAATGCCAGCAAAGGTTTCGATCACAGCAGCCGCACTGAAGTCAGAGGAGAGGAACTACAAGATCTTGATAGACATAAGATCTTATCTGAATATTTTTCCTCCCATGTGCTTTATTAGCTTGAATCAGATACAAACTTTGAGGGGGAGATGGCCAAAGATTTGAGCATCCTGGAATGTGACTCTTTCTCAGTTCCCTCTGCATTAGGGCATTGCAGCTCTTGCTTTCCCAGGTGCTGCCTGGTGCTACGTGTTCTTTTCTGGACAGAAAGAAGGTGCAGTGCTCTATGGTAGCCGGGAAGATTTGTGTGGGTGAACCCGTTCAAACAGAGTCTCTTACATGAACAGCCTCGGTGACGATGATCTCGGACACATGTCCCAGCATGGGGCTCAATCTCCCGTTCACGTCAGGAAGGAACCCTCCCGTCCTCCAGCTGTCTGTGCCCCATAGCTATCCAGAGTGACGAGGATTGGCCAGGCTGGAAGATGCGGAAGTGGTTGGCCTTTTTGGGAGGGGGAGTCATGGCAGGGGTGGAATAGACAGTGGAAGAGGTGAATGATTGATACACTGGCTGGAGTACTTGGAGGTATTTTCCGTGCACCATTAATCCATTAGTCTTTCTGATTTGGAAGAAAGACTTGGGTATTTTGCATCTGAGACAACTGTTCTGATGAGTTTTATTTTCTTCAGTGCAGGAAAAGCTTCACAGTGTTTGGTTATGGCTATGGTAGTAAAAACAGGGCTCAGGCTCTGAGCACTGGCCTGCTGTTGTCTGTTTTGTGTTAAGTGTTAGCATCCTCACTGGCATGGTTTTGTCTGCTGAACCTCCTTTGAACCTTCCGAGATGATGCTAGGACATGGTTTGTGAAACAGTATGAGTCAAGGACTGTTCCCAACATATAGTATGGAAAACTCCATCCGTTTTAGGTAAGAAGTGAGAGACTGTTCACATGGATTTGAACTGGAATGGAGCACCACTGTTGATATTTGTCTTCAGGATCAGGCACAGGCACTTGCTGGCTTTATTTATAGCACTTGAGGCCGACTTACTGAGTTTAGATCCCTATTTTACCTGATTTTGATTAATAAATGATTAATGAATTCTAGGGAATGGAAGAGCCTCATCAGGTCAATTGGTTTTACTTTCTAGTTGCAGGTCCACACTGTGTGGGAAATACAGGTTCAAATCCTCAGCATTTCTCTGGTTTTAATAAGTATTCCGTTCTGGGCACAAATCTTGCTGCTTGAACATTTGTTTCTATCAGAAGACTTGGTTTTAATGAATTGTCTTTGTTGAACAGAAATATGTCAGAAAATTCTTGTCAAGCTCTAAAAATGTATCTGGAAAAGTAATGTACAAAAACTGAACTGGTAGCTTTGCTGCTCGCTGTGCATTTGGATTAAATGCTACAAAGTTATCCGGAAAAGTGAAGACCAGCAGTGTATCACTCTGGCTAAGCTCTCAGTCCTCTGGCTAGAGCTGCAGGGTAATCAGGGAAAGGGGCAAAGGCAGGAAAGCCAAACAGTGTAGTGAGGGATGAGGACTAGGTTTTTGCAGCTATAATGCAGGTACTGCTTGGCATTTAAAATTAATCTGAAGATAATTTGATGCCATGTTGTTTCAAGGGATGCAACACTGAGTAGAAACTCATGTTTAATATTTAAAAGCACTAGAAGTTCTAGCTCCCAATTGATGGTGGGGGGACTTTGTCTCCTGAATGTCATGTTATCACACCATGGAAAATAACATATAATGCCTTGCTGTTCATGCTGGCAGTGCAGCGCAGCTTGCTCCAACAGCTTCATCCGCACCAGGACTGCGGGACTTGCTTACTGCTCTTGTAGCCATCGTTTACAATAAATATTGTCTGCTGAGTAGGATCTCTTTGGTTGTAGTTCCTATCATTATATCCAAGCAAAAAAACAAGAACCTTTGAATTAAAATCTTCAGATAGAGATTTTTTTAAAACTAATGGAGTGGTTTGTTTGCTCTTGTTCTTTACGTACTCCTCTCTTTGGCTCTCTTCTTTTTTCTTTTTTTCCCCCCCCCCCCCCTTAGTTTAGATCATTTAGTTATGGAGCACTGTTTTAAGCCTGGACCTGCAGATGTGAGTAGTAAAAATCAAAAAGAAGACAAATCTTAAACAGCAGATATGGTAGCTTGGCATCTAGCTTCTAAAATACTTGCCTGCATAGCGAGTTAAGAAGTCGGCTTCAACTCTGAGCGTCTGGAGCAACAGAGGGCAGGTGCCAGGTGCCTCTTCTCAGTAGCAGGGATGCGAAGTGAGTGAGGGAGTTACCGAAATGGCTGGCGGTGGCGGTGGTTGGGGCTGTACCTTGCTCTTCCCCAAGAGCCCGTATGCCAGGACCTACTATTGCTTCCCCTCCCCAGACCAGCCTTTTGCATCCTTGTGCATCCTGACTTTAACTCCGCAGGGCCCTTTGTGTGTGCCAGCCTGGAGCGCGGGTCGTGTGGGGGCCGGGGCTACGTGGAGAGGAGCCTGTGGGCCCCGAACCGGGGTGCGCAGCGGCACACAAGCGCTTCTTGGCTGCACCCTTGGGGTCCGCGCGCAGCGGTTACCGGGGATCAGCTGCAAAGGCTTTGCTGTTGTGCGCTTGGCCTTCCTCAGGGCAGCTCAGACACAGACTCCTTCCTCTGAGGGGAAGCGGCCCAGCCCCGGGGTGTTCGTGCCGCGTGGCTGCTTGGCTGGTTTCCAGGCAGGCTGCCTGGTGCGAGCGTGGCCTGGCAGCTGCCTTCGAAACGGCGCGCCCGCACGGAGCCATCTGCGCAGGAGCTGCAGCCCTTCGGTGCGCCTGGTGTTTCCTGCAGCGGGTGTCACACACAGCAACGCCAAGAACCCATCCTCTCCCCACAAGGTGAAATTCGTCTGGTCAGAGATCTGGCTTTCGAGGCTGAAATCACGCAGACTGGTACTGATCAAGCAGCGAGCCTCTGTGTCACTAGTGAGGGCAGAATCAGGAGGCTGCGCTCCATCTTCTGAAGCAAAGAAAAGCCAGATCCATTTCAGTCTAGGCAGTTATATATACAGACATCTAATATCTAGCACAATATTTTGAAAATAACGAAGCAGTAATTATTAACCTTCACTTCCCAGTGTTTCTGTGTCACAGCATTGGTCAAGCTGAAGGCAAATTTGTCCTGACTGTTGTTCCACTTGCTTTTCTGATTGTGTTTTCCTGCTGCTTCTACAGACTATTAGTAAACCATAAATTATGATTCTCTTAGCAACTATTTCACTCTTCATTTTTCATTTTGCTGCCCCCATGGGTGCAAGATGAAGAGGAGGAGTAGTTCATAAGGGTTAAGTTGACTACCATGGTTCTGCATACATGTGTGTGTAAAAAGGGAAGCTGCTCTGTGTGTGTGTGGGTGTGTGTTGGGACTTTTTTTTCCTCGCCCCTTTGCTGAGGAAAATGAGTGTGTTACAAGCTCACTGGTTATATTGCCTTTGCTAGACTTCTCACAGCTGAAGAACTTGGCTGGGGACGTTTTCCTCTTTTCATTTCCTTGATAAGTCATGTGAAAAGCAGTGTTTGCATGGTGGTCGCCAGCACGTCACCCTCTCCGTGTTTAGGCAGACTGCATGTTCGCTCTCACAAACAGCAAGCCTTTAGATGGTATGTGCACTTGCCTATGCTGTAGCAAAGCGGAAAACAAGAGATCACCCATAGACCTTGAACCACAGAGATGTTCATAGCTGGAAAATAGCTGGAAATATCATCACTGTCTCTCAACGGGTCTTGCTTAATTTCTGAAATCTTGCAGCCATGTTCTGTGTTCATTCGGCAGTTCATGTGTCATTCTGGGCTCTAATTATCCCATCTGAATGAGGAGCAAAAATGAGTGCTGGTTTTATACCTTGTATATGTTTTTTTAAGTGCATGGTTGTTTCCTGCATGCCTGCTTCCAAAGCTGGGTGTTGGGAATGAGTTTTGTGCTTGACTTTGAGGAGGAGCTAGCCCTCAGGTGATAATGTTTCAGCAGCAGGGATCATCAGGGAGATAATGTTTCAACATATCCATACCCTTTTTTTTCTCCTGTCTATGGATTATACTTGCAACTGGGTAGAGAAAAGTAAGTGGAGTTCAGTTCTGTGATGTTTGCCTTCCTTGTTAGGTTGAGAGTGCCTTTTTTTTTTTTTTTTTGAATCCTTGAAGCTTGAGGTGTGAAGGAGGTCATTAAGTTGACTGATGCCCTGTCACTACTGCGTGTGCGTGTGTGTTTTTTGTTTTGTTTTTCCTTTGCCTTTTTATTTTTTATTTTTATTTATTTTTGCCAGTCCTTCAATTAGTTTACACTCCTTGCCAATGAAAAAAATTATTTTGGGAACGATATGGTAAATTATTTCGCCAACAGGTCGAGGAAGGGGATCCTCCCCTCTACTCAGCTCTGGTGAGGCCGCACCTGGAGTACTGGGTGCAGTTCTGGGCTCCCCAGGCCAAGAGGGACATGGAGCTTCTAGAGAGGGTCCAGCGTAGAGTGACAAAGATGGTTAAGGGACTGGAGCATCTATCGTGTGAGGAAAGACTAAGCTAGCTGGGCCTGTTTAGCCTGGAGAAGAGAAGACTGAAAGGGGATCTAATCAATATGTATAAACACCAGAGGAGAGAATGTAGGGAGGATGGGGCCAAACTTGGTGGTGGCCAGTGACAGGACAAGGGGTAATGGGTACAAGCTGAAACACAGGAAGTTCCACCTCCATATGAGGAAGAACTTCTTTGCTGTGAGGATGCCAGAGCCCTGGCACAGGCTGCCCAGAGAGGCTGTGCAGGCTCCTTCTCTGGAGATCTGCCAAACCCGCCTGGCTGCCGCCCTGTGCCCCGTGCTCTGGGTGTCCCTGCTGGAGCAGGGGGTTGGACTAGATGATCTCTAGAGGTCCCTTCCAGCCTCAACTGTTCTGTGATTCTGTGAAATTAGCTCAGACTAGAAAACTTATTGCTGAATTTACTTAACTGCTTTGTTAATACTTCAACACTAGGGAAAAAGGGGAAATTGCCGCATGCCAGTTTTGCAGAAGCCTTGTTGCTAGACTCACTTTGCTGGAAAAGACCTCGAAAACAGGACAGAGGTGCAGTGAGCCCAGCTTTCAAGAGCTAATCAAAACTATGTTATTCAAGATGGCTCTCCATCTTAAGCATCTAATACAAGACTGTTTTGATGTGGTGTCAAAATGCATCATTCTAAAACCCATGTGCACACAGATTAATAACCCACCACCATGCTTGAATGCAGATGTAGTAGCAAAGCTGAAGTGTGTATTCACTCAAGTATTTTGAAGTTCACAGTGTACTATGTTCTCCTTGCTCTTGTAGAGCTTTAAAATGTTGTAGAATGCATATGATTATTGGAGAATTTTCATTTCTGTCTGTGTTTATTTTTCTTGTTTTAAAAACATTGGGGGAGAGAGGGACTTTAAAATGAGAAACTCTAGTATTTAGAAGAGATTTAGAATTTCGAATTATTTTTGCCAGCAAAGTTTTGTTCATTGTCAAAAAAAGTGGTGTATATGTTGCACCCGTCTTGGTATACCTGCAATATGCCTTTTAAACTTTATATGTGTACAACAAGTGGACATATGTATTGAACACTTCCTGATTTTTGGATTTCTTTGGAGAAACTTCATTATGAAAAGAGGAGTTAGTGTATCCAAAAGCAAATAAGTGTCTATCCTCCATTCTTGCTTGAGTCCCCAGTAATGGCTAATGATGTTTTTACCACAGCACTTGGTGCTGACTTTTGTGCGTGTTCATGCATTTGGAGTATCTGTACTGTCCTTTCAGGATATAATGCAATTATTTTTGATAGGAAAGCTATATTTCCAGTGAGACTACATTATGAAAAATACTGTTAAAGGGGAAAAAATAATTAGCTTGGGAGCTTGTGTGCTTAATGCAAGTTGGATGTTATTCAGAAAGAGGTACAGGATCTGTAGAGTGTCCACTTCTGTCCTAATAACACCTTCTCTGTTTTTACCTCCTCTCCTGAATGATAATGAGAAATTGTGTGATGTAAAATGTCACTGTGCTGTTAAGAGTGGTTCATGAAATGTTGCATTTTGGTGTAGGTACCTGGAATTGGAAAGCAGCGGTCATCGAAATGAAATCAGGTTGCATTATCGTTCAGGCAGCCATCGGTCCCACACGGAAGTGTTCCCGTATATTTTGGCAGATGATAAGTGGCACAGGCTTTCCCTAGCAATCAGTGCCTCTCACTTGATTTTACATGTGGACTGCAATAAGTAAGTAAACAGTGTTGATTCATAATAAGTCACATTTGGGACATTGTAGCTCTGAGTAAATGAAATAACAACTTGATGTGTTTTTTTGTTTGTTTGTTTCCCCTGCCCTTCAACAGAATTTATGAAAGAGTTGTGGAGAAGCCCTTCATGGACTTACCTACAGGTACAACCTTTTGGTTGGGACAGAGGAATAACGCACATGGCTATTTTAAGGTATGCATTCCTTGAAAGGAAAAGAGTGCATTTGGGTAGAATGACTTCAGCTTATTCTTCCCTGAGGCAAATACTCTGTGATATGAAGGATCTGTCAACTAAGGCTGGTTTGAGTTCGTTCAGCTGGGTTAAGTTTAGTCTTACTGACAAAGACAGGTAGATGGGATACAAGATGATGCTTGCCATGTTACTTCTGCAGCTGCGGTCTGCAGCTGGCATGGAACAAGAAAGGTGAGAATCATGTATGCAGAGGATCATCTTTTGGAAGGACTTAGCAGAAATAAAGCTGCATTGATCAGGAAGAAATTTTCAGTTTGTTAGAGTAGGTTGAAAACAACTTATTTGTAATCATATTGCACTTCTTAATGCATGGTGTGTCGTATAGCATTTCAGGTGCAGCGAACTTCTTGTCAGCCACTCGTTCAGTTGTGTTTCCATCAAACTGGATTTCCCTAAATAGATAAAACTAGCCAGACGTATAAGGCTCAGTTTTGCCAAAAGCCATTGCCAACAGCAATTTAAACATGGGAAAAGTCAATGGCAAGAGATACAGAATCATAGGAAAAAGATAGTCAGGTTATTGTCTGTTTCACAGCTAGATACATTCTCCCACTCTAAATATTATTGGTCCAGGGGACTGAATTTCATTATTATTATTAATTAATTAATTATTATTATTACTTTTTTACATACCAATCACTGTAGTATCATAACATCTTCTGGGGTTAGAAATTAATGAGATGACTAGCATCAATGAAGAGAATGCTGCTTCCCTCAGAGGAAAAAAAAAGTCTGAACAGGCTTTTCCTTACTGTGTTGGTTTTAATGTGGGTATATATAGCAACAACCTTGTGCATAGCAAGGTTGAAGTGAATTCTGTTTGGATTGGAGTGTAAATTTTATGACTCCTGAGTCCATTAGGTAGCATTCACTGGTCACAGGCACTATCCATGGTTTGGCTTGTCTCTGGAGCTGCTTTGACAAATGGTGACATCCCCGTGGATGCCTTGCAGTGCTGCACTCCCATTTACCTTCCCCCGGCATCTTTTTACTTGAGCTGCAAAGTGTAATTGATGTCTGTCACAGGGCCAGTCACGCTGTTAAATATGGCCTGCTAGATCTTTTCTGGAATAAAACACTGTGACTCTTGCTGCAAATTCAGTGCTTTTGTGCTAAAATCAGTTTTTAGGTGTTGAAATACTGTACTGTGTACTCAAATGGTAGTTTATATTCCTGATAGGTAGAAGGCATGGAGATCTAGTGAAGCATGCAGAATTGAAAACTGAAGCATGAGTTTGTTCTTATTTTTCACTTTAGTATGTGCTTCCTTTTCCTGCGGAAGATTGAGAGGATGCATGGTAATGAGTTGCAAAAGCATATTTCTGGCTTAAATAAACAATTGAATGTGAGAATAAAATCAGCAAATATTAGTACATATGGATTAATTGATTTCAGACACATTTCCTCTACTCTGTGTTTATAATTAATACATTTTTTAATATCACTTTTATTTGTCTTCCCAATTCTTGGCTTGATTAAATTCTTCTTTCCCGTATCATAGTCACTGCAATTTGGTCACAGATCATTTGGTGTAGCAAAATAACTACTCCACTTGCAGACAGTATTTGTTTCTTTGTTTCTTGTGAAAGATAAAATGAAAGATAAAAACAGAGAGCTGTGCCTCAATTGCAAATACAAGTCAATTTCACAGAAATAAAGTAGGGAATTGATAGTTGTTACAATAACACTAAAAAATACAAATGTTCTAATTGACTTCTTCAGTGTAATGCATTAAAAATGGTCTGAACACATCTGAAAATATTGTCCATAAAATGGCTAACAGGGAGCCCAGGTAGCCTAAATGTCACAGCTTCATGTGGACAACATTTTATGGACACTGTTGTCCACAAAATGTCCACAAGACTACTCTCAATCTGCCTTACTGTTCTGGAGTACCCGTATTTTTAGACACACAGTGTGGGACATCTACTGATCTGCTTTTCAGAGGTCCAGGTTCTTAGTTCCTTCTGGAAATCAGGCTGCTTTGAGTGCATCTCAAATGGTTGTCTGTATAGCAAGGTACTCAAAATCATTAGTCACTCTGGAAAATGTTTTATTTGGCTGTTTTTCATTTTGGACCTAATCTTTCTCCACTAAAACAGTGTCCCAAGATTTTGGGCATATTCACCATGGGATATATTCATATCTGTGTCATTTTTAGATGCTTATATCTGAGAGGACAATTCTGGCTGCCTGCTTTATGGTACTACATGATGTCTGTAAGTACCTGAGAGCCGATGGGCTTTAGCGTAGGAGCCTGTGCCCAGCCTTTCATGCACTGTCAGAAATGCCTGATTTGGGAGCCCAGGTAGCGTAAATGTCACAGCTTCCTATTGTTAGGGAGGATGAGGAGGAATCTGAATTCCTGGTAAGTGCCAGAGTCTGGCTTGCATCACAGGTGATGTGTGACAAATGAAGGTCCTTATATAGGAGTGGAGCTTTACTATTAATCAGTAGATAAGTGACTTAAACACTTGACTGTGTAATTAGAAAAAGATGTGTGTTAAACTCCTCAGGAAAGAACTTGGGGAACTTTTCAGGAAAGTTCCATCAACAGTTGATGTGAGTTTGAACTTTGCTGCTGAGGAGGGGAGGGCAGCGGGGTGAACAACAGGAGCTAATAATGAGTGTGCTCTTCAAAAGGTCTTTGTTCCTAAATTCCAGCCCACTTGCTCTGGGGGGTCCTGGTGTGAAGCCCTTCCTTAGCTATAGCTGTGTTACTGCTAGTTAATAACAGCAGCTCCTTGTGTGGCATGGAGAAGTGTCCAGTTGCCCTGAAGTTGCTTTAATTGCAAAGGTAGGCTTGTCACCTCTCAGTGTCCCTTCAGGGACACCTACCCTTCTCCATGGGTCACTTAGGCTGCCTGTATCAGGCACTTGAGGCCAAAGGTTTGTCTCTTTGGCTTTGTAAAAGTGATACTGATTCCGTTATTGGATGAAATGACCTTTTGCATTTAGTTTATATTGTTAGTGTCTTGAAATATTCCCTTCATAGGCATGCTAATCAGTTTGCTTTCTCCTCTAAGAATGAGTATAGGGGGAAGGAGTCATGGATGAAAGGGACACCTGGAGCATGTATGATAGGATGGCACATTTTTAAATGGCTCTTTGGCCTTTGTTTTAAGAGAGGAGCAAAGTGGCTGCTAATTATATCTCAGTGTCTAAGGAGGCATGTAAATTTTGCCTGTGAGCATGTGATCTGTCCTTCTGGGTGAAATGGGGCATTTCCAGATGGCGTGTTTAGATTTCATGCTGAACTTCCTATTCTCTTAAATTCTTGCCAACATGCAGCTGTGTAACAGCTATATAGTTTCCTAGCATTCTGCTTGCTTTATGGAGAGATCCACATCAAGGTCATAGGTTTGCATGAATTTTTTTTTCCCCAAGTCAAATTTCTTTAATCTTCTTTTCTATTTGACAGTTGTAGTTTAGTGATAAATTAGCATATTATTTAAGTGTTTCAAAGTCACTGGAACTGGTTTTTAAATTACTTTTAAAGGTCATTTTCAAGCTTTCCTGCAGTGGCTAACTAAAAATAACAAAGAATTCAAAACAACCAACTTTTGCCACATAATTATATCTTGACATTTAATCTTATGTCTTTAAAAATGATCCTCTATGTCTGTACATATATATCCATCTGTTTCACTTTCTCTTTATTCTTCTGTCACTGCACTGGGTTCAGATAAGAAGCTGTGTATTCATAAATATTATTTTTGTCAGGCAGGTTTTCTGCGTGGGCTTTAGTATTTTGCGTGGTGAATGGAAAACATAATTTTGACAGATAAAAATAATACATTTTTTTTCCTCCCTACTTACAGGGGATAATGCAAGATGTGCAATTACTTGTCATGCCTCAAGGATTTATTTCTCAGTGCCCAGATCTTAATCGCAGTAAGTCTATTAATTCTTGCACTGTGAAATGAAAGGCCTCTTGCCTAATTTCTGTCCTGCACGCTTTCTTAAAATCTTGACCTTCAGTGTATTGATTGTAAACATCACCATGATTGAACTTATTGTGTACATATATCTTGATGAATATGTATTTGTAATTCTAGCATGTCCAACTTGTAATGACTTCCATGGACTTGTGCAGAAAATTATGGAGCTGCAAGACATTTTAGCCAAAACATCAGCTAAGGTAATGTTCACTAGGAGGCATGGCACAGGAAAACTGAGGACTCTGAGGCTTAATTGCCTTAATCTTAATTTTAGATGATTTGTGTGTTTGTGTGGATGAGCATGTGGGTGTGTGTGCAAAATGCTATCAAATCAATACAAGTGGACTGAAGCAGGTTGCTATGCTTACAGTGCTTATTTCAGCAAGGTTTATTGGTCCGAGATCTTTCTAAACCTGAGCTGCCAGGGGAACTTTCAAATAAATTATATGCAAGATATCCCAGATAAAGATATGTCCCTTTCTTCTTTTGGAAGATCATGCTGAAAACATTTATGGCTGCCAGTAAGTGTATGCAATTTAAAGCATTTCTTAGTGTCCATTCCAAAGATGTCTTCAGGAATGAAATTACCTGGTTAATTTGATACACAAATTACAAAAAAAGTCTTGGCTCAGTTGGAAGAACAATTGCTAGCATTTTAGTTTTAACTTTACCTCCAGTTTTGACTCACTACTCGGATTTCAGTTCTTCTGTGTAAAACCTATTCCTGTAAGTAGTTTATGTAGAACAAAATTCCTGGTCAGTTCACATAAACAAAGATGATAAATCAGGGCCCATATCATTTTAGCCTTAATCTTTATGCCATGATATTCCTGGCGTTGTTAGTGAGAGATGGAATGCAATAAATCTTTTTTATTTTTTCTCTGAATGATCATATAATCATTTCATATTTGACAATAGCCATCTCTTTATCTTTGCATATCATACATGCATTTTCTTGTTTACACGCTTGATGAGGGGATGGTTCCAACTAAAACCCACTTTTTGTGACCCATGTATACAGCTGTCCCAAGCTGAGCAGAGGATGAATAAATTGGATCAGTGCTACTGCGAAAGGACCTGCACAATGAAGGGCACGACCTACAGAGAATTTGAATCATGGACAGATGGTTGTAAGAACTGCACTTGCATGGTATGGCTGCAATTGGAGTTGGAGACTCAGGAACCCTAATGTTTGCTTTAATTAGAGTTAGTAAATTACTGAGTCCCAATAATGAGAAGACTTCTGGTGTGTACGCTAGGTAGAAACAACAAAGTGCTAGGAAACCTAAATCCAGAATACTATTACTTCATACATTTTCCTATCATTTCAGTAGTGCCGGCATATGTAGCTCTCCCAGATTTTATGCCTGTGTAGGCAGATGCTATGCCATATATTTTTCTGTCATGTTATTCCCATGCATTGAATTGCAAAGAGTTTCCCTGGATAATTAATTCCCTGTTTCTTTTATCACTACAAACACATCTTTGTTCTTAGCAAATGATTTAATAGATCCCTTGTGTCTGATTTCCATTTATTTTTCTTTGGTTACATCTCAGTAAGTGATAAAGAGTAAAATGTCAGAGTTGTATGCAAGTTCTAGTGTATCACAAAAAAAAGAAAAAGAAAAAAAAAAAAGTGAAGCATATGGAGGCCTTCCTAAGGTATCAGGACTCCAGAAATGGTTGCAACTATCCTTTCAAATACTGGACCATGGTATCTTAGTTAATATCCATGCATTTAAAACTCATTAATTCCATTTAGACTCATTAAGTGCCTAATCCAAAACGCATCAGAAATTGGTGGAAAGGCTTCTATTCCCTGTTCTGCACTTAGATTAGCTTACTGATCTTGTCTGTGTTTTGCTAAGCTATTCTCCTTGTGCCTAATTTGATTTTGCTCTGTTTCTAGAGGGGTATTAGCTTTGTTTTTAATGCTTGTAGTTGCGTAGATTTCTTAGTCCCTAGTATCAGACCTTGCTGAAGGTTACCTAACAAATGCATTCAAAGCATTTTAAATGCATTATATATCTTGTCTCAAACTTTTCTTGCAGCTGTAATGATATTATATTTTAAAAATATACTCTTATGTAAAAATTGGAAGACGGTATTGCTTTATGAGGCTTTTTTATTTCATACAAATTTATCATTTTGCTGCTGACTAGCAGGAAATTTTTATCTGAAAAAAAACTTGCCTCTTAAACAAAAACACCAAACACTTAAATCACTATCTTCTCCAGCACATCATACACATCTAAAACATTGTGAATAGTGTTTTAAGGATGTAGTTTCTATGCGTGGCACTATTAAAAGAACCACATTAAGATATTTTTGGGGGGTATTGCCAGAGTTTACTGTACTCAAAGATAGCTTGCATACTCACACCTTTGAGAAAGATATCTTTTCTTGCCAAATGCAACTGTCAGTTAAGAGTCTTTTTTTTTTTTTTTTTTTTCCTCTCTTTAGAATGGTACTGTGCAGTGTGAAGCTTTGGTTTGCCCCTTCTCTGATTGTCCACTCAATTCTGCCCTGGCATATGTGGATGGCAAGTGCTGCAAGGAATGTCAATGTAAGTTTTACTGTGGTTTTCCCTTCTAATGAATGTCCTGAAATCTGTGAAGACTAAAAATTGAACCTTTTAGTAAAAATATCCCTGAGAGAACTGGTCAGGGAATTACATATTTTAACTGGGAAATTCTGTAAGATATTTTGGTAAATTGATAACCAAAATGCTTTCATTTTTCAGTTGAGGCTACTTTGCTTTGGTTCAGTGATTTTCTGAAAGAAGATTTCTTATGAAAGTTTTTAGCAAAAATGTTAATAAAATAAGAAAGTCTGCAGGCCTTTTCTTATTTATCTTCTAGTGAAATCTACCTGACAGGTAGAGACTTGAGAGTAAATGTCTTGTGTTTATTTTGATGGGTGTTTCCAGTGTGTCTAAGTCAAGAAGAATGTACTTTCTGTTGTATGCTACAGCACCAGAAATAGATTCAAATTTGATTCTTATTCTGTTATTGAGGAAAGAAAAAACTTGTACTAGACTTAAGAGGCCAGCAAATAACAGTCACCTAGAAATGTTCTTTCACAAAAGGTCAGACAGAATTATACAAGAAAGTGAACAAGAGTAATTTCATGTTGTCATTTAAGATTGGTGATTACCTTTCTGGTTTCATAGGATTTTGCATTTGTGGCAAGTAGGGTCAGATAAGAGGAGTTTGAGGTTAATCAGTATCTATCTGAATGGATCATATAGTATTTCAGGTTGATTATGGATGTGTCACATATGATGGATATTTATTTTAAGATAGGGTGGAAACTATTCTTGAAATTTGATTTGAGTTGTGTATACTTAATTCTGTAACTGTTGAGGCTTTTCTGTGTCTTCACCATGACTGTGTAACCTCTTACAAAGGAAAGAACAAGATATAACTGATTTAAATGACGTGTAAGACAAAATTCGGGAGGACAATTTGTTTTCCACTGGTCTTGTTTCCACGGGAGTTTATTAATGTTCAGTTGTGTTAAAAGTTATACAAGCCACCCCATTTTGGGAAGCCTTATTACCTCACTGTAGTTCAGAGGAAACTAGAATTTGAATGCCCCAGCTACACAGATCTTCTATGTGTATTATATGGCTCAGGGGTGCACAGAGCTCAGGTCTCTGAATCTTTCATCGCTGCAATGCATTCTGAGGACTTCATCCTGTAGATTGTGTTTTGTAATGTACTGTGTGTGAATTGAGTTGCAGAGACCTCCATCCAGATATTAGTGGACGAGTGGTTACATCATAAAAGACTCGACTTTTTATTGGGGATCTTGACAAAGTTCAAGAAACGAATGGGCACATGGACACTGACCACATTTCACTGTGCTAGTATTTCACTTCTTGCATTTGTGCCACAGCGTGCTACATCATAGTGTGGGGATTACTCTGAACCCCCCTTTCTGAGGTTCTTAATATCAGCCAAAGCTTTTTAACTTCCAGTCTGTTGCCAGTACATAGTTCAATTTATAACTAGCTTGTGTGCACCATACTTCCTGACAAACTACCAGAAAAATGAGTAGACATAAAATAAACTTATTTTCAAAAACTATCTCTAATTTCATCTAATTTCATCTGGAATATGTATTTAGTTTAGTATGTGGTTCTGCTTTTTTCTTTTTTTCTTATGTTTCAAGAGACTGACCCTTTGTAAGGAAAAGGCAGAGTACAAACTGACAAGATAATGACTTTCCAGTGAAAAAGTGTGAAGAGTGTGAAGTTAGAGGCATTGCAAAATGTGGGACCCTCATTTATTCTCCAGGTCCATTTGGTGGAAATGCTGAGTTGTCACGAGTTCATATGTATGTGCCAACTGTATCCTGCCCTCTTGGCATCCTCAGTTCATGTCCTGAGCTGATTGCAGGCAGTGACCGCAGTTCTTGCTCAAGGGGTCAGATCTGAGTTCCTTCATTTGAGGAGTTTCTCAAAATAGCTTTTTTAAAAAAATTCTCATTTCTTAGAATCGTGTCAGGGGACATAGCATCTGACTAGGTCACGTAGGCTGAACACAAATGGCTTATAATTGGGGAAGAAGCTCATAGGGGAGTGTTGCCTAAGCAGCCGCCACTCTCCTTAGCATTAGATAATCATAAATGGTGAGGAAAAATACTATGCCTAATATGCTGTTCTTTGGGTTTGGTGTTTGTTGCAAGACAGAGTGTGTATGGGTATCTCTGCCTCCTTCCTGTCACTTGTGATACCTTGTGGCAGATGAGCTCCTTCTGCCAAACCGCCGTGTGAGGGGAGCTGCCAAGGCCATGGTAGCTGTGCAGCCTGGTTCTGCTGCAGCCAGGGCAAGGCCCTTTCCTTTCCTCTGCTTGTGTGTTAACAGAGCCACCAAACAGAGAAGAACAGGGTCTGATTTAGTGATAGGCAGTATAAGAGGATAGAAATGTAACGTGTGGAAGACACGGGGTGACCAGCAAGCAGGATTCAAAGGTGGATGTGCTGTGAATGGGTTGTGGGCTTGGGGTGTGGGGTGGATGTGTTTTTAAACTGCAGGATAGATTGATTTCGCACATCTTTAGCTATGCAGAACTTAGGACTGCAGGCTGAACCTATGCTGCGGAATAAAACACCGCAAGTACAGCCCTGGGGCTGGGTGGCACTTTATGGCTCACGGCTCTATGGCTACGCTGTCCTCCCCTCCCCTGGCAGAATGTCCGTAGCCACGTGGCTGTTTGGGAAGTGGTCTCTGGCCAGCGCTGTGCCCCAAACCGTGCTGAGCGTTGTCTCCAAACACACTAGCTGCTCCAAATGTTTCCGTGAAGTGTGCTAACGCGCAGACCATGGGGATGATCCCAGGCAGTGCTTGAGCTTGCGCCCTGCCCTGCTTCAGCTGCAGCTATGGCTAGAACAGGTTTGTCTGCCAGGCACCCTCAGCTGCCAGCTGGAGACTGACACCTTGGGAGGGCCCCGGCATGAGGGGTGGCTTGGGTAGGTGGCTGAGTTGCCACTGGGGTTGAGCATCTCTGGCTTCCATGACTGCACAGGGGGCCTGCGGAATTCAGTTGGATATCACACTTCTGGAAAGCTAAAGCCAAGCGGGATTAATCTTTCTACCAGTTACTGATCGATATCAATGTATCAGTTGTGTGTAGGAATGGAAGTGCTGGAAAAGGCTGGCTCTTAAATTAAGCATTTGTGCTAAGATACTTGTGAGAACCTATTACTCTGGAAAACTAATTTCAGCACAGTATTTTAACGATTAGACAGGATGGTTTTGTTGTATCTCCCTGGGTGCCATTTTTGTGCTTTAGAGTATGAACTTCAGCACAACCAACTTTTTTCCCTAAATGTTTACTTAATGGAAAAACATTTAGTAGGGAATCTTGTAGAGGAAAAAAAAAAAAAAAAAAGGATACTGCTTTGGTCTTAATTCTTTGTGTTTGCTGAAAGAGGATAAAGTCAACAACAAACACTCACCTTCTCCCCAGACCCCCATAAAAGAAGTATGGTCTGAGACACATAAATTGTCCTATGTATTGAATGTATGTTTCAGCTATGGGCAAGCTGTTCAGCAAAGCTCAGGCGAGCTACCAAAGCATGTCAAGATCAATGGAAGCCTCCTGCAGAGATTTATTTGGAGCCAGAAAGCAGAGAATTTTCATTCTTATCCCAATACCATTTTAAACCGACCTGAGAAGGAGTGTGCAAGAGATCATTAACTTTTTTTCCCTCTGCAAAGACAAATAAACTGTGTGGTGATAGGCTCTGATACAAAACAGGGAGAGATTAAGCTCTATATTGATCCTATAAAATATAACTTTCTATTATGGACTTGGCTTAAAAAGTACAAGGACAAGTTCGTTTATTTTAAGTGAGTCATTAAAGGACTGCCAATGAATTAGGAACTGAGGCAATTGGTACTTGGTCAGCAAATCTTTTTATGGTATCTTTCTTATTAGTTAGGGTATTAACACTATGGCATCACTTAAGTAGCAGTGTGATGTATGTATTTCTTAAATGGAGACAGTGTATTTTTAACAAGCTAGCTGATTTTCAGTTTTAATGCCAGCAATGGTCATTGTACCAGTGTCTGACAGTAATAATTCCTAACCCCAAGACTGATTTCCAAGAAGCAACTCTTCTGTTCTCATCCTTGTCCTTCTGGTGACACTGCAGATACTTACAGACCCAATTCCAAACTAAGTATCCCAACCAGTTTCAGAGGAGTTGAAATCTGGGCCATCATGTCCAAATACACAGGCTGATTATTTTTTGTTTGTTTGTTTTCCCCTGAAGCGGGCATTTGGTGGGTTACTGGTAGGCTGTCATCTCAGCTGCACTCTAACTCAAGTATCTTAAGCAACTGTAAAAAACACAGGACTTCTTTGGATCAACTCCCACTTCCACTGCTACCACGCATGGCCTGGGTGCGGAGAGGAGAGAGAGGTGTGCATGTAAAGGGGGCTGTGATTCAGAAAGATTTTTTTAGCAAAATGGTTAAAAATATAGATATGGACATGGTACCTCTCAGTGGCTGGAGGATGGATTTCTGATTTGGTAATGTCGTGATAGTTTTCAGAAAGACTTGATTTTACACTTAAATTGAGTGGATTTCTCCTTTCTTTTTCGTAATGCCTGAGTTTTTCCCTGGAGCTACAGACACTTCTAAACACTCTTTTAGTCTACTGACGTGGAGAGAAGGGACTGTCTGCCTGCTTCTCATTTTCATAGCAGTTGCACATCAGCAGTAAAACAAAATATTATCTAGAAAGGCAAAGAATGTATATGAAGCTTTCTAGCAAAGCCATTAATGGTTGTCCAGATAGATTTGAAAAATCTGTTGCATTTAATGAGGCACAAGAGAAAAGGCTGCAGTTCAGAGAGATATGCTTGAATGATAGGATAAGTCTGTACTTGAGCACTGAATTAACATCTGTGCCTATTGAACAGCCATCCTACCTGTACCAGTTAAGTCAGGGACCAGAAGCCTGGAAGGCAAAGACCAGCTCCGAGCAGAGATGGTTGCCATGCAGCAGGTTGGGACAAGATGGGCCTTGGAACTCCCCTCTTCATTCAGCATGAGAGAACTGTGATTTGTAGTGAAGAAAAGTTTTTTCTTTTTTTTTCTTTTTTTTTCTTTTTTTTTCTTTTTTTTTCTTTTTTTTCTTTTTTTTTC